>OX183137.1:25080790-25645185 GCA_945261195.1 Cryptosula pallasiana
TGACTCGTTAGTGACCCTACACAGGGTCACCATAGCCAGTAACTGAAATAAAAATCTGGCCTAAGCAGAACTGTTATTACCGTGGTTATTGTATGTATTGACTGGTATAATGTAGAAAATTAAACAATGCACTAAATTTTTGAAACTCGTGCTATTTTTGAACCCGCTTTGGCGTGAACTGACATGCTAATGATGAGCACGCTTTAGCGGGGGGGGGGGGGGGGGGGGGGCGTTACCATATATATCCGCTGTGATTCATGTTTGTACGAGTTGTGACAAGTTTTATTTTTCGTTTATTATGATATTTTAGCTGAGTTTGATCATGATTCGGCACGCCACTTTCCTATTGCTTTTGTTAACCATCGATCTAATAGGTTGTTATTGGGATAGAGACAGAGAAATCACCAAAAATCCACAGCACGACAATAATACTAATTGCGATCTCTACTGCAAAAATGGCCTTCCAAGTTATATGAATTGGAGAGAAGGAATGGACTACAGGGAACGTCAAGGAATCTCTACGATTATTGGCTCAACTAAACATGGACCTGTGGAAGGAATATCAGTGCCAGGAGTTCATGATACAAGTAGTTTTGTCAACATTTTTCTTGGAATTCCTTATGCTAAGCCGCCAGTTGGTCTTGATATGTTTAAGGTAGGTCAAAAAAATAAAAAAAATTATGATGATCATCATCATGTTGTTGTAGATAGATAGTAGATAATCTATCTATCTACAACAATTATTTAATTTCAAATTGTTGTTTAACCAATTTGTGAGCTTGTTAATTGGTTAAACAACAATTCTATATTTTGATTTCATTTCACTTTGTTTATTTTTTATGTTTTGATGTGCTCCTTCTCCCTATCCCTCGCACATCAGCAATATTTTTACTATAGACTGTTTTTTAACAGGTTACGATGCGCTAATATAATTGGACCATACAGTTTCTATTCTACAATTCAAATGTCTGATTAGGCGATCTGTTGGCATTTTTGCTGAGGTTGAATAGTCAGCCATCCCAATACAGTAACAAATTGATGCTGGTACAGGACCACCACCCAAATATAAGTTATGAGTCTGTAATGTATAATAATGTGTGCATGTATGTCACACGGAGCAAGTGTAGAGTAGAATGGACTTGCTGAAGTTAACACTTGCAGATACAATGTTAAACTGACATAAAAAGAAATGCTGTATGTAGCAGTATACTGTGCTAGTCAAAAATCTATTGTTTGTTACAAAAAGCTAGATTATTAGTTTGAAAGCTATAGGAATTAATGAAAGATGCAACCACGATTGGTGCATACCAATACATCGGAGGGGTTGGAGTTTGACAAATGATATCAAAATTTCATTTGTCAAATAAAAGTGGACGGAGCTCTATGCGCCAACACTTATGCATCAACAGAAGTGGCATAAACCACAACAAAATCTAAAGGTTGGTGATATAGTAGTAGTTCTTGATTCAAATTCTCTCAAACCAGTCCGTGAGGGTGACACAAAGGCACTTGTCAAGCTTGTTAACACAGTGGAGAGCTCCTACAGCCAACTGGGTGAACTAGGACATATCTCATCAGTCACTCTACCACATGTAGACAACCTTTCAGACCTGTTACCACCCACTATCAGAAGAGATTGGGATCACTGCTACGATGTGCTTTCACAAGAAGACAAAGTTCAACCGTTCAAGAAATTCATGAGATTTCTAGAGAGTGAGCGACGATGTGCACTAAGACGAACAGAAAGCATCAAGTCCGATCAACAGAGAGGAAGTAACCCTAAACAACAGGTAAAATCCTTTCATGTAGAATATGATAAAAATGATAGCCAAAACTCTCATGCTCATCCTGAAAGTACCATTAGCGCTTGTATCATACATAATAGTAACCGACATGAGCTAACCGAATGCAGAGGTTTTCTTGCTTTATCGGCTCAAAAAAAATATGACCTGTGTAAAACCCATGCTATTTGCGTTAGTCGTTTGACTAAACATGAGCCCATATTATGCCCTAGATTGAAGCAAGGCTGTGCTAAGTGTAAGAAAACCAATCACCATGAATTGTTGTGTAGAAAAAGTAAAGATGAACAGAACAAAGCTTCAAGTCCTGAAACCAAAATTGAATACAAACCTGTTGATAACAGAACAAAGGAGAAAGTATCGTCTCTCTATGGCATGAATAGGCCTTCTAGTGACTCAACTGTGTTCGCAATCCAGCAAGCTCCGGTTGTTGGGACCACTCACAGAGCACTGCTATTCTTTGATGGAGGATCGAACTCAACTTTTATATCTCAACGGGCAGCCAAAGTATGGGGAGCCAGATGTATCAGGAGAGTGAATCTTGAACTCAGCATCTTGGGAGACTCAACGGTAGAAGAAGAATCTTGCTTGTACGAGGTAAAACTGTCAGCTCAGGACAACAGTGTGATTACTATACATGCATTAAGTATACAGAGGCTTACTGGATCAATCAATAGAGCTCTGAACCGTGTCATTCTACAGAACCTATTCCCCGGTATCGAAAGTGAGCCGCTTGTCAAAGACTCTGGCCCCATTGACATGCTCATTGGTAATGATTTGCTTGGATTTCATCCTCGTGAAGTAATAGTTTCTGTTGTGAGACATCTCCAAGTATGCTCCGGCCCATTTGGATTGTGTGTCCAGGGTTCTCATCCGGCTTTGGGCAACCGCAACAACATTCCATCATCATTGTTCATCAACATTCTATCAACACAGGACTCCAAAGCTATGACATCGTTCCATCCTCAGCACAAAGAATTCTCACTATCGGTGCACTCCTATCTCATCAAGGCAGAGAAAGCATCGCTGGGTGCGTTTCTAGAAGGAGAGGAACTAGGAGTAGAAGTACAACCCAGCTGTGGTGCTTTTCAGTGTGCGAAATGCCCTATTAGAGGACATAGCTATTCATTTAAGGAAGACCAGGAACTGCAGTTGATCAGGAGTAATCTAAAATACGATCCAGACAACAAGAGATGGACTACATCATACCTCTGGATTGTCAACCCATTTACATTGCCTGACAACTATAGCACTGCTCTAGCTACTTTAGCAAACACAGTGAACACACACAAAAGAGATCCAGAACGGAGCAAGATATACAGTGCACAAATCCAAGACATGGTGGATCGTGGTGTAGCTCGGAAGTTGACCAGAGAAGAGATGAGAGTTTGGACTGAACCAAAGTACTACATAAGTCACCTAGCTGTTCAAAACCCTAAGTCAACCTCCACACCTGTACGAATTGTCTTCAACTCCAGCCAAACCTATAGGGGGACATCGCTCCATGCCTGCTTGGCCAAAGGTCCAGAATCCTACCTCAATAACTTACTAGGGATACTGCTTTGCTGGAGGGAGGAAAAATTTGCTCTTGTTGCCGAAATCAAAAAGATGTATAACTCAATATACATCAACGATATTGAGCAACACACTCATCGCTTTCTGTGGCGAGACCTGAAAAAGCGAAAACCAGATGTCTTCATAATCCTACGAGTAAATATGGGAGATCGGCCCGCGGCAGCTATAAGCAGTGAAGCTATCTACAAGACAGCCGATCTTTTTCAGGAGGACTTTACTCGTGTTGCTGAACTCCTCAAAACATCATCATATGTAGACGACATTGTGGACTCATTCCCATCTCATGCATCTGCAATTGCAACTGCAAAGGAGACTAATACTGTGTTACAGGAGGCGGGATTCAGAGTCAAATGCTGGCTTTTTAGCAGAGAACTTTGTAAGAGAGAAGAGCTGGATAAACAACCTAAAGCTAGGGAACCAATGCCAACTCAGGTACTAGGTGTTCATTGGAACTCTTCAACAGATCTAATCACCTTCAGGACTAATCTCAATTTCTCACCAAAGAAGAAAGGAGTTTATACAAAACCTGATCTGACAGAAGTTGAGATGACAAAAGAAATGCCTGATATTCTCACCCGCAGAACCATCATGGAACAAGTCATGAGAGTTTATGACCCCCTGGGTGTTTTATGTCCCTTTGCAATGAGAGCCAAACAGTTGCTTAGAGAAACGTAGACACTGAAACTAGGGTGGGATGATCAGTTGCCACAGCTAGTGAGGGGTCAATGGATCAGTTTCTTCAGAGAGACGTTCAAATTATTGAAACTGGAGTATCCACGGTGCCTTCGACCTTGCAATGCTGTCGGCCTTCCTCAGTTGATAGTCTTTTCAGATGGGAGTTCTGAAGCCTATGGGTTTAGTGCCTACGTAAGGTGGAAGCTTGAGTCTGGAGAATTTTCGTGTTCGCTCATCATGGCTAAGTGTCGCCTAGCTCCTCTGAGACAGCTCACTATACCCCAGATGGAACTTAATGCTGCTGTCCTATCAAAGCGTGGTCGTAAAGTCATAAAGAAGGAAATGCGATATGGTTTCAGCAGAATATATCAGCTTGTGGATTCTGAGACAGTGCTAAAGATGATGAACAAGAAGTCCACTAGGTTTAAAGTTTACGAAGGAGTGCGGATCAGTGAGCTTCAAGCCGCCACAGATGGAGATATGAGCAGCTGGTATTGGATGAAAGGCGAGAACAACACAGCGGACTGGCTAACTAGAGGAAAATCCATTGAAAAGATTGGTCAGACAAGTGAGTGGTGGCAAGGGCCTGGCTTTCTATACCAACCAGAAGAGAAATGGAGTATAAGGCGTTACAAAGACTGAGCAACTCTTACCAGGTGAGAAAAAGGCGGTCTACACTGTCAATGTCACCACACCAGACTACCTCATTCAGTATGAAAACTTCAGCTCCCTTAAAAGACTGATTTGGAGCGTACTCAGTCACCAATTGTTTGTCCACATCTGTGGGCTTACCATCCAGCTGGTCGGGTAGTCTGACTTCCCTGCCTAACATGAGGTAGTTTGGTGTCTCTCCCGTTGCGGAGTGTGGGGTGCCACGAAACGCCCTCATTATCTGGGGCAGCAGTAAGTCCCACTCTTCTTGTCCGCGTCTTAACAGGAGTGTCCGCAAGGAGTCACCCAACGTCCGATTCTGCCTTTCCACTACCCCATCGCCCTGTGGGTGATAGGGTGTGGTGCGTGTCTTATTGACGTTCCACAGGACGCAGAGCTCAGCCATGAGCCGTGACTCAAACTGTGCTCCCTGGTTCGTGTGGAGTTCTTCTGGTAGTCCCCAGTAACAGAACACTCTTTCATCGAGGGCCGTGGCGACCGTAGGGGCGGTGGCATCTGGAATGGCAATGGCATCGTGCCACCGTGTGAAGTGGTCTGATAGCACCAAGATCCACTTATTCTTTCGCCTGGTCTCTGGGAGAGGCCCAACCAGGTCCACGGCTACCTTCTGAAAAGGTCTGCCGGCGAACAACCTCTGTCTCTCCTGGACTGGCTGTACTCCCCCTTTCTTGGCCACTTGGCAGACCTCGCAGGACTTGACCAGTCTTCGCACCTGGCAAGTTCAGCATGGGTTGGCCCACCATCACGCTGCTCTATGGCACTGCACTGACGGCAGTCCATACAAGGTTCGCGTCTGCTCAACCCATCAGCATTCCCATGCTGTTTGCCAGCCCTGTGCTCGAGTTTGTATACAAACTTGGCGAGAATCTCCAGCCACCTCGCAATCTGATTGGACGGCTCCTTCCGTCGGCACAGCCACCTTAAGGATGCATGATCGGTGCGGAGCTTGAACTCTCGTCCGTAGAGGTACGGACGAAAGTGTTTGACTGCTTTGACGACAGCCAGTAGCTCGCGCCGAGTCACACAGTAGTTCCATTCGGCGGGCGCTAGGGTCTTACTATAATAAGCAATGACCCTTTCCTGTCCGTTCTGTACCTGTGACAGCACTGCCCCTAATCCAACGGCGCTGGCCTCCGTATCCAGGATATAGGTCTTGGCAGGGTCTGGGTAGCCTAGTACTGGTGCTTGTACGAGTCCCTGCTTCAGGCGCTCAAAGGCCACTTGCTCCTCCTCCCCCCACTTCCAGGGGGTGTCCTTGCTGGTCAGGACAGTTAAGGGCTTAGCAGTGGTGGCGTACCCAGGCAGATACTGCCTGTAGTACCCTGCTGTGCCGAGGAAGGCTTGCAGTCCTTTGATGTCTCTGGGGGGTGTCCATTCGGCTACAGCCTGCACCTTCTCTGGGTCAGTGGCGACGCCCTCCGCACTCACTACATGCCCCAGGTACTTGACCCGTTGTTGCAGCAGCTCGCACTTGGACGGCTTGACCTTGAGGTTTGGTTGTTGTAACCTACTCAGCACCTCTCCCAGCCCTGGGGAACCTGTCGGGTCCGGCCCGGTTGGGACCCCGGGTGTGGTCTGCTGCACCTCATCGGCCACTACCCCCGTGAACGTTCCGATAACGTCGCCGGCTGGCAGGCTTATCACGTTCGAGGTAGGGTTGAGGCATCTGACCAACACCCGCCCTTGTTCATCTGGCGAGTTTACACCCGTAGCCAAAGGTAGGCTCCCTGGTATACTCTGGATCACGCCCTGTGGACAGTAGCTCCGTGCGGCAAGGTGACACGGTATGGCAGCCTCTGTCTGTGGGGGGATCTCTGTTTTCCGAAGTACTTGGACTTTGGAGATCAGTGCCCTCCCGTAACGGTCGGTGCACACCAGTTCTCTGTCCTGCATGAACAGTACCGGCTGATCAAAGCCCATACGGCACTTCTGGTTGGCCAGGAATGGCATCCCGAGGATGACGTCCTCGCTGATCTGCGTGACGACGAACGTCTCTGTGTAAGCCACAGATCGGACTCGCCCCGTCACCCTGAGTAGATCGTAGAACGGCAGCTTGGTGCCGTCTGCCATCAAGCCATGGGAGTCGTACTCTTGTAAGGTGGCTTTTCGGCTGTCTGGCAACCTGTCGTACACGCTCTTGGCCAATAAATTGGTGTTACAGCCTGTGTCCACTAGGTAGGTCACCGTCTTTCCTTCCACTTTGCCTGGCAGGTAGTAACTCGATTTATGCGGCCGCTCCATCTGGTTGACACAGGAGGTAAGAGGGGTAGCTTCTGCTGGCAGTCCAGGCGACTCTTTGGGCTCTCTCCTGCGTCGGGTAGGAGTCTGCACTCGTCTGCGCCACTGCTCTCTTGTCTTCTCTTTCCTGGCGTGTCTCTCCGTAGCCAGTGGTGGCAACTCTTCGTCGTCCGATGGGTCGTCCTCCAGGGTGGATAGGTGGGTAAACCTATTCTGTGTTTGAACCGGCACTGGCTGTGGCATGGGTGGGGTGTGGACTGGACGTCTCACTTCTTGCCACCCATCCGAGGTCTGTCCTCCAGACCTGATTTGTTTACTGGTTCTCGTGGCCCATTTGCAGCCAATAGGTCTCCCTACTGCTGCGGGCCGATTGCGTTTCCCTGGCTGGGGTTCCAGGCCTCCTGGCGGCATTCCCTCTGGGTGTGTCCTAGCCGCTGACATCTCCAGCATTTGACCACCTTCTTTGGGAGTCTAGCGGGGGCGCTGTCTGGCTGGGCAGTCTTGAGAGCGGCCACTTCTTGTGTCAATGCGCTGAGCGCTTTGGCCAGTGTCTCCAGGTGTGTCTCCACCCCAGGGGTCGCCCCTGCGGCTTTTACCTGCTGGCATTCCTGTTCCTCTTCTACCTCCACTGTCCGGACCTTGGGGCCAGCATAGGCTGGCTGTATTTGTAAATATTCGTTGCCTGCCTTTACTGCTGCTTCTAGGGAGGTCGGCTGAATTGCCAAGAGGTGTCTTTGGAGATATGCGTTCCCCAATGTATTCTGGAAGTGTTCCAGAGCATATTCATCCTCTGCATCCGAGGGGAGTCGTCGTGGGCTGTCTCCACGAGTGCTTCGATGGCGGGAGCATGCTCTCTGAGCGAGTGTCATGGCTCCTTTTGGTAGCCAGACAACCGTGCTCTTGCTTCCCGACGGGTGAGCCCAAAGCTCGCCTTCAGGGAGTCCATGATCGCCCAGATCGTCTCTCCTCGTCCGCATTGTTGTGCCTTTCCTTGTAGCGACTGCCTCAGATGGATGATGGCGGTGGCTGGGGCCCAGTCGTTGGCTTCAGACACTTCTTGGAAACGTTGCAGGAAGTACTGTACGTCTCCAGTGCCGTCGTAGACTGGTGCCTTGAACGGAGATGCTTTGGGAGGAGCGTCCGTCAGCTTCTCCAGTATATTGGTCAACTGACCCATGATCCTGGTGGTCGGATCCCTATCCACACTCATGGCTCGTCTGCTGGCCATGGTCCGTTGCTTGCTCTCCTCTGTCCTAGAGGTTCCTTTGCCAGGGGATTCGCAGATCCCACTGCTGCCACCAATGTGCAGGAATTTGTTATAACTATCACTAGTTATTACGGTAGCCACCTACACTACCTCTAGGCAAGAGAGCTGTCTGTCGATCCCGACAGTCTACTGGTCAGAGAGCTTATTGGTGTCCACCCGACAGCATGACTGCTGGGGGAAGAGCACTGTAGGCTATCGTCTGCCGAGCAGGCCTGTCGTTGCTACTGTCTACTAAATAACACTGAATGCTTTCAGGACCTAGGAGGTCGTTCGAGCGGTTATCATATAGTAGTATAATTGTCTGTCAGAAGATCAAGTTATAAGCTTGATTGAGTGTGTTACTGTTATATTCTCATAAAGAAATAATCATTGAGTCTCCTCAGGTACACTGATCACCAGGAGCTCTGTCAGCAAAATATATACAGAGGAGGCGGTGCTTAACAATATAGCCTCGTTATAAAAATAGTAAGAAAAGGAGTGTAAAATATAATAATAAATGTCGAGGCTATAAACATCGATCGTAGCACATGGTTATGAATAAAGGAAATAGGTAGAACTGTTACATTGTCTCTCTATTGCAGGTAGCGTTCGAAGTTTTTCCGGTACAGAAGTAGTAGTATAAAAAATGATAGTGGTGTCACTGTGACTGTGTGTTGTTATTTATTTATTATTATTTCTTATAAATATTTATAATAATTATTATCACAATTATTATGTATATAATAAATAATAATAATCATTATTTTTCATCATAATCATTGATTATTATTTTTTGTTTTGTATAAAATAGTAAAAATAATTCACCTGGGCTGTACTAGTAAGTAGTAGTGGTAGTGCAAGTTTTAGTAGTGAGAATAATAATTAATAATGATCATTATTATCAGCAACTTTTTCGTCATCATCACCACAGGCAATTTGTTTAGCTATTTTTGTTTCACCATTCAATTCTTTTGATTTCATTTCATCGTCATCATCATCGATTGATGTTGTGGCTGTAATTTCTGACTTACGATGACAGCAACAATATGTTCAAACTGCTATATTCCCTGTTATGTGTATGAGGAGGATGAGCTTTTGATGATACGGAGAAGAAAATAATGTTATTGTGATCATGTATGAGGTTATAGTAATAATTATAATCCATGGCAAAACATGAAGTCACGATGAGAGAAATGTATTATAACAGCAAATGTATGTGGTTTTTGTTTTTAGCTGTAGGTGAAAAGTTTAATGTGATCATGTCTTTTTATTTCATGTTTGATTAACCAGAGTAGCTCATAGATTAACATGATTATTTTAGCTAAAAAAATCAACCAGTTTTTTATCATTTTACCAGTTGAATTCACTAACTCAAACACATTGGAAGCATTGAGTGTCTATTTGGTCCACATATTTTGCTGGTGACTGTTTTTTTTTTCGACGAATCACCGCAGATACTCATGCTGTCAAATATTATAGATATTTTGGTTGAAAACCATTATGGATGGTAAATGCCTGCGACAGAATTATCGTTGTATATGTGTGGACTCACTTGGCGGAAAGACAAATAGCTTATGAACTTATATATATGTATAAATGTGAGGAACGCCTGTGTCTGTTGGTGTGCTTGTCCATGCTCATATATATCTAATTCTTCTACGTTGATAACTTTGAAAAACTGAAGATTTATGCATTTTTAATTTTCTTCATTTATCCAAGAGAGATGAATCACAAAAAACATGTCCAGATGGTTCAAGTGTTTATGACTCATTATTTTCTTCCACTATGCTTCGATCGCAAGATTCTCTCACAGTTTTATGCAAGTTAGTTTTTTTTTCAATATTGGGATGCATTTGTGATTATTAACACGGAGCTCAATGGTACGGGTGGCACCCTAGTGCCCGTATCCTAGCTTCCTGTGTTTTCTGTTGAATGGAGTTTAGGAGGCGGGAGGAAGGAGGGGGGAGGGTGAGGTGGAGAGGGTATAACAGAGAAGTGTTAGAACTAATGCGTAGCCCATACCATAAGTATCACAAATACAATATCCACTTGCTGCCTAACTGCTTGCAGTATTTCAATTTTTGGTAGTTGCGATCCCCTGCTGCAGTAGTTTCAGCGTGATAATTGCGGTTTTGTTGCGTGTGGTAGCTGCTTTTCGGTACCTTCACCAAAAATTACTCATGTGTATATAGCTCAGCCCTATTGCAATTGTTATGATCATATGTCTGTAGCATCTTCCACCTTATTCACATGTTTCTGGTGCGTGCTTATTGCATATATACCCTAATTGTTAGTCACTCTTTTTTGTCTTTCATTGTCTTACAAGAGCAGTTAACCATGATAACAGTAGTAATGGTTAACCACGATAACCATTGAATAATATAGGCAGTTTTTGTATACACAAAAGCCTTCAATCCCAAAAGCACAAGTAGTACTGTAACCCTGGTACCTCAAACACTGTACTGCAGATATTGCAACTGGAGGGACCGGTATCGCAAACACAAACCGATTCCTCATTAAAGCGCAAAAAATGTAAAATGTTGGCAAAGCACTAGTTGAAACAGCCCAAGGGTCAAGCAAGGCTGAAAGTAGTGGGGAAAGGGCGGGGGCAGGCGATGGACCAGGTGAGGTAGAGTGGAAATAAGAGCCAGACAAAAATAGAGCTAGGTGGGTGTATTACAAAAGTATAACATGAGTGCTCGCAGTATGCTGTGCATTGTCTTGAGGCAGATGACTTGAGTCCGCAGTTAATATTTTGATGTAAACCGATAAGATTTCCCAGCAAAAGACCAAACTGCAGGTCGCGCAGGTACATAGAGGTAGCAAGTTTAGACACTGTTGACTCCAGTACATCATTTGCTGAAGTAAACAAGCGATAGCTAACTGTCATACTAAAACGATAATAGCAAACAATAAAAGTGGCTGTAGGTCTTATTAATCGTCGGAGAAACTTCAGACAGTTTTTTAAAGATTTTTTGTGTGAAAAGTTTTAACTATCAGTCTTGTCTCTTATTTGTTGTCAAGGGTTACCTATTTGTTGTCAAGGGTTACCTATTTGTTGTCAAGGGTTACCTAATTGTTCGTCAAGGGTTACCTAATTGCTGTCAAGGGTTACCTAATTGCTGTCAAGGGTTACCTAATTGTTCGTCATTGATGACTTTTTATTAAATGATACAGTTTAGCTGTCGAGTTGAATGTTACCAAAAACTTGTGTTCAAGTATTATCTTTAGCTGTTATTTTTTGGCTGTGATCAATCAATCACCAATAATAATCACTAGGCCTACATCTATGTGAACATCAAGTTTTTGTCCATTCATTGCGTTATTTCAATCAATCCTTCGAACACAATAGCAATGAAGGTGTCAGTAGCTACTTACAAATAACTAGTATTTACTGGTGGTGTTCTGGCTAGGCCCTGCTAACTAGTCCTACCAATCTTCCTACTTCACTACATCTCACTTTCCAGTGTTATTGTGACATTCGGTAGTTGTGTCCTCTCTCTACTGGGGTAAACATTGTTGTTGTGTTACTAGGAAGCACAGCCTGTACAAGATGCATGGGATGCCTGGGACGCTACATATTACAGACCTGCCTGCCCGCAAGTAGAAGATCTCATTCAAGAAGATATTCCAGGATTTGCCTACACAAATGAGGATTGTCTACACATTAACGTATTCCAACCAAACGTAAGACTGGTCCGCAGTTGATCAGTTGGCTTGCTGCCAACATTCAATCAGTGTTCGATAGTATAATGTTACAGGAGGAGACAAGTTATGCAATGTAATGTTTCTACAGGTGACCAATGAAGGTAATTCACTGAGGACGTACCCTGTGTTGGTGTTTATCCACGGAGGTGGGTTTACTAGGGGTTCAGCTATACAATATCCAGGAATTGTCCTTGCACAGAGAGATATGGTAGTTGTGACATTCAACTATCGATTGGGACCTTATGGTAAGCTCTTTACCACATACGTGTACTCTGAGTATTTTGGTTTGTGCTGGAATAGTTGTAAAGTTATCAGTGATGCCAGTGAAAGTCAGTAAAACTGATAAAATTCTCGCGATTGAAGCATAACTTTTCTTTTTGGTTTAACAGGAAAAGTTAATATTATTACTAGATTATTACTGCAGACTATTAGTATCATCAGTAGCGGAGTTATCCTCTCTCTAACATAAAGAGTAGTTCTGTTATTTGTCGCAGACCTTAGATGTTCCATACTCCATCTCTAATGTTACATATTCCATTTGTGATGTAGGGTTCTTGTCTTTGGAAGACAATAGTGTAGTGCCAGGAAACATGGGTCTCTCTGATCAGGTGATGGCCCTGCGATGGGTGCAGGAGAACATCCATCGCTTCCGTGGCCGTCGAGATGAGGTGACACTGCTTGGTCACGAGGCTGGCGCTGCTTGTGTAGGAATTCACATGCTCTCTCCAATCTCAAGTAAGTGGCAGCGGGAGTAATAGTGATGGTAGTAGTGGTCATAGTAGTAGCAGTCATAGTAGTAGCGGTCATAGTAGTAGTGGTCATAGTAGCAGTGTTCATAGTAGTAACGGTCATAGTAGTAGTGGTCATAGTAGTAGCAGTCATAGTAGTAGTGGTCATAGTAGTAGCAGTTATAGTAATAGTAGTACCTGTAGCAGCAGTGGTAGTAGTTGAAAAATCCATCAAATTAACTGTGACATTTCTACTTGCAGGAGGCCTTTTCCATAGAGCTATCCTCATGTCGGGCTCAGACCTGAGTCCTTGGGCTGTAATGAACAGCACGCAAGCCCCCAAGGAATACGCTAGAGATCTGGCTGCCATTGTTGGCTGTGGAGGCGTCGAAGGAGAAGCTATGATTCGCTGCCTCAGAAGTAGAAGCCCTCCTGATATTGTCAATGCTGCCGAGAAGGTCACTCTTCGGGTGAGTCACCTTAAAACCCTATATTCCCTTGAGCTAGCAAACCCTGTATTCCCTTCAGCTAGTAAACCCTGTATTCCCTTGAGCTAGTAAACCCTGTATTCCCTTCAGCTAGCAAACACTGTATTCCCTTGAGCTAGCAAACCCTGTATTCCCTTGAGCTAGCAAACACTGTATTCCCTTGAGCTAGTAAACCTTGTATTCCCTTCAGCTAGCAAACACTGTATTCCCTTCAGCTAGTAAACACTGTATTCCCTTCAGCTAGTAAACACTGTATTCCCTTCAGCTAGTAAACACTGTATTCCCTTCAGCTAACAGGAGTGCAAAAACATTTCCACTTATTTGGGAGCTGCTGCGGGTCCCCTGCACTATATCTGAGCGGTAAGCCAGCCTTTGTTGCCTGCCGCAAGTAGTCCTCAGATTTAGAGCTGATAACACAAACCTAGTCAGCTCAATTGTAGCTGATAACAAGTAAACAAGTCATTTCTAGTGAGTACAAATGCTCAGAGTTCAGGCCTGATACTTATCAATATGTAATGGTAACCAGACAATACTAGAAGACAGTTGTTAATAAATATAGAACACAGGTGATGAATGGTAATATATACATATATGTGGTGGAGCTGCAATAGGCAAGTTCACTAGTAGATGAAGTTGGTTAGTTCGCTCTGGATAACACTTGTAACTAATAAATTCTCAAAATGAAGCATAAAAAGATGCATGAGATCGAATGCCTGAACACAATGACAACAGCTCTACAAGTTGCGAGTATCCGTTTCTATTTCCTCCCATTCATTGATCTGAAATTACGTATGAAGTTTTTGTAAGAAAGCAAAAGATTCAAAATTAAAATTTTTTCCCATAATGTTGTTATTTGTGTGTTTGACTGTAATTTTACTCCATCAGCCGATGTAGTTGCTTTCTGTATAAACATGAATGGTGCAGTCAGTCACAGCACAAGATAGTTATATCAGTTTTGTTTTTTAATATTTATATTATTTTTTATGATGTTTTGTTTTTTATTTGATTATTAATGGTTATTATCAATAATGGTATTTATTTATTTATTTGTTCCAACTGGTGAATACAAGTATCTCTGCAGTTGCAATCATATATTTTGGAAATTGCTAACAATTCATAGTAATAACCGTGTTATTATAATTTTTATTTTTTTCAAGTCTTGATTATTATCAATACGGTTAAGTAATGTTATCGATGCGGTTAGGTAATATTCCATCTTACTAAAAATGTATTGAATTATAATAGTTGGTAGCATTGCTTCTGTAGTTTATGCCTTTATCGGTTGATCCAAGTAGACCAGTCCTTCCTTTCTTGATAACATGTGAAACAGTCAATATTTTATGGATAAGATGGCAACTATTTTGGCATTCCTACTTAGGTGGACATTGTTTTGATAAGTTGTCCTCCCACAGTTTTACATAACAGCACGTTACAAAAGATAGCTGCAGTTTATGTGATGGAGCAAGGCTCAGTATACTATATACAGCACGCACACATCAGCACGCACACATACAGCACGCACACACATATAGCACACACACATATAGCACACACACATACAGTACACACACACAGCACGCACACATACAGCAACCACACATACAGCATGCACACATACAGCACGCACACATACAGTACACATACAGCACGCACACATCAGCAACCACACATACAGCAACCACACATACAGCATGCACACATACAGCACACACACATACAGTACACATACAGCACGCACACATCAGTAACCACACATACAGCAACCACACATACAGCAACCACACATATAGCACGCACACATACAGCATGCACACATACAGCACGCACACATACAGCACACACACACAGCAACCACACATACAGCATGCACACATACAGCACGCACACATACAGCACACACACATGCGTATACAAACTGTCAACTGTTTGCAGAATGGACACTACAAGGAGACGGCTGGCCCATTCGCTCCCACCATAGATTTCTATGACGACAATCTACGATGGTTGAGAGCCATGCCTGCTGAGCTGAGGAAAGATCCAGATAATATAATGAAGATAGATGTGATGGGGGGCTTTGCTAAGGATGATGGAGCCTGGATATTGAATAAGAACTGTGAGTATTGGGTGACATTGGATATCCATTGTAACTTTACATTAGCTGTGTAAGTGGAACACCTAATTAATCTGATGTGTCGGAGAAGAACATCAACTAGATTAATCTGATGTGTCAGAGAAGAACATCAACTAGATTAATCTGATGTGTTGGAGACAAACATCAACTAGATTAATCTTAAGAATTGAATAAGAATAATGCAAAAACTCAATAATTTTTTAATTTGGAAAAATAGCTCGATTATTCTTTGAAATTCGAGAAGCCCATAACTCGATTAATTTTTTATATTGAAAAGATCAAAGATCTTGATTAAAAGTCTGAACAATTTGAGCAGTCTCATTCAGTGAAAGAAGACAACTCTGCTATTAATTTCAGTCACCATTGGATTTCTAAAAAGGAGGCAACTCCCCAATACTATCAAACATTTTATTTGATTGCAGTTTCGCACATATTTGCTGACATCCAATCAGGAGTAAGCAAGGAAGAGTTTAGAAAGGTGGTACACAATGTAACAGTTAGGAGGCGAGCCAGAAATGAGAGACAGGTAGATGATGCCATTGAGTTCTTGTACACCTGGTGGGTGAACCCTGACAATAGCACTGCTAGGAGAAAAATGCTCATAGACGTGAGTACTTTGTACCTTCTTGTATGGGATATGTCGAACGGGAGGAGCTAATTCCACTGTAGAAAGTTGTTGCGTTGGTTTTTGAAATCATGTTATTGAGGCTGTTTCATGCACCACTTTTCATTGTTACTAAATGGATGGTATGAAGTTTTTTGATGCTTCATTGAATCTTATGGAGAAATTGTCTCACCATAATATATTTAATGCGACTTCAAGCTTTTACAGCATGTTTCAGGTGTTCACAGACGAGCTCTATGCCTCAGGCGTCGACGCTGCAATGAAGTCTACCGTGAAAGCTCTACAAAATACAGGAAAGAATGCATTTATGTACAGGTTTGATTATCGGTCAGAGAAAGACAATGCTAGCACCTACTGGATGGGTACGTTATCTTTATGTGGTTTCCTTTTGTGGGAGTTGGGGTAGACAGCCATATGCTACGATGTACAGATCTTGTCATGAGGCTACCCAGCAATGATTTCTTCAATATTTATCTAATGGATTTTTAGCTTTGAAAGCCCATTCAATAATTATTAATATACCAGACGAAAGTGGGCATTATAGACTTTCTACAATATTGGCAGCATTTGCTTTATCAGAGACTTTGTGAGAATGTAGTCACAGCTGATGTAGAATAATAATTTACAGCATCTTCAACATTTCAGCGACCTTCTACATGTTACTTCATAAAATGATATAACGCAACCAAAATTTAAAAAAAAATTGACAGTTCATATTATATAGGTTTGCACCTTTTTGTACAAGTTTATCGTTTTGAATGAATTAAATATATAGCACTGGATTATCAATAAATTTAGCTTTAGCACACATTTTCTTTTACAAAACATTATGACTTAATTAGTAGTTGTCTTCTCTTTAGTTGGTAAGTACAAAACAACTCTGACTGATTATAAGAGTACAATTTGGGAGAGAACAACTCCCATTTTGTATTCACAACCTACAGAGAGTGATTTGACCATACTGTGTATATTGTAAAATCCTGTATTTAATACTTTTTTCTATATGTAGCAACAATAAGTAACATCCCGCAATGCCCTTGTAGGGGCGTATCACAACTATGACGTGCAGTTCCTGTTTGGATGGCCGTACATAGCAGCGAATGTAACGTACCAGAAATTGATGTCCATTACACTGGATAGACAGTACAATGAGTTGGATAGAAACATCAGCAATGGTACAATGCAGATGTGGAAAGACTTCGCTAAATCTGGGTATGTCTACAAAGTAATAGTACATAGCTAACTAGTACCGATGCACTGCTGAGTATTTTGTTCCTGTATGCCCAGTGATATTAAGTCTTCCCTACCACTTTCTGAGGTCAAGGCTGTCGGTGTATGATGCATTAATTGGGCAGGCCTGAGAATGTTTCTGCTGTTTCCTGTTATCTGGTTTAACACGGACAATCAATGAATGTTTGCCTGCAACCACTTACTCAGTTGAACACTTCATTCACCATAATGTTTATTTTAGTTTGATGATATTGTTCATTTGCTGAAATTTAACTCGTAATTCTAACAATATTTTCATTAAAAAAACTCCAAATTTTGGTTTTATTTTTTCACATTTGATTAGTTCAACTTGCCTTCTGTAATACTAACTCATTTCCGGGAAACTACACAGTTTTTGGGAGATAATAGACGTAATGCTCAAACCGTTCATCGTATCCTGTTTTGTATTTCACCTTTTGTTGACTTCTGCTATATTTTGCACTAAATAATTAAAATTATTTGACATTTATATAATAGTTTGTTGTTGGCCGGCCAATTATTGGCCGGCCAACAACAAACTATTATATAAATGTCAAATGTATACCTAAAGTGTACCTAAATGTATACTGTTGTAGGGACCCCACTTTATATCCACTCAATCCCACAATGCCTTGGAACTTCCGTAACCTAACGTGGTACCCTATGAGTGTCAGTAACCTCACCTACTTTCAGTTGGACTACAATTCTACGAATGAGAAGGAGTATCACCAGTCTCAGCTGGCTTTCTGGCAGGATTATATCTATGATATATTATACTTGGAGCCCTGTGAGTATTCCTTGACAGTCACGACTAATCACATCACCAAGTCTGTGATAAACCGCAATGCCCGTCAGTGTTAGCATACAGTGTCATTCCTTACCCATACAGGAAATTGATAAACGCTGGTTGATTGTTTTATTCAGTGAGCCACTTTTTCTTAACAAGTTGCTAGATATTTCGGGTTTTGGAAAACGAGCAGACAATTCCAACAACAGAAGGCATCACAAAATCCCACAAACCGGCTATGGCCCTATACTGCAGGAATGCACCTGTGATGTGTTGCACATGCCGTAGGTGTAGTGTGAGGAATCGCTACATAGGCTCTCCTGATCCACACTCTATTAAACAATCAGCTGTGTAGTCAGACCAAATGTGATAGCAAAACTTGAATAATTATGATTTGAGACGAATAAATATATTTGATGAAATAGTGGTTTTAAAGTCTAAATGAAAAGTCTCACTTCACTCTACTTGATGAAATGTCAATGACCATTATTTGCACACTAAAGAACAAAACCTTGATTTGTTATTTGCCAACTACTGTACTTCACTGACAGTCACTACTGGACGCTGACATTCAGTTGCGACAAATAACATGATATTATATACAGTAGCGATTAACCACTTTTTGTGACTGCTATGTTTGAGCCGCCATAGACAGGGGCCAGACGAAAGCCCTACCCATACCTACCGTCAAAACCCCCTACCTCCAGTCGAAACCCCCTATCTCTAGAGGAGTTGTCTTTTCTTAGAATCAAAGAGTGCTGAATAGTCAGAACCAAAATACTAAAAATAATCTTAAACTAGGGTATAATTATTTTTTTGTTTAGTTTTAAAATTATTATTTATTTACATTCTACTATGTGCAATATTTTTTTAGTCCAAAAGCTTGTAATCCAAATTTGAAAATTATCGTTGTTGCTGATTTAAAATGACCACGCCGGAAATGCAAGGCTGATAATTTTTTGTCACAAATAAATGTTGAATTACGATAATTCAAGTATGTTGATATTATTTTATTTAAAAGTTATTTTTTCAACTCCAATATTGCTTTAGTTTATGAGATATTTAAAACTTGAAAATGTACTTTTAGCAGGGGGTTTTGTCTAAAGGTAGGGGGTTTCGTCTGGAGGTAGGCAGTTTCGACGTTAGGGTACGGTGTAAGGTGTGGATAGGGGGTTTTGTCTGGCCCCATGGATAGTTGCTATTTGAGCCTTGACAGTTCAATTAAAGGAATTGTCTTCGCTCGATGTTTTATTTTTGTCAGTTGGTGGCAGGTGCTTTTGTAGCGGTTGGTGGCAGGTGCTTTTGTAGCAGTTGGTGGCAGGTGCTTTTGTAGCAGTTGATGCTTGTATTGTAGCATATAATTTTGAGTAGTTGATAAACTGTTTGCTGTAGAGTAGATAATGAATGAGCAGTTCTGGAGGGACCGTCGTTTGAAACCTTGTTTTATTCTATACAGATACGACAACTCCAATATTTGTCACTACATACCCTTACGAAAGGTATCAGATCGCCACATACTCGCTGGGAGCTCTGCTGGTGCTCGCAATAATCGGCCTCATCCTCATATCCATTGCGTTGATGCGCAGAAGGTGCGAGTCCAACACCAAATATTACCAGTAACGTTCAAGTATTACAGGTTATGTGTTGTATTTTATTATTTAGATGTGACAACTCCCATCTTCATGTCCACCTAGTCGTATGAGAGATATCAGATACCCACTTATTCGTTGGGGTCCCTGTTGGTTCTTGTGGTGATAGGGCTCGTGCTAGTATCCATTGCATTGGCGCGTAAAAGACAAGATCCTGCTTACCTCTAACTAGCTTTGTCACTGCTTGTTAACTCACCAGCTCCAACTAACCTCTTCTATCGCAACAGATATATTGCACCCAAGTTTTTTTTCATAGACGATTCACTCTTTCCGGTGTCTGCTAATTTTACTGGTTCTTTTTATATCTACATCAGGCCACAATAAGTCATGTATGATTGGTAACAAAATGGCATTGTAATAAATATAATTAAAAAAAGTTACAATAATAATATATACTACAGTATTAGATATATTATTATTGTAAATATATATGCTCACTGACGACATTTCCAAGATAGCGAACTTGTGACTGTAGCAGTTCGCATTTACTGGGTTTTAACTTGAGGCCGGCTGCTTTGAGCCTCTGCAGCACTTCTGCCAGCTGGTGTAGGTGGGTGGGGAAGTCGATGCCGATGACGATAATGGCATCCAAGTATAGGAGGAGTGACTTCCAATGGAGACCATGCAATACTCGTTCCATGAGTCTTTGGAAGGTAGCTGGGGCGGAGGTTAGGCCGAATGGGAGGACTTTCCACTTGTACAGGCCTGACCGAGTTGAAAAGGCAGATTTGTCGCTGGCATCTGAATCGAGGGGTACTTGCCAATACCCACTCACCAGGTCAAGGGTACTGAAATAACGACTCCCAGACAGAGCGTCTAGGCTCTCATCTATCCGGGGGAGGGGGTAGGCGTCCTGTTGGGTTACAGCGTTTAGACGTCGGTAATCAATACAGAAGCGCCAGGTGCCATCCTTCTTATTCACCAATACTATGGGGGAGCTCCAGGCGCCAGTGCTGGGTTCTATCAAACCCCGTTTGAGCAGCTTGGCTACATGTTCCTCGGCTTCCTGCTCCTTGTGAGGGCCTAGCCTGTGGGGATGCTGACGGATGGGCTGTGTGCCAGGTTTCAGGGGAATGCTGTGGGCTACTAGGTTGGTAAGGCCTACGTCGTGGTCACCTTTGCTGAATACTTCCTCATAGGTAAGGCTGTCAACTAATCGAGTTATTTTAAAGATTAACCAGATTAATTGATTTTTAAGATAAAAAAAGATTAACCTTTTATGACTCAGTTAATCTTATAAAAAGAAACCCCAGTTACGTCACTATAATACTGTTTATTATGCTGAACACATCTATCAGTTTGTCTGCATGAAGAGGGAGATGCCTTTTTGAGTGTTTCGTCACATAACCTTACCTTTGTCACTAAATTTCAATCATGCTATCCTGAAGAAAAATCATGAAAATGTCCATCTTGTCACTTTGAACAAGTCAATTTAACATGATGTGAATCAAAACGTTTGTAGGTGAGTGCTGTTGCAAAACGAGTAAACTATCATGAGTTCTCAGGCTATCATTTTTTTGTCAATTGGAGTGCAATGGAGAGACGTTGAATGACTAGATTAGTTTTGGGATCTGTTTTATTTTAGGCATCCAGATTGTCATCATTACTTTGGTACACATTTTGCTACGATAAGTCTTATTATCCTCCATCCAATAGAAATTTTTCTGCTCAAAAATGCTTATAAAACACCTGGAATGTAATATATAAACAATAATTCAAGCTTCGTAATAAAATGATGATTGTTGGTAATAATAATAATAATAAAAACTAGAGTCGATGTGTTGTGAAAGTGACCAATGATAATAGTTAACAAAATATCTTATATAATAATAACATGTAATACGATGTAATATGGTTTATACTTTAAAACATTTTTCAATTACTGTCTTTCTTCATTCATTCTAATAATAAACAATTATATTTTTTTATTAAACTGTTGTTTTATTGGTATTATTGTTATTATTCAGCACAAACAATACAATTAATTGATAACATATTACAATTATTATTTAAAAATTGAAACTTACCGGGCATATCATTTTTCTTAGTGTAGTATCTATCTAACAATAATATTGAATAACAACAATAAACAATTATTTGTTACTAGATTTCGCGGTTTTATTTATTTATTATTCTAATCTAAGCTATTTATTTATCTATAAACTATTGAGCTACACCGCCAAATAATATTGCAATCAGGTTATCAAAAATACCTAAACAAAGTTGAATCGTGATGTTTTTATTATCTATCTTGGTATATCCAAGGGTTTTCTCTTTTTCGATTCCGCCATGATTCGAAACTGACGTTTCGAAAATGAACTGTTCGAAACTCTTAAACCTGAGCCCCCCAACCCCAAATCCCTAACCCCCGTCCCCAAAGAGTTTTGAAGTGTCCATTTTCGAAACGTCAGTTTCGAATGGTCCGTACCCCCTCTTTTTCCCCCATAGAGGTTTTGGAGAGTAGCAGTTTTGTGAGAAATCAAAAAGTAATAGTTTTCTATGTTATATAAATATATGCCAAAGGTAAAAGTATATTCTTTGTTCACATTCGATATTCAAGTTTCCGTTAACTTGTGTATCCGACAATCTTATTTTCTTTCAGTCATGTGTACCTACACTTTGTACCTACCTGAACATGTACTGTAAATATCAAAACGTTAAATAGCAACTAGTTTTAGTTTGTTTACTTCCTGTTCAGTTCTGCATTCAAAAAAAGTTTTGTTCCCAGTTACATACATAAGTACATACATATTTGTTTATCATTGTGATATTACACTATTGTGATATTATATCTGGTATTTGTTCCTGGACTGACAAATCCAAGTTGAGGTTTGCTAATCTCATTCTACAACTATGCAGGTAGATGGATGATGACTTTACTGCCCCATCATTGCATTTATATCACACGAGTACATAAGATTAAAAAATAAGATTAATTTAAGATTAATGGAAAAGAATAAGATTAAGATTAAAAATTCTTAATCTTTGACAGCCCTACTCATAGGTGTGCAAGAGTTGTGCCAATTTGAAAGCCTCCTGGGGGGTGTAACAGTTGCCTAGTGCTTGAGTGTACAACTCCTGTAGATGTTCAGGGACGGGGGAGGGAGGGCTGTGGAGGGGGGAGGTGGGCTCACCTTCCTCTACTGGTGATCCTACATCACTGGTGTATACCCCGGTGTACCTTCCTATCGTTTTGCCAGCGTTCAAGTCCAGCAGCTGATTGGTTGGGTTGAGACATCTCACCAACAGGTGATGCCGGTCATTAGGGGTATTGAGACTGGCAGCTAGGGGCGGGGAGTCGGGGATGCCTTCCACGATACCGAGGGGAAGGTGTATGGGGTGAGTAGTTATACATAGTATGGTTGTTTCGATGTAGGGGGAATCTGGGTGTCTCGAATCACCTGGACCCCGGTAGCCAGTACTCTGCCTTGCTGGTCTGTACACAGCAGTTCTTGGCCATTAACTTCTATCACTGAAAGGTCGAACTTGTTGCGACACTGGTGAGAAGTGAGAAATGGCATGCCCAGAATGGCATCCTTATTTATTTTGCCTACGACAAAAATAGCCTCCGTTTTGACATCTCGCAGCCGAATGGGTAGGCGGATGGTACCAAAGAAGGGAATGTGAGATCCGTCGGCCAGCACACCGTGTGAGTCACCTTCTTGCAGGGAGTTTCTGGTAGTCGGAGCCAGTCGGTTAAACAGGTGCTGCGACAAGAGGTTGGTGGTGCATCCAGTATCGATGAGTACTGACACCGGCTTTCCCTCTATTCGACCAAGTAAGAGATTACTTGCCTTGTAAGGGCGCTCTGGCGGGGGGTAGATAAGGTCAGCTGGCTTAACTGCGGGGGGTAGGGGAGCGTGGACGAGAGGGTCGCTCAGTGGTTGACGGGGTTGGAGGGGGGAGTACCTTCTTAGCAGATGACTGACGAGACGCGTATGGCTCTGCGTCTTGTGTAGGACGGTACACCGTGTGACCGTGGTCAGCAAGGCATTGTCTACGAGAAGGGGGGGGGTTGGTATACAGGGCAGTAGGGTAGTAGCCCGATATTGTTTCATTGTTGAGTGGGGGTACCGGCGAGCAGAGCTCTTCGTCTCCTATCTCTTGGAGCGGAGTGTACCGGTTGGTGATTGGCAGTTGCCAGGATTCTGGGGTGTGTCCTACATGCCGTCTTTCTTTCTGGAGAGGGGGAACCTCTAGTACTGGGTTGTACTGTTCTAATCTAGCCAACTTCCTTTGATAATGCCGGTGTGCCCGGGGGCAGTGAGGGGCCGGTCTCCCTACTGCGGGCGGCGCCCGTTTTTTGACTGATGGTTGGGGGGAGGGGCAGGGCAGATGGCCAAGGGTTGACCGGGCAACTCCTTTGTAAATGACCGATAGCACCACATCCCCAACACTGGAGGGGGGGCGGATGTAGGGGAAGGGTGTGGGGAAGTAGCGGCGAGGGGTTGGTTGGTTTGTTGCTGCAGTCGTTGCAGCCCTTCTGACTGGAGCTTCACTGCTTCTGTCAACATCTGCAAGTTCTTCATCAAGGCAAGGAGGGTGTTCTCTGGCAGGGCGGCTGCCTGATGAACTTGGTTAGGGGGAGGTTGTGGAGGGCCTGTCACTGAGTGGTGGTAAATGTTCTTCCTCTTCTTCTACTATCCTCACTCTTGATGGTTTATCTTCAAATCCAACTTTGACTTGCAGGAATTCGTTCCCAGCTCTGATAGCTTCCTCGATCGTGTGTGGTTGGACTGCCAGCAGGTGCCGTTGTAGATAGGCATTACCAATAGTGCTGGCGAAAGTCTCTAATACCACTCGGTCGACTCTTTGAGGGGGTAGGTCATCGTATGCCACACGAACTAACTTCTCCACTTCGTTGGCATGTTGCTGTAGTGAGGCCTTTGCAGAACGACGCAGCACAATTAACTTGGCCTGCGCTCCCTTAGGGGTGAGTCCGAAACGGGCACGGAGAGCGGCGAAGATGCCTTCTACGTGGGGGGATCGTCCACATTCTAGTGCCTCGTCTTTAAGTGCCTCTCTGAGGTGCATTAGCGCTGTGGCTTGACCCCAATCATTGGCGTCTGCGACCTCTATGAAACGAGTAATAAAATACTTGATGTCTCCTGTTTCGTCGTACTTGGGGGCCTTGAAGGGTGTTTGTACTGGTCCTCGGGGAGGTTGCACCAACACCTGAAGAGCTTCGGTGAGTTGATCCAGCGCTACTGTAGGTTGTGCTCCAACAGGGTTCCTACCGGCACTCCTAGCTCTTTGGGTGGCCATGTTGGATGCAATGGCAAGCTAGGGGAGGGGGTTGAGTGACTGTTTTGGCAAGAATAAACTGGTATACAGGGTATCCCGGGTCGGGGTAGCTTCTGGGAGGAGGAAGTATACAGGGGGATACTGGTACAGGGTAGCTTCGGGGTAGGTGGGAAAGGCAGTATACAGGGTGTACTGGCTCGGTATAGCTTCTGGGTAAGGGGGGAAGGCAGTATACAGGGTATACTGGCTCGGTATAGCTTCTGGGTAGGGGGGGGGAGGCAGTATACAGGGTATACAGGCTCGGTATAGCTTCTATCTCTTTTCTCTCTCTATCTTCTTCTTTCTCTATCGTCTCTCTCTATCCGTTGCGTCTCTTCGTTCTAGTATCCCACCGCTGCCACCAATGTAGTGTTTTTCGGTTTACACCACCGACACAACGGCATCCATGTACTACTGACTTTAGCAACTGGTGCAAAGACCACGTCCAGACAACGATACGAGTGTTTCTCTTAATAATTATTTATTAGACACATTCTATTTAGCAATATACAAGTACTCTAAGCAATCCACAAGTACTCTAAGCAATCCACAAAACTTCTGCCTTTTTGATCTTCAGCAATTCCTTTTATAGGAAGAGATCAGGAAGGCACGCTCCCTTATTAGGGTGAGCCAATCTTGCATAATATTACAATACAATAACCAATTATTTCAAGTAATACAAGAATATAAACAAAGTTAATCAATAAGAATAGTGTACGCATGGCACATTACTCAATAAGTCCAATGCTCCTCCTTCTTTAGCCTTGGTTCTGCTTCATTGCTTTATCTCCATATGTTGTCTTAGCAGGCTCCTATATTTGTCATCAGCTCAGGCTTCTCTTGGCAGCCATTTATCTCCGTATTACTCATATGGGCGGCCATTTATCACAGGCAGACTCTGTATAGGTAGCCATTTATCCCAGGCTCAGTCGGTATAGCCTGTATACTGAGCATACATGATGGACATAGTGTCTAGATGATTTACTTTGACTTCTACACTTCGGGGTACCTTTAGTCAAGGGGAAGGGGTTCTATCACACTCTTTCAGGGGTGACAAGGGGTGCAGGGTTAGGGGGACTGAGGGGGGGGAGAAGAGGCTGGGGTCACTGGATTTACCCAAATTTCCCACAATATTAGACACTTAGACTACATATTAGTCACATAGACTACATATTAGACACATAGACTACATATTAGACACATAGACTACATATTAGACACATAGACTACATATTAGACACATAGACTGCATATTAGACTATATATTAGACATATAGACTACATATTAGACACATAGACTACATATTAGACACATAGACTACATATTAGACTACATATTAGACTACATATTAGACACATAGACTACATATTAGACACATAGACTACATATTAGACACATAGACTACATATTAGACACATAGACTACATATTAGACACAAAGACTACATATTAGACACATAGACTACATATTAGACACATAGACTACATAATAGACACATAGACTACATATTAGACTACATATTAGACACATAGACTACATATTAGACACATAGACTACATATTAGACTACATATTAGTCACATAGACTACATATTAGACACATAGACTACATATTAGACACATAGACTACATATTAGACTACATATTAGTCACATAGACTACATATTAGACACATAGACTACATATTAGACACATAGACTACATATTAGACACATAGACTACATATTCGACTACATATTAGACACATAGACTACATATTAGACTACATATTAGACTACATATTAGACACATAGACTACATATTAGACACATAGACTACATATTAGACACATAGACTACATATTAGACACATAGACTACATATTAGACACATAGACTACATATTAGACACATAGACTACATAATAGACACATAGACTACATATTAGACACATAGACTACATAATAGACACATAGACTAATATAACTAATCAGTTACTCCAATAATATATATTTATGTCACGAATTACTTACAGTGCCTTGCTATTGAACCAGTAATGTATCGTACAAAACTACAATATTTTGTGTGAAATAGAATTCTAATACATTGCTATAAAGTAGTGACATAAAAAACATGTTTGTATCACATGTTGATGAGACATTCACGATGCCATTGCATTTATTATGCATCCTTGTGGTGTCACTTACAAACTTGTGATATCATATTCAACTTTGGGATGTCATATTTAACCTTGGGATGTCGTATACCACCTTGGGATGTCATATACCACCTTGGGATGTCATATTCCACCTTGGGATGTCATATTTAACCTTGGGATGTCATATCCCACCTTGGGATGTCATATACCACCTTGGGATATCATATACCACCTTGGGATGTCATATTCAACCTTGGGATGTCATGAAAAACTTGGTATAAAGCTTAAGCTGCCAAGTGACAGAGCACTGCTAGTGGCAGTATTCCTTGTCATTTTACGTGACACCACATGGCACCACATGACATCACATGTCATCACATAGCACCACATGACATCACATGGCACCACATGGCATCACATAGCACCACATGACATCGCATGACATCGCATGGCACCACATGGCACCACATGGCACCACATGACATCACATGGCATCACATGGCACCACATGACATCACATGGCACCACATGACATCACATGGCACCACATGACATCACATGGCATCACATGGCACCACATGACATCACATGGCACCACATGACATCACATGGCACCACATGACATCACATGACATCACATGACATCTGCTGAGTGATTGTCCCCACATCTGTACCAGATACAAAGAAGCAACGTCTTTTTCTTGTAAACAATAGAATTTTTTTATAAAATATGTGCAGTTGAAAATGACTGCATACAAACTTTGTCAAAGTAGACAGTGAAATGTAAACGTAGGTTTATTGAGATATTTAATTACAGATAACATCTCAGGGGAAGTTGGGGAGCAGGGCACAAAGGTGGCGGACTGTCCCAAGAGCAGCTACTTTGAGCCTGCTGACCCTAAAACTGGTAAAGGTCTGCTCAACCTGACTCTATCTAACAGCAGCTACTTGAAAATGTACCTGCCACTGGGAGTTCATCCTTTTCAGGTAGTCAACAGCCATGGGGAAAACTGCACGAATAGCACAGTTACTATCTATGGTAGGTATGTGTACATGCACGTTTGGCTGCAGGTAGTATTTGAGTGCAGAGTGCATACCAGGTCTGATGATTGTTTACTTTATAAAAACCTTAGTTTCAAAGAAAGCAATAAACCTGCAGAAATGGTAATAGTGGTAGCTCACAAATCTGTTTTACCTTCCAACCAGATTTTTCTGAGTTATTAGAAATCAACTTTGTTGTATCCTTACCTGCTTTTGTAGATGGCTCAGCTCTGCCAGAAAAGCGAATGGAGTTTGAGGCTAAATACAAAGTGGAATGTAAAAATTGGCGCAACAATTCCTTGTTGGGTGACACAGTGATCTCTACTATGAAACAGCACTTGGCTCTTTTTGAGGAGTTGTGTGCAGGAGGTAAGTAACTAGATGTGTGTGTATCTCATCTGTTCAAACTGTTATACTAACAAATGTGTCTAAAGTAAATAACATAGTAGTGGCAACTAATATGCCGATTGTCCTGTCACAGTCTGATGGAATTGACACTTCATCATTTCTACATGCTCAAATATTGTATTTGAGATAACGAAATAGTGAATCCAAGTACATAATTCAACTTTGTCCACTGCGGAGGACTATATAGTTTTGTGTATTTACTCTGTAGCTTGTCATATGAACAGACAATACAGATGGGAGTGTAATGGAGGAGAGGCTACACTGATATGGAGTACTAACACAACATACAACAGCAGTGTTCTGGAAGTGCCAAGTACACTGAAGACTCCAATCAGCAAACGCCTCATCAACAAGGGAATTGCTCTACCAATTGTTATCCTCAATAGACGCCCACCGTAAGTACTTTGTAAAGAATTATATAATATGGAACTGAGGGAGAAATTTCTAATCTCCCATTGTACATGTCTTACCTGCAGTAGCCGAATCTCCAGTTATTGTATATTTTTAGAGTTGTCTACCCGATACGTAATGGTGATGGGTCTTCTGCTGCAGTGGTACTGTCTCCTTTCTGTGGTGTTGGACGTACATACCATCAAAAGTCTAACCTGTGCCTGGCATAAGTGCTATTGTTAGTTACCTCCAGCTACTTACTGTTGACTACCAATGGTACTACAAACTACTGCCAGCTATTAACTAGTGACCCTGTGGGAGACTGGTGATCACTAGTGACCCAAGTCACCCAAAGTCACTGACTATCCCTAGTACTACCAACTACCAGTGTACTACTAACTGTCCCTATTACTACTAACTTGTTCTAGCTACTACTAGCTACCACGAGTATTACTAGTACTATTTACCATTAGCCACTACTAATTATCACTAGCACTACTAACTATCACTCATACCACTAACTACCATTTGTACTACTAACTACCAGTAGTTACCATCAACGGCCACTAGCACTAGTAACTACCATTAGTACTACTGATAACTGCTACTAACAACTAGCTAGTTATCGATGCTACTCAGAATTTGTTGATAATGATGAGTAGTTTCCTGATTCATTTTTCATAATTATGAAAACTACTTTCACTAAAATATCAAATAAAAAGTAATTCCTCCAAGCATTGGACTCGCTACACTAGTATTCTACTTGCTTGTATGTGCTTTACTTATATCCAGTGGGTGTGCTCAGTTTCTTATCCTAAATACTCTGTGTTTATTTTCAGCTTTGAATTAGCTTGATTGTTTGTTACAGAATCTACTGATACATCTACTATATACCCCCACCTCAAAATATTCAACGCTACCATTCCCAGGCCTTGTCTTCCTCACTTTCTTTTCTAAAAATGTCAACAGCGATGTCTAGATTTTGTGTGTAATATGAAAAGATCACCAGATATCCCAAATGGATAAAGTCTGTCAAACATTGGTGTATTTTTTACTGTTGGGAGAAAATTTTATTTTTTATGTTTAAATTGATTTCAAGAAGTGATAAACATCATAGCACCAATGAGCATAAGCATATATTTATCTCCATTATAATATTATTACCAGTTTAGTATAGTATACTGTGGACATGGAATTATGTTTATGGGTCCATGTTGTCTCTAATATTAATCACAAGGCTCTCAACTACCCAGTATATTGATCTGAGAGTTTTTCTCTGTTATTGTACAGGTAGCAATTTTTAAGAATTTGCTATATGATCTTTGTAACAAACCATTGGCTTGGCAAGTGGACAGAACTGCATACCCTTACATTTTTTATGCATAAACTGGATGACGACATTAATGATATGTTTTTTGCAATAAATTAATTTACAGCAACATTTTATAAAAAGGAGCTCTGCCGGTGCAAGAATGCATCTTTTTCATGGAACTATATCCTTCACACAGTAGGTTTATCATGTGTTGTGGCATCACAGATTACTCAAGCACCAGGCAAGCACACAATAATAAAAACTGGAGCAAAACTGAATACTGATAGGATAAATGAATCTTTATTATTTACTGCAATAGTTGAGCTGAGCATTGTTGTTAGTGAATAACTGGGATTAATGATTTGGATTACATCTATAATAGAGTTGTCCTTTCTTTAAAAGAAGACAGCTCTACTAAAAACTAGCTAATACTCTACCGCATTGTCGTGATACGGTGCATAATATTGGTCGTAATGTAATTGTGCTAGACATTCATAAGATTATTTTTTAATTTTTATTCCAGTTCTAGACAAATTTCAGTTTTTACAAACAAAATGTTGTTGAAAGTAAAATCGATAGGTCATAGTTAGAACGTGTGCTCATAGGTTTTGGTTTCCGTGGCGATAATTACTTTTTTTCTCAAAACGGAATTAAACTTTGGAACTTTGAAGAAATATGGCTTCAGTCAACAAAATTACCGCACTGTTTTTAAAAAATGCCAGACGTCATATAGCCATTTCTTCACAGAATAATTTGTATGCCACAAAGTGCCCTCCAGCAGCAAGTTCTTGGGTTAGATTATTATTAATTATTTATTACATCGATCGATCATTTAATTTATTTATCTATCTTCTTCTCCTATTATTATTTTTTTTTATTAAATAACAATAATTATAATAATCCACTACCTACCACAGGCCTACTGCTAAAAGTTTTAGGTTTTGGGCGACTTTTAGAAATACTTCTAAAAGTCGCCTTAAACCCACCAATTTTCTGCCGTAGTAGGCATGTGACGACTACTACCTATTATTATTATTAATTGTTCATTGTTGATGTTAATAATAATTGGATAGAATTAGATACGTTCCCAGGGTTCTATTTTGGGGCCAGCCTTCATTCTGTTATACATCAATGATATATCTGTAGGATTAATGTCCAAAATTAGACTTTTTGTGGGTGATGCATTGATGCATTTAACATTGAGAAATGAGAGTGCTGCCAGAACTTTTCAGGATGATCTGAAGACATTACAGTCATGGGCGAAAAGATGTAGAATGTCTTTTAACACACGAAAATGCTCCTTGATAACTTTTGGAAATACAACAGGAGTGCAACCTTTTGCTTATAAATATACATTGACAAATGCAGAGTTCACTGAAGTAGAATTGTTTGAGCATCCTGGTGTGACAATCTATAGAAAGTTTGAGTGGGGGGAACATATTACTGCAAAATGCTCTGACACTCTGAAAACTCTTGGGCTTTTGCATCGCACCCGAAAAAATTAAGCTTCTGGCATATAAAACTCTATGTAGACCTAAACGTGAGTATGCCGCGGAGATCTGGGACCCTTTATTTATCAAGCATATAACTTACTTGGCACTGGTGCAGAATAAGGCTGTGCATTTTTGTAGGGAACATAAAGGAGCGATTAGGAGTCACTGTGAAAAAAAAGAAGCCTTGAAGTTTGAATTACTTTCAAGTCGCTGAAAGACTCAGCAAATGTTTTGTTTTTTACTTACTAATTCAGCCTCTTCAAGAAATAAACAAAATGATAAACCAGTATTTTTCCACCCACAGTCATAATGCAAGAGCTCAGACGCAAGGTATTGTAATGGAATTGTACAAGTGACAGTGCGTGGACAGACTAGCCAGAGTTATCTTACCTATAAGAAGCAAATGTTTACCAAGGAGCTTAGCAACCAGAGGAGCCTCCGTTCTTACCAGCCGAGGAAACGTGCAGTAGTAAAGATCAAGCCAGGGAAGCCAAGCTACAGTCCCGGTAGTCATCTTGACTTATATATTTGAATAATTATTTACGTTTAACCTGGCGGAGAAGCGCCAGCTTGTCTGATTGTATTGTTATATATGTTTGGTTAACCTGGCAGATCAATGCCTGCTTGTCTTTGTATCATATATGTTTATGTTTTGGCGTTATTATTTATAGTTAGCAATGCCCCTGTTTTCATCCACCAATCATATTGCATTTTTACTATCCAATTGTATTGTATGATTTTCAACTGTTGTCATGTTGTATAAATAGAAGGGCAGGACGCCCACTAGCCAGAGTTAGTAGTAGTCGTGTGAGTAAATGCACCAGCATACGTTAGGGTTAACGTTGTGTATTCTCATAGCCTGGACTGGATTATTAGTGGGATCTAATACTGTCAGCTAGTGTACACTTTGAAACTTCTCTCATTTGTAAGGTTTTGCATCTTTACGTTCAATACATTGTTACTGATAAATCTACAACTCTTCTCATACTGTCGTTGACTTGCTTACAGTATTGCATTGTCGATAACGTTCTTAGAGATTACTATACACTCTTGGACATTGTCACAAAGCTGCCTAACACGTTACTGTGAACTATACACGTGCTTGCATTTAATTTGTGAATACAAAGTGAAACCGGATCTGTGCGTAGTCAAACAGATCTCAGCCGATAGAGAACATGAGGTCTCCGGATCAATACAGATATAGACTGATTATTACCGTATATATTGGAGTTACTGCTACCGGATTCGTAGTCTTGTATGACGGATTGTTGCCTTGTCACTGAGCAGCTACGCTACCACTAATTGCTTTAGTGCACCCGTGTCATTTATACGGTACACACAGCTATCCTCTCACAAGTGTCGGTAAAGGTTTTGTTGCAAACCACGCAGAAATCCTTTACAGTATTCCTGTAGCAATTTTTGCAAATAGTAGAATGTATTATAACAGTTTTATAATATGGACAGGTAGAAAAATAAGAGCTTTGTAGTCCAATAAACCAATTTTAGTTTGTTCTTTTACATCATCGATAGCCTCTTCTTCCACTTGAGATTGGTTCAGACTAGAGGCGGTGTTTTGAACTAGAACTTGAAAGCTAAGGAAGGCAGCCTTGCCAACCCTGGAGTGTGGCAAATTTCACGCACAAAGTTTGATGAATGGGGCGACATTCATTAATAAAAGCTAAATGCATGGTGGTTACTGTAACCAGCTAATGCAGCATACATTATGTATGGATGGATATATAGAAATATATATTTAAAAAAAAAACACTAACTAGTACTCATAGATTTTTAACATCGACGAATAGGTAGTGTAAGTTGTTAGGCTGTATGAACTTTGTTGCTATAAAAAGCTAACTGCTGCCTTCTGCAGCTATTTCCAGCTATGTCCATGGAATTTAACAGGAACAGTTCATGAACCAGATTATTACAATGCAAAAAAAGCGGTTACTGTTTTTTGTTACCAGGCCCCTTTTGGCCTCCCTTGCAGAAATGAGTAAATTTTCTGAGGGATTAGTATCAAGATTATTATTTGCTACACATAATAGACAATAATTATTATTATTGCTTTCATGTTTTTAATTATAACATCAACCAGTAACAACTTCAAAAAAACCCTTGGTGGTTGTTATAAATAATTATTATCAATGTAATATATTGTTGTTCTTCTAATAATAATTGTTGTTATATTATTATATTATCACTCATTTAATTATTCATCTCTATCTGTTATTAATTATCGTCATCTAGTAGTGGGCAAGAAGATAATAGCAACAAAAATTTATGCCTTAAATGTAAATTATAGTTTATGGTGGTAGGTAGTAGTACAGGCATAGGCTAAGATAACTTTCATCCATGAGTACATGACAGAAATCGTATTTGCCGCAAATGGGTGATGTATGCTGAAAACACAGCCTAAGAACAAAATCTAGTTGAAGGGCAACAAATTTCGGGATCGAATGTTGAACCGGTAGTTTATATGCTGCTAAAAATAATTGTCGACACTTTCAGAATATACGTCGATTTTTTCTTCTCTCTAGCGTAGTCTACATTCATTCCAGGTCTGACACTCGTTTCAGGTTGTCTCTACATCCATTCCCATCATGTTTGTATTTATACCTGTCAGTGTTCATTACTGTCTACTTTCATTCCAAATTCCGTTTTTATCGTCATGAGAAAATAGTTTTGGCCGATTTCAAGCTTTGACCTGCTCATTTGTATTAACCCTTATGGAAGTCATTGAATCCAGGGTGGCTCCGTGTTCTAAGAGATCGTCATAGAATAATGCACTTTCTTAGGGTCGTAATAATTCTATTTTTTATGTAAGAGAACTAACTTTTGTTATACTAAATATCAATTACCTCTTGTAATTTACGAAGCCATATTTTCGATCATCACTTTGTATGACTTACTCTTATGTTGTATGATCACTTTACTTATGCTGTAGATAAAATGTTTGTTTTTGGCACACGAGTCTTTTGACAAAAGTAACAATTAAATCAAATGTTATCCTAGTGGACAAATATTCTTGTAGACTGCAAGGTGTTGGTGTAGCACGCAGAGCCAAAGCTCAGAGAGTTCTCGCACCTATGAAGTAACAAAAGACCCAAACGAGTGGAAGTACGTACAGGATCTACTACCAGATACTATTGTACCTTCACCTCCGACAGAGGCTCTCACAAGCTTTCCAACTCCCTCCGGATGGGTTCCCCCACAAGGTGCATTTTTGTTGCTATATATTCAATGATCATTGAGAAATTGGTGTTTCATTTTTTGATTAATTTTTTCCTAACGCTCGCCGACGATTTCTCACTTTCACACCACCTCATTCAATCTATCGCTATTTTTGCTGCTAAATACTTGCTTGAGCATATATATGTAAGCGGCGTCTCAGACACATCAAAATATAATGCAGTATCTTCATTTTAGAATCTAAGATTTCCCATTTACCATACCATGTGTCAAGGACAAAAAACCACATGATGCCAGTCTATTTGTGGCAGTCTAGGGGGCCACCCGCAAAGTTTACAAAAGTAAAACTGATCTCTGGTGACATATGGGTATGTACAGTTATATTACTACAGCAGTTGGCATGAAGAGATTCAATTTAGTGGGTCTCTCTTCTCCGCAATCTCTGCACACTCCCAGTACTCACCGTTATGTGAGTTATATATAATGTCAGCAACTTTTATAAGGTCCTAAATGGATTTCACGGCAATTACTTTGTTGTGTCTGAGTTTTTGCCCTCACTGATATCAGATTAGATTTTGGGCAAAGTTTGTGGGCGTGTCGCATTAAGCACTACTCGCCTCACTATAAAGGGCGGCGAAACGATATTTGCGTCAACAAGATTTTGCAGAATCGTTGCTTTAACAGTTTGTGAAGTTGCCTATTCTTTGAACATTTCTTGCTATGGAAAGTGCTACATGGTCAATGTCAAATCACTTGAAAAAACTTATGAACCAGCTCATGATATTTGTTAGTAAAGTTTGGAAAATATCTTTTATGCTACCCTAGAGGACTTTACTTTCGCTAGAGTTTAATTTCGCTACCTCTGTGATTAGAGTTGGTTCGCTAGCAAACATTTCGCTAACAGTTCCGTGGCAATTATATTCGCGGTACACATTTTCCCACCCGGTTTTTCATATTATTGTTATTATAATAATAATAATAAATAAAATAATTATCATTATTTGCCTAAACAACATCAACAACAATGTGATGTATTTATTTACATGAGGGTATATTATCTTCTTGTACTTTTTAACCTCACAATAAAATATCCCCTAAATATGTTCTTATCTGACAATAATGTTTCATGTACATATAGCGATCGTGCTAGCGATTTTGCTTAGCGATTGGGGAAGTCCCTCCCCCAAATTGCGCAATTTTTCACTACTGCCAATTCTTCAGCGATTCCGGTCAAACTCGTTGTTACAAAGCATAGCCTTCAATTTATTACAGGATCGTTAATAGATCGGAGCGCTGAATATGACAAGACATTATTGGAAACAAGGGTTAAGTTTTTTTACATTGTGATTGGCTGATCAAAGAATACGCTAGCGATTTTTTGATCTCGATCAAAACCTGACGATAACCTCAAATAAAATGCTTGCGATTGCTTAGCGATTTTGTAGGAAACAGAAGTTGCAAAATCACGCAATCGCTAATGAAATCGCTTAGTAATCGCTATATGTACATGGGGTTTAAAGGTATGGCAGTGCCAAAAAAATAAATCACAAACAAATGAAATGGTAGAGAGAGAACAATATTTAGCTCTCATTATCTGTGAAGCAGTAGAAGACCATGACATAGTGCATGTTGTTAGGGGCAAAACAATGCTGGAATGCGAGACGTAATTGTTAGTCCCTCAATGACAAATAGAAACTTAGGCTCAGCTAGCGAGCCAAGTCGTTGTTCTGTATGAAACAAAATCAGAGTGGAGCTTATTATTATTATTTATTATTATTTTGTTGTTCTTTATTATTTTCATTATTACAGCAATAATGGTTATAATAATATTATATTTAGTTATTGTGAATATCATTAATAATAATAAAATATATTATTGTTTGTTTTGTGTTCATGTTGATATCATATCACTTGGATTATTTTTTTTTCAAATTTTGCTGTTACAGGAGCTGGAAATAAGTTCGTTGGAACTAAATTTCGCCACTTCCAGCACCCTCGAAAAACCCAAAAGTTTGGTTCGTCAAAAACTAAAGTCCTCTAGGGTATCTGCAATTTCATTGTCAAAAAACTTGTGATCAGATATGATTGTTTTTGTTGTGGAGCACAACAGCAAAAACAAAGCATAAACGCCATTACGGCATTAATTTTTTTTCTTCAAAATTAAATTTCTAGTCTACAAATTTCAATCTTCTATCGTTTTTTAATCAGAAGTTAGTTTTTTTCAATTAGAAAACTGTTTTAAATTTTGGGATGCTGTCTGTATAACATTATCAAATGGATGTCTGTGTTCCCACAATATTTGTATACGCAAAAAACCATGTTTTACATTTAATATCGTGTTTACCCAGTCTGTTTTCTCCAGTCTGCATTTTAGTACAATCGCACTTTCAATGAAGTCTTAGAATTGGAGCTGAACTTGTATGCATTTTACTGGCAGTAACGTTCGTTGTGTTTGAGTATGTCCACTCTGCTCCTGTCTCGCTCCCCCTCACTCCAGGGGCACTTCTCATCCCTTCACCCTTTTCCCCTCGCTCTACCCCTGTTTAGCTCACTAAATAATTGTGTTGTATTGACTGTTGCAAAAAACTAATTGAAAAAAGCAAAAAGGTTATGGAAGAATGGTGCAATTCTGGCATACTGGAAGAATGGTGCAATTCTGGCATACTGGAAGAAAATTTGAAGTTTGAGTCATAAATAAACCCACTTGGAAAAAGTACTTATTTAGTCATATGCTGCTAGCAAAGTGTGCGTTTTAAGCCTGGATCACATACATATCGTAGATGCTCGCAAGTGATCGCAGATCCTCGTACGATGATCTACGATACATGTTCACATAAACTTGGCAAACTCACGATCGCAAGAGATATAATCACTCTCTTGACTGGGAGTTAATAAAATTGAGAAGCGCGTCTTCACTGATCAACGACTATATACATACTAAATGAATTATCGTTGTTCAATTACACCGACCTATTTATTATTTTTAACAATTTCAAAAAAGTTATTACATTGTTACTCATATTATCATTAAGTATTATTCCACATTTTTTAATTAAATTTATAGCCGTTGTTCAATGGTGCATTATTATTTTTTTACCATCTCTAAATATATAATTTTTGAATTTCAATTTATTATAATATACTAATTATGCTATTATATAAAATTTTACAGAAAATATTTATATTTATACATTCAACTCAACTATCATAATATTTCATTCAAAAAATTAATAATAAATAATAACCAATATTTATAATTGAACAATAATAATTTTATTATTTATTATAATTTTTTGCTGGCAGTCGTGTTTACATGAGTATCCTTGACCTAACTGGTTTTTGAGAAAGAAAGTAAGAAAATTGTACTCCCTATCGTAAGACGGTCGCAGGAAAGTTTGTTTCGCTGAACTTTTCTACGAGCCTCTACGACAGCGTGCGACGTCGTACGAGCCACTGAAAATCCAGGTTCACATACATCGCAGATGGTCGTGCGAGGATCCGCAATCACTTGCGAGCGTCTACGATATGTATGTGAACCAGGCTTTATGATCTGTTTCCCCTGCTAATAATAGTCTGGTTTAACATCTGTTAGCAAAACTTGTCTTTTGTGATTTGTCTCCCCTGCTAATGATAGTCTGGTCTAATATCTGCTAGCAAAACTATCCTTTTGTGATTTGTCTCGCCTGCTAAGAATAGTACAATGAATAGCAAATGAAAAACCCATTCGTTACATTCAAGTGGTCCAATTGCTGTTTGTTTTCAACTTCCTCAGCGTTGTGAAAATAGGCAAATACTAAGGTGGACTAACTCCTACACAGGTACTTTCTACGTTTAATTGTTTCTATTGTTTATTTGTATATCGTCTCATTTACAACTGTAGACATTAGAGGCGGAGCTAAAAGAGCATATAGCCAACTTACACCCAAACAAAACTCCTATCCTCACTCAAGTGCATGAACCAGGCAGGTTTATTAGAATTGCTGGGGTTTATACAGATGAAGTAGCCCAGTTTCTCATCAACAAGGGGTTTTAGTTAGGAGAGTTAGGTTATTTACAGTTATTGTAAAGGAGGTGTATTATTGGCGTACATACTTCTACTTGCGCACTGCTATTTAGATTCTAGCTTCAAGTGTACAAGTGTTTCTGGACTTGGTTGTTGTCAATCCATTATTTTTTATTGTACGTACATTTTTATTAATTTGAATAAATAATGTAAAAAATATAGCGACTAATATTAATCATACACATAACCCTCATTCCACCAATCATCAAGATAACACTTTGTTGAAACTTGTTGCCAGTCCTAGAGGGCGAGATATACAGGTTTTGTTGAAACTTGCTGCAAGTCCGAGGGCTAGGCGCACAGGTTTTGTTGACACTTGCTGCCAGTCTTGAGGGCTAGACATACAGGTTCGCTGCCAGTCTTGAGGGCTAGATATACAGGTTTTGTTGAAACTTGCTGGCACTCTTGAGGGCTAGGTGTACAGGTTTGCTGCCAGTCTTGAGGGCTAGGTGTACAGGTTTGCTGCCAGTCTTGAGGGCTAGGTGTACAGGTTTGCTGCCAGTCTTGAGGGCTAGGCGTACAGGTTTGCTGCCGGTCTTGAGGGCTAGGTGTAAAGGTTTGCTGCCAGTCTTGAGGGCTAGGCGTACAGGTTTGTGTTGATCATCCTTTGATGGGCTGACTTGTTCAATCTAACATATTGATAAAAGGATGAGCCTTCATTGGGCATACGGAGGCTGGTTAGAGGTTTGTCTCTGAAAGACAACTTTGTTGTAGGCAGGGGCGTTATTGGTTTACTTGTAAGCTTATACTTCATCCTCCTTGGGCCCAGTATGTCATTTTGTTTGCATGGTTTCACTGCCTGCCGTAAGAGACTAGAGAAGTGTGATTGGGTACTAACGGCTCCGAGAGCTCGTTCTCTCTTGTGTAGCTTTTGATACTGATCTGTGGTGAGATAGTGTCTGTCAATTGTTCCGCGTTCTCCGATTTTGGGAGTATACAACTTCCTGGGTCCGTAGTTTGACACAGATCCGTCGGCTGAAAGTATAACAACTGGTTAGTAGTCTTACTTACAGTATTAGTTGATGTACTAGGAAGGTATGTCACTATTAATGATTTCAAGATTTTTTTCTCGGAACACATCTGTGGCGGTTTATCACACCATGATAATTAAACATTGAAAACAGTAGATAGCATGTTCAAGGCTTTGCGACAGTAGCCTATACAATGTATGTGTCTACCTCACCTGAACAATCTGTTATTGGTGAAGGCTGCTGATGGGGTAGGGGTGAGCTAGAATCGCTATCATCTATTTTGCAGTCAACAATCTGCACATTTTTCTCTCTGAAACTTGCAGTTTTGTTGTTGATATGCATAAAATGTCTTCTAGGTGCTTCTGGACCACGTGCAATCTCCATTCGTTCCGTGTTCATGCTCTTCATTGGCTACTTACAGTCTGCCTATTCTTTCTGCGACCGGTTAACTCATTCCATATCAACTACTAGCAGCTGGTTGTGTTAGTAGCTACCCTTTTACTTGTATGGCGGGCTTGGGTGCAATCTGGATTGTCTGCGCAAGGCTGTAGTCACTGCAAAATTTGTCTTTGCGATAATATCAAGGGTCTGTTCTACAAAATTTTTGTACTCTTATGACCTATTCTGCACCAACAATAAAATTTTCGTTGGCAACTTTTTTTGAAATCGATCAGTCAAGTTCATCTCCATTTAAATTGCTTTCATTATACAAAAATATTTATAAGTGGAAGTGGCTGTTTGCAATAACATCGGCAGTATTGTCCGAGCCTACCATAGCTTATTCCTCACAAAATACTCCCAGTCGATTCAACCCAGGGTGATAATGCATTATTTACTTCTATTTGTTAAATCCTGTTGTTATCACAATAGTTGGTATCTGTATCTGGATTGTTAGAATGTTTACTAATAACTTGGTACTGTGTCATATATATCTAGTACTGAGTCATATATATCTAGTACTGGGTCATATATATCTAGTACTGGGTCATATATATCTAGTACTGATTCACATATATCTAGTACTGGGTCATATATATCTAGTACTGAGTCATATATATCTAGTACTGGGTCATATATATCTAGTACTGTGTCATATATATCTAGTACTGAGTCGTATATATCTATTACTGGGTCATATATATCTAGTACTGTGTCATATATACCTAGTACTGAGTCGTATATATCTAGTACTGGGTCATATATACCAAGTACTGGGTGATATATATATATCTAGTACTTAGTCGTATATACCTAGTACTGAACTATAGCACTTTCCATCCCCAAAGCTAAAAGACACCTGCCTTGCTGGTATTGGTGCTTCGCCTAGAACCAACTAATACCCGTATTATGATGAATGAGCTTTGTATTACATGGTAAAATATCAATTTAACTGTTTGTTTTGCCAGTGGCAGCAGATTTCATTAAAATTCGCAGGAACAGCTCGTTATTTAGTGTTTATTATGTACCAATCTATATGGTAAGTATTCTACTCTGTTCAAGGATTAAATGAAGGTATTTCATGTTCTTTTGTGTATGCATTGCAACCAACTGACTACTGACACCTACCAATTAGTACAAGAGATTTCATAGAAATACATAAACCTCCAACGTTTAAGTTTTCGTCTTTTGTTTTGGTGTAAAAAATACTTACCTACCAGCAACTAGAGGTATCTCTAGCTTACTAGGCCAGTTCCGATACCAGCATTCTTGAGTAAACCAATATCAGCTAAGATGTAACAAGTCAGCTCTAAAGAGTATGTGAAATAAACAACTAAAAGCAACAGAAGACAAATCAGACATACCATATAAAGAGCTGAAGCAATCGTCTACAATCCACAGTTTGCCCAAATTATTGATTAGCAGATAACTGGTGGATATCAAACAATTAGTAGGTATTCAAGTGAACAATAGACAGTCTGTCTTTGTGTATGTTATACCTGCTTCTAGTAGTTAATAATTATATTATTTCTGCTCGTTACATGTACAAGTTATGTAACACTTGCCAATTTACTGCTGGTGCATGTCTATAACCCGTCTATCGTTGTCCAATCATTTTTATGATTTTGATTGACAAACAAAAGAATTATGTAACTGAATGTAAATCAATGACGATTACATTGTATATGTTCGTATATGTTCACCTACCATTCAACTCACCTAAAGATCTGTATCAATTAAGTTTGCACACAATATATTGTATCAATGAACATTTCTATTGAATATAGTGTCTATCAAATGCTATTGATAACAAGCTCATTGTTTTATCTGCTGCCTAAAATATATTATACCGTAGCTCAATGTTGTTTCAAATACTCACGGAACTGTTCAGACTGTGTCAATAGCCCAGAAAATATATCTTACGGAACTTTCTGGAGCTGAATGATAGAGAATTATCTTTTGAAGAGTCGTCACCTTGAGAGCAGACATGAATGAAAAGTTGCTTCAGGTTTGGTCGATCAAACATAAGCTGGGTAGAAGCAGGATTTGAACCTGCGATGCCACCCTGATACTGGTAAATCAGTGTCTCTACTGCTTGAGCTATCCTGACAACACCAACCATCACAAACAGTAAACTCTTGTATGTTTGATTGAAATTGAAGAATGACATGACTACTAGAGACAATGAGAATGATTTACAGAATAAATATTTGATACATGTCTCACCAGTAGAGTGGACAACCCATGCCCATACATGTCTCACCAGTAGAGTGGACAACCCATGCCCATACAAGTCTCACCAGTAGAGTGGACAACCCATGCCCATACATGTCTCACCAGTAGAGTGGAAAACCCATGCCCATACATGTCTCACCAGTAGAGGGGACAACCCATGCCCATACATGTCTCACCAGTAGAGTGGACAACCCATGCCCATACATGTCTCACCAGTAGAGTGTACAACCCATGCCCATACAAGTCTCACCAGTAGAGTGGACAACCCATGCCCATACATGTCTCACCAGTAGAGGGGACAACCCATGCCCATACATGTCTCACCAGTAGAGTGGACAACCCATGCCCATACATGTCTCACCAGTAGAGTGTACAACCCATGCCCATACAAGTCTCACCAGTAGAGTGGACAACCCATGCCCATACAAGTCTCACCAGTAGAGTGGAAAACCCATGCCCATACATGTCTCACCAGTAGAGGGGACAACCCATGCCCATACATGTCTCACCAGTAGTGTGGACAACCCATGCCCATACATGTCTCACCAGTAGAGTGGACAACCCATGTCTATACATGTCTCACCAGTAGTGTGGACAACCCATGCTCATACATGTCTCACCAGTAGAGTGGAAAACCCATGCCCATACATGTCTCACCAGTAGAGGGGACAACCCATGCCCATACATGTCTCACCAGTAGTGTGGACAACCCATGCCCATACATGTCTCACCAGTAGTGTGGACAATCCATGCCCATACATGTCTCACCAGTAGTGTGGACAACCCATGCCCATACATGTCTCACCAGTAGTGTGGACAATCCATGCCCATACATGTCTCACCAGTAGAGTGGACAACCCATGCCCATACATGTCTCACCGGTAGAGTGGACAACCCATGCCCATACATGTCTCACCAGTAGTGTGGACAACCCATGCCCATACATGTCTCACCAGTAGTGTGGACAACCCATGCCCATACATGTCTCACCAGTAGAGTGGACAACCCATGCCCATACATGTCTCACCAGTAGAGTGGACAACCCATGCCCATACATGTCTCACCAGTAGTGTGGACAATCCATGCCCATACATGTCTCACCAGTAGTGTGGACAATCCATGCCCATACATGTCTCACCAGTAGTGTGGACAACCCATGCCCATACATGTCTCACCAGTAGAGTGGACAATCCATGCCCATACATGTCTCACCAGTAGTGTGGACAATCCATGCCCATACATGTCTCACCAGTAGTGTGGACAATCCATGCCCATACATGTCTCACCAGTAGAGTGGACAACCCATGCCCATACATGTCTCACCAGTAGTGTGGACAATCCATGCCCATACATGTCTCACCAGTACAGTGGACAACCCATGCCCATACATGCCCACACAAGATATTAAACTATTCAAACTGGAAGAAAAACATGGGCTCTAACTATTTATTACGTACGTTCAAACTTTCTGTAAACTTTCATTTATCATAATTTGTAACAAGATGACAACTCCCACACGATACAATATATTACATTATGTGAATAGAAATAATAGAATCTGTGAATCTTCCAATATAATATAACAGTTGAATACATTATAGAAACAGTAAATAGCAAAGATGCAAGGCACGATGTCTTTCCTTTGTCAACTGGTACTAAGTACCAATTTGACCTCTTCAGTGAACTATCGATGCTCTACAAGTTCGAGGTAGTAGACAGTATTCAATCCAAGTCCTAGCTAGCACCTTGTTCGATGATTCAGTTCACAGTGTAGCCCAAATACCAAAAATTTTCCAAATTAAAACATTACATGAAAGTCTTTGAAGAGATTTGCTGCTATAACTATATGGACGCTGAGCATCAACCACCAAGGCCTTGTCGAGGTCTTTGCAGAATGTTTAGAAACTTTCCACGTGTCATTTCTCTAGCTACAAAAACAACCAAGTACGATATAATGACACATTATACTACTGTATAAGCTGACAGTAAACTGTTTGGCTGGAAATGGTATTTACTCTTACAAAACGACAATGGGGCTTGAGCTGATAAGAGTATATACGCAAGGAAGAGCTCAAACTTCCCAAAGCAAATGCATAAAACTAAGTAGTTACCTTCTCAAAAGATAACAACTCCAATTTCATAATGGAATTATCTTTTAAGAAAAGACAATTCTGATAGAACCAGTTCTTATCAATCAATTATTAGGTTTATCTGTTTCAGGTAAAAAGAGGTAACAAGAGCTGTTAGGACTATAAGAGCGAAAGGTTTTCCCAATAACACCAAATTCAATGTTTGCACTTAGAGGCAAGTGTTTCAGCCTCCATTTCCATCATTTATTAAACTGCTCCAAACACCTCTATTGAATTCATTTCAATAAAATAAACTCAAGTTTTTCTATTCTTTCGTAGCATCATCGTGTTTCGCTAGCTGTCCCCTAGACCAAACGACTGAGACGAAAGATGGTCACAAACCCCATTGCGCAATAGAGTGTATGTACCTTCTTCGAGACCAAGTTGATAGGCTAAGTTCTGTAGTTTTCTTATTCTGTCAAGTAGTTGGGCTGGGGTGAGGCTTCCCAGCTCATGCACCATGTTCACATCTTCCGCCTCTAAATCATTCATCCATTTGGGTTTGGATGAGGTCGAGGAGTTCCCAGAAAATGTCTAATAAGTCAAAATGTCATTAAAGGAGTGAAAATTGCCACTGGAGGTTTATGTGTATCATCCATAAAAAGTTTTGGATTCTTCATGATTGGAAAAGAAAGATACAGATTCACAAAATGTTGGGCATGATTGAACTGTTGCAAACAAACTCACCGATGCAAGACCTCCCATAGCTGCAAATTCATTTACTCCAGGCACTACAACAGACTGAAGCTTGCAGTAACACGCAGAAATAAACTCAATCATTAAGTGAAATGTGTATAAGAACCTACTCTGCTCTGGCCATAGCTCAGGAGATGCTCTGTCACCAAGGTTCTCCTTACTGATCAGGTCTAACAAATCGCACTCATCTACAAACCAATTGGCCGTAAATAATTAAATAACATGCTGGTAAATTAAAATTTGATGTCACACTCTCACAATGCAATTTTACACCAAAAGCTAATGTAATACTAGTACAATAAATTTCATAATTGCAGCCGAACAATTTTTTATTAATTACTTTATTAAAAAACAATTAATATTTAGTAGTAACAGTTTCATTTGATGATAATTAATTGAGAATCATGATAATGTACAGGATTTCAGCCGGGGGTGTGGTAGCACTGCACTGTACCCCCTCCCCCCCCCCCCCACTCCCTTGAAGGTGTGTACCAAATTGTGTAGCTCCAGCTGTCTCCGCCGAGTAGTAATGTCCCGTGAGAGAGCGAGCAATTTATGGCTAGATACAGTGGCCCGACATGGCTATGAAGGGGTCGAATTAGCGTTGGCCTGCCAGCCTTCCTTTGGCGGTCGAGCCTGAATAGAGTGCGGTCGTGGCCGTACTTATATAGGACTAAATTGATCGATCATTTCCAGTTATTGGAAAACTTGCGAAATGCCTTTTATTCATGCAGGTGTAGCTGTAGTGTAAGATCTGAGCAAGTGTGAATAATCTGAGAGTGCCAGGGTTATTCTGTTTTATTGGTATATCACACAAATATTTATATAATGCAGTTGCTGAGTGTAGACAAGAGAGACGCATAAGAAAGATGACAACAGGCCACGCCTGTTGTTGCAATTTAGAAAACAGAATAAAATATAATAAAGTGCCAACTTTGGACAGAAAATGTCTCTAGGTAGTTATTGTAATGATATCGTGTATTGTTACCTTCGGCCACACAACAAGCCCCATCAGTGAGCCAGGGCCATTAACACAAACACAAGGGCAGCGACTCCCGAATAGATAATTCGGCCACAACTGTTACATAAGATAAATGGTAAATGATTTATATTGCACACAGCTGAGATAAAATATAATATATTTGCACACATGAAATAGAACTAGGGATAGAACTATGGTTTACAATGCCTCCTGCTCCCTCTGTATTCTTCCCTTGAGCTCTACTGCCTTCTGAAGCATCCTGTAAGCGTCCCTTGTCACTTTGTATAATTTCTCTTTATAACATTCTAGTAGTAGGCGTCGTTTTTCTGTTCTCCTAGCTCTTTCTCTTCAGCCATATTTGCTCTTCAGTTAGTCATCACCTTCTCTTGTGCCACTTGCCTTTCCCTATAGGTTCTCTTTCCTGCTGGGATGCATTACTTTTGCTGTGATGGAATAGTTGACTTGATCGGAGTTGTCTTCTTTCTTTTTATTGGAGACATACTGGCTTTGGCTCTTAGTCGTCACTTGGCACGCAGTTGGGAGGTGCTGGGGGTGTAGCTGTAGGTATCTTCAAATAAGGATTTGTGTTTTCCTCCATGAGGCGTAGCACCATTCTGGTTCCTAATATGTTTCAAGATGGCATCTCTTGACAATCTTTTCTTACTGCATGTACAGAAGAAGTGTAGTGTTGACATACGTAGTAGGCCAGCCGTTTCTTTGTGCGTTGTAATTGGCAATATTGCATTGCATTTATCATCTCCTATATTCTTCATTGCCCTCTTTAGTGCTTGGAGTGTCTCTACTGCGAGCCATGTTTTTCTTGGCTTGGTTTGTGTTGGTGGACTCCTACATCTGGCTGCACTAGTGGATGGTTCCTCTGTAATACAAATGTTTTGTGCTGTAATGGGAGAGATATATCTGCTTTTTATTACCATATTTTCTTTTCTTGGAATTCTAAAAGTCAGCTTTGGCCGTGTGGCCATCATCGTCCCCTTGCGCACTTCAGGTTTGGCCACAGAGCGAGCTCCCGGCTTGGGGGATCTTCCCACTGGCCTTTGATACAACCGATAGTGTCTCAGCCTTTTCCCGTTTTGAATAGAGCACTGTCCACTTCTATCTACTTGATATGTGTGTTTGGGGAAGGTTTGTAACACCCGCTATGGATCTACATATCAGGGCTGTAGCTTTGGGTTAGTTCTTTTTATTCTCATCTTATTTTCTATGACAACCAGGTCTCCTTTTCTGAATGCTAGTGGCTCCGTTGTCTCCTCCTGCCGGAACTTCAGTTTTTGCTGCTGCAGGTACTCCTGGGCCTTCTGTATATTTTTCTGGATTTCTATGGTGTTTCACGAGACCCTCTGGAGGTCGAGGAATGGGGTGTCCCTGCTAACTGGTCAGGGAGTCGGACCTCTGTGCATCATCCTGTTAGGGGTTTCCTTTATAGCAGAGTATAGCATACCTCGACATGCCCGCATGATTTGTAGGAGCAGGCTGTCCCACTTACCCTGGCCTTTGGTCAATATGAGGGATTCCAAGGTGTCACCCAGGGTGCGGTTCTGGAGTTTGTCCACTCCGTTTCCTTGTGGGTGGTAGGGAGTGGTGTGTGACTTTTTGACTCCCCACAGGCTGCTCAGCTTGTGCAGAACGGATATTGTTGTAGGAGTTTTGTTTTCAGACCGACTGATTTTATTTATTCCTTTAGTACTTAAAGAATGGCTCCGGTCATTTCTATATTTATCTGAGATGTCATTGATATGTCCTTATGCAGTGCTCCAAATACCAACTTTGTCAAAATTCAATTGATTTTTATATTTTCTTAACACAATTAAAAATAAGCATGTTATGAGTGTTGTCTCCCCATTCCAACATTTTCGAAATAATCTGGGAAAAGAAATGACATACGCAAGTGTTTTAGCGAACGCTAAACTTTTGTTTTATATTTTGATCGAACAATTTTTGGATTGTGAAATCACTGAAGCATAACAAATAACAGTACAGTGACCTAGGTCATTGATTGATATAACTAGTAAGTAATAATAGCGGCACATGTGGTTAGTAGTTAGCAGTAGTAGAAACAAAAGTTTAGCGTTTGCTAAAACACTTGCATACGTCGTATGTTTTACCAGAATATTCCGAAGGGGATACAACACTCATCACATGCTTATTATTAATTGTGTTAAGAAAATATAGAAATCAATTGAATTTTCACGGAGTTGGTATTTGAAGCACTTCACAGGGACATATCAATGACATATCAGATAAATATAGAAATGACCGGAGCCATTTTTCAAATTACCGTAAAAATTGTAACAATAATTAAGCAAAGCAAAATGTAATAATACAATAATTCAGTGAAGCAAAAAATGCAATATCATAAAACATGGATTGTGAAGTAATGTGAAATTAAGGTATATAATATAATAATAACTGAATAAAGTACAATTAGTGATATTAAAAAGACACCTCGCGCGCTCACTAGTAAAATCAAAACTGTGTTTTATAAGATTATTCTTGAGTCAAGATTTCCTAGATATAGCGGAAAATGACAATACGTGATGCCGTCTAAACTGAGCCTAGACAGTTTGTTAGATGAGTTTAACTCTGCTTAAATACCTTTTGGCAATCTTGCTGTTGACAAATACCTATTACAAAATTGTTGCTAAACTATTAAAAAAGGTTTGAAAATGTTAAAATTGGTAAGCATCACTGATTCATGATTATTATTCTGTTGTGCAAGTCACGTGTAAGACTGGGTGATCCTGGTACATTCGAGTCACGGTGCGTCTAATTAGTCATAATTTGACCTATGCAATCGACAGTCCACACAAACAGCAGTGCATACCGGATTCACAAGAAGCTAACCACAAGGTTGCAAAACTAGTTGATTCTGGTTGATGAAGACATCAATAGGCTAAATAAAAAGCAATTGGAAAGCAGTCGAAATGTGTTTACAGAGCTCCTCCAGCGGAGTTGATTCAGACTGGGCTCCTTGATCTGAATGTAGTTGCTCAAGCAGCCCCCAGTAGGCAAATACCTGTTCGTCTAAGGCGGTGGCCACAATGGGTGCCGTGGTGTCGGCCAGGACTATGGCACACTGCCAGTGGGTAAAATGGTCCTTGATGATCAGCGCTCACTGATTCATTCTCTTGGTCAGGGGTCCAACCAAGTCGACACCCAGTTTTTGGACTAGGCGGCCGCGTACATTCTTGACCTGCTCAAAGATTCTGGTCTTTCCTCGTTCTTACCCACCTGGCAGACTTTGCAGCTCTTAAGCAGATGGCAGACCATGATGGTCAGGCATGGTCGGTATCAATCCAACAGTATCCGCTTTCGTGTGCGGTGTACACCTGCATCGGCTAATCGATGGATGTCTTATACAATTTGTTGTCACCTGGGAGTGGGGCACATGATGCACTGTCTGGGTTTGTACTGGTGATGGAGTGCCATGGTTAAGACCCCATCGGGCCGCAGACTCATCGCTTCCTTACGCTTGTACAGAATTTTCAACTCAGAGCTGCTTTCCTCGAGCTCTTGCTCTGTTATGCTTTCCTGCTTCTGGATCTCAGCGTATATCCGGCCACCGGTCCTTAACCTTCCTACTGCTCCCAAGGGAGCTCCTGGGCAGTCCCTGTGGGTACAATGGCAATGTTGACCTGTTTCTCTGCCTTTGGGATAGACGGGTATAATAGTGTTCTCCTGATCTTGGATGCTTGTCCGTCAAAAACAACTCTGCATGATAGGGTCCTCCGTACTCTACTCTATCGTACTCTGCAATGCCTACAGTTCAGGCACTGTCCTTGCCTGCATAGCCCATTTGCACTTCCATGCTGCGGACTCCAGCCGTGTGTTCTAGCCGGTATCCGAAGTCAGCCAGGGTCTCCAGCCATCGTGCTGTCTTGTTTGATGGCCCCATCTGTTTGCATAGCCATTGCAGGGAGGCGTGGTTGGTCCTTAGCTTGAACTCTCGTCTATACAGGTTGGGGCAAAAGTGCTTTACCGCTTTGACAGCGGCCAGCAATCCTGACGCAGTAACCTCTTTCTGCGCGAGCTATAAGAAAGATGGTAGCAGGCCACGTCTGTTGATGCGACTTAGCAATCATAGAATAAAATATAATAAAGTACCAACTTGAGTAAGAAAATATATCTATGTAACTATTGTAATGACAAGGTGGCATTACCTACGTATTGTTGCCGTCCGCCACAATCATTCATCCGAGAACATTAACATTAATATCACTATTAATTACTGTAAAAAGCTTTTCATGATTAATCTTAATAATATTAATTATTATTAAATCTAACGGAATAAAGTAATTATAATAATATTCAGTATTATTATTCGTCTTTTTGTTAGTTTAATTATTATTATCAATTTATAACAATATTATTTTTTGTTTCTGCAATAATAATTATTAATTAACAAATAATGATAGTGATCATCACAATACAATGAGCCATGTTACTGTATGATCAGTAAAACCAATTACTACCACCAGTGTTGTAATAATAATAATTAATAAAATCAACAATAATATTAACAATAACAATAAATATAAAAACACCATACTTTTAAAGTAACTCTTAGAATATAACAATAATAGTTATTACTTATATGTATATATTACTATGAATTAATTATTATTTCTCACAGTAAGTGAGCCAAGCATGATGATGATGATGATTAATATTATTATTGTACAGGAAACATTCGGCGCAACTTCTTATTACTGGTATTCTAGAAATAAATGATCACATACTTTTATTATTATTAACGTGTGCAACCACAATCTTACCTAACCACATTATGTATGCATTTTCAGCATCATTTTTTTATTATACACAATCATTGTTATGTCTCCCTTTTTTATCACTTATGTTCCGAGGCTATAATTTTTGGGCCACCTTAAGGGCAAGGGTCAATACCTGTATATAAGCAGCTGCTGAGCTTCTCCTCATCAGTAGAATTGAAGAGGCGAAGCTGGTATATTCTTTTGAATACAGACAGCATACACTCACTCAAGTATTATCTTGAAACTCTGCACACACAAATTAAGCATACTCACAAGTACTGTGCAGAATTTTGTAGTGGTGTGCGATTTACCAGGTAGCAGGCACCTGCACCTCCCTCAGTACTCGACTAGACTGCAGTCGCCAGTTCAGTAGCCTAGGCAGGCACTACTAGTTAGTAGCGCCGGCCGGCATCGCTGGACTGCGTGCTGGCCTAGGTGCTGGACTGCGTGCTGGCCTAAGTGCTGGACTGCGTGCTGGCCTAAGTGCTGGATTGCTTGCTTTTGTAGGCTTGTAATTTATTGCAAGACTTATATTATTGCAATAAGTATTGCTATCTTCATGTAAGCAATAAGAGAGAGAGTGTGTGTGTGAGAGTAGTATAGCTTGTATTCTTCTGTCTGTGCTCCTCCAACCACTCTTGAGTTGTGAGGCAGCAGCAACCAGTATTTATATAAAATATTATATAACATCTTTTTTTTGCATGTAGCCTTTGCACATTGTATAAAATAAGGATGGCTCATGCAGGGCAACGTAAACAGGCATCACACTAGTTTTGTAACATAACACGCTAGCTAGTAGAAAAAAGGTATAATACAAATGTCATGTACACATATTCTGTATGGCTATTTACAAAGAGCAGTGTGTGTTGCTTTTGTTCTTCCTCATGTAGGCTCGTAGTGGGAGTTGTCTTCTGAGGATAAAGTTATGCAGTGCCTTGGTTAGATTCGAGCCATTTCAGGTCAGTACTACAGCAACCACTTACAAAGACAACCTGTTCTAACGATCTTACAGGTCTGACACTAGCGTTGGCTGACAGGTGGCAGACAAGAAGGGCAGACCTGCTTGTCAGACAACAGCCTACCAAAGTCGCCCTTCAGCCTCAAGACAGACCATGCTAAAGGTCAGACATTAAAAATTGATGCGACCATCCTGACGACAGTGAGCTTGTTTGACTCGAGTAGACTTCTTTGCCTACCAAGAGGTAGTGCAAGTGGCTGCCAGTGTTAACCTTTCATAATTACAATAAATTCCTGCACATTAATATGATTACTATTAATTACAAACAATAAAGTACTTTGTTGTTGTTGTAGTAAGTAATGATGAAGAGAATAATAACTAACAATAATAAATAATAAGAAGAAGGGGTGAACTTTTCTTTAGAATAATATATATATATATTATACATACATGACATATATTCATAGATATCCCTTCTCATTTTTCTCTTCATTATTTATTATTAATAAAATAATACTGTACAGGAATTTGGGGGGTAGTGGTAGCTGTCACCTGTACAGCGGCCCACTTCCAGTGTGTGTGTAATAGCAGTAATGCAAGTGCTCCTCAGCTAGCCCCAAGGTCGGCAGACTACTCTGTTTGAGCAAGATTTGCAGCGTTGTAAGGGTGCTTTCGGATACCCTATGCATAGGGCAGTCGTTGAACACTCGTTGAGGGCTCAACGATGACTGTCGTTTAACGGAAGTTGTTTGCGCTCAAACCATAGACATACGTATTTTCATCAACGTCTATGAAAACTGAATAGCTGGAGCGAGCCCACTTTAGTTTCTTTACAAAGAAAAAAGAATTACGATGATTTCATCGTCAGATGTACTTTTTTATATACATTATAATGCATTGTCACGACTTGAAACGGGGAGGAAAAGTGATTGATAAAAGTTGACTCGTTAAAACTGTTTGTTAGGTGGAGTCAAGGTCAGTCAACGACGCTACCTTCCTCGCTTGTCACTTCCATCGTTGAGCCCAAATTGCCCATTGCCGCCATGTTTTTTCTGCCCTCAACGACGGGGTTTCCGAATGGTCTCGTTTAATCCCATCGTTAAGCCCTACGCGTAGGGTATCCGAAAGCACCCTAAGTCCGAAGACTGTACACAGTGAGGAGTTGTCTTAACTACCTTACTTTCCACTGAGTTCTTGTTCGGGCAGAATAGCTACACTGGGTCGAATCGACAGGTTGAACAATCGTTCCAGTATCACACTCCCGAAGGTGGTGTGCAGTGTAAGTCTCGTAGACTGACCACTTTCTACTGTCTATTGCTCTTGCTGTCGATCGACTTGTCCAAGTTGCTGCCAATTAATTATTTGCTAAGTGCTTGTGCTTTGTTTGCTTGCTTGTGTGCTTGTTCTTGTGCATGCATCTAGTAACTTGTTCTTTATGTCTTGTGTAGAGAGAATCATGAAGAAGTGAGAGTGCCAGGTTAACTCTGATTTATTCTCTTACTTACAACAGTTTAAATACATGGAAGGCGGGCATGCTGCTGGCAGCATAAAATATGAAACAAAAGATAAGCCCCGCCTGCTGGCCTAATTGGCCCATAGACAAAAAGAGGTGTTAACATTCATACAAAGGGGGCTGCCTCTTGTTCAGCCTGACTGCACGGCAGCACATGTGCATAATAAAATGTAAACAATAATTATCTAGCTAAATACACATAGTAGTGAATATATACAAACAGGAGTAGATACATAGAGTTCGGGATTGCAAGATATGGATAGATATATGTAAGTAGAGTTCGGTATTGCATAGGTCGAATTGTCAGGGTCGACTGTAAATGTTTGTGTCATTCCCCAACAATACTTTATAAATAATAATATTATTATTACTGTATTATTATTATAAATTATTATATATATTATTAATAATTAACTAATTATTATTTCATTATATAATAATAATATTATTATTATTAAATAAAATAATAAATAATAATAATAACAAACAATAAAATGAAAACAAAATTGACAGCTGAAAAGATAATCAATCATTGCCATTTCATGTCATTGCTTTCCAACCATAGTGTCATGAGAAATATTTAACGGTCACAACTTATATTTTATTTATAATTTTTTGAAATACCCGCATTATTGTTGTGTTGAGAAGCCATTGCGTCGTCTCCGGAAGTGTTATTGCTACAGGCTTTTACCCCGCCCACATTAGTATAGGAACTAGAGTTCAAAAGCAAATGGATAGAGAGGCAAAGAAATGGTTATTTGTTATTTGCATGGACGTAGTATTTCTGGACCACGAACAAAATCGGATTTTATATAACATCGAACTACGTACAAGTGAAACCCTTATGGTCAGTTGTCGGCCATGTTGTATGAGGGAAAAAAACGGAAGTTGCCACACCCTTTATATATTTATCAACTTGTTGATATCAGTTTTTGGTCTTTTAATTTGTTCTTTTATTGGGTTCTTGGAGAATAACACATGAATTGACAACTCTGAAACCGCTTATAGTGCATAGGATGATGTTGATACACTTTGAATCTATGATAATTATGAAATAACTAGCTTCCTAAGCATGTCAATATCTATCAATCAAAACAGTTGCAAACTTTTTGACTGCATATGTAATGACAACATCATTCTGGTATAAAGCATCTGTGAGATAAAAATAGTGAGGTAATAATTGGACTAGAGAATGTAGCATTCTTCACACAAAACATATATTTTATAGTATTGAAAGCCCACTGTTTGATAGGGACTTCTTAGCAAAATAACGAAGTCGACTGAAATGTAATATAAATGTAATTATACAAAACGTATATAAACTTTCAACACACATTTAGCTGAAGGAAGTATGTAACAAATTCAACACTGATGTTTAAAAATGATCAATCTTGACAGTCTACTTTTGTCTCTTCCTGCCCCTCCACCGATCCACAACCTGTTATACTCCCTGCAATAATACTTCATCCCTATGTCAAAATATTTGCTGACAACAACTCTAGCCAGTTGTGATGGGAAGTAGTGGGTAAATGTGGTCAGTGGTAACTCGTCGCTCACTGAACGGTTGAATTGCGCCAAGCAAATGTCTGTTAATCTGTTTCCTGAAACAGATTGAGTAACACACAGAGAAGTGAGAGCTTTTAGCTTCCATGTTACCTTGAAAATCAAAAGTACACATTAATGACAACAATGGTAATCTAGTCTCCTTAATGTTTCTTTTGAATTAGAAAATTTGTTAGCTGGACTGGTGAATCAAGAACTAATAGATGCCTAATATTGAGGCAACTGTCAGATTTGCACTGACTCAAGATTTCACCAGTAAGTCTAGCTATAAAACTGTTTCTAAAAAGAAAAATCTAGCTGTTAAAGCAGTCCAAGTAATATCTAGGGAATGTAATCATATAACATATTACTGGTCTTTGTAAGTTATTATTATTATTATTATTATCAACAGGAGGTGGTAGTAAGAAAAATGCAAAAATAAAATAGGCTAATAATAACTAATTCTAGTAAAATAAAAAAATTATTTTAACATTTGTTAATAATGATAAATGTGGTTTGTTACAAATGATGAATAATAATATCATTAACAATCATAATGATCATCAATGTGACAGCAGCAGTAGTGATAACTGAGCTCCAAAATATTATAATAATGCATCATTTATTCATTGATGATTATACTCTCATTTTGATTTATTGTAATAATACTAATTAATTTGTAGTGTCGCTTGTAATTATTATTTTCATGAATCCCGTTCTTTAACCACCTTCCAATACGTTCTCTGTCCTGAGAAAGAGAAATAAGAAATACTACTACTGCTACCACTACTAAATAATAATTATAGAAGATCTATTTATTATCTACTACTACTAAAAGTGGTAGTAATAGTGGTAGTAGCAATATTATCAGTAGCAGTATTATTACTACCTACAACACGTTTTTTCATTATTATCATTATTATAATAATAATTAATAGATGATAATATTTATAATCACTAGTATAATCATAAAAATATAAATAATAATTATTCATCAATAACAGTATTATTATGTATAACAATAATTATTATTATCAAATTTATTAGCTATAATAATATAATTAAACAATAATAATCTTAATAATAAATAATAATAATAATTATTATTATATTTATTAATTATTATTGCAATTAATTAAATAATTATTATAAATAATAACTATAAAAATAATAATTTAATAACAAAAATAATAATTTATCATTCATTCATAATGATTCATTACAACAATAATTATATTATTATAATTATTATTATTATTTATTACTAACTATATGATTATTATTTGTTATTCATTATTTATCAGCACCATCATTGACGGTTAGGCAAACACCATGAAAAAAATATTTTCACTAGTGAGAACTCTTGTCTGGGCATTTCATTCGATTGTTTTTGTATCCAAATCATGATCTAACCATCGTCAATCACTGGTGCTTGCAAAAACTCCCTTATACAACATGGCGGACAAATGCACGGGGGTTTCTTCCGGTCAAAAAAGTCCTTAGTCCAGAAATACTACGTCCATGGTTATTTGTAAATTACTAAATAAAGTTCCCGGGCTAATCGATTCTGGAAATATGTTGAAGTTGTCTTCTTAATAAAGATTGATGCATCGATTTATTTTTCATTCCATTCTCGATTAGACCAAGGAGTTTGATTAGACTAATCAAACTCCTTGATTAGAACAGGGAGTCAGGTTATATTAGATTATCTCTAACGTAACTCCTTGGCTGGACAAAGACTGGATCTTTACCCGATCCTCTTGTTGAGCTGATTTCCCGTTTGATTGGTTGTCAGCTTTTATTCTGACTGAATTTTTGCTGCGGAAGTTGCACATTTTTTAGCCTAAATTTTGATTTAGCCCAACTATTTCTTTTATCTGGAAACTCGATGAGGAACTTGGAAAATTTGTTGAGAAATAAAATAACGCATACAACTATGAAAGTGGCATGAAAGCTTTGAATCATAAATATTTTTCATTAAATGCGTCAATGGTTTTTGAGTTTCACTTTCATCCCATGTTGTCAGGGCAAAATTTTAACAATGAGCGAAAGATAAGTGTTTCAAATACATATTTTTATAACCTGATAATCTAGATGAAAATGCTGCAACAAGTCAAATCTTTTTGGAATTTGTTTCAAGTCTAGCCGAGCTGGGATAATCAATAAAAATCAATAAACTTCAATATGGCTGCTACAGTATTCACATTCACACAACTTGTTGTGTTATTTATCAAACAAGAAAATGATTTTTGTATTTTTGTTTCTGATGAAGATAGAAAGACAGTGCCTTGAGCATGGTCAAGGAACTTGGCTACATTTATTATTCAAAATGACATCCAGGATTGTCAGTTGAGCATTGAAGTTTGTGTTGACAAAGATACAAATAAAATAGCCGTAATAAATGAAACACAACTGAAGTATAGTATAGAGGCTGTGCTGGCGATGAGATACATAAAACTTCTTTAGTTGCCTTATTTCCATGGATACAATGCTGAAACAACTGATTATAGTCTTATAGCCTTTAAAACATTAAAATTTATGTCTAATGTTCTTTTTTTCTTATTTAAGGTCTGCTGCTGTTCAAAATTCACCACCACCGAGTGGAAAGTTTAACCAATTATTCTCTTTTGAGACAAGATCGTATGTGGGTTATATGCAGAGCAGTAGTAATATATGAGCAGATCTCCCTACCAAGTGGGTTATATGCAGAGCAGATGGTTAATCTTAAATTTTTATTTTAGACTTTTGTAAATTCTTTACATGTGCAATCATCAAGTTGTCTAACGTTTCTAGAACAATCAAATAAACTGTTTGCTCACTGGATTGTAATCATGATGCTTCGAAGTTGCTTTTATTTATATAATCCATTAATATTGTAGTATTCTCTCAGATATATATACATGTATTTGAATGTAGTTAACAAACATTCCAGTGAAATAAAATAATATAACTACAAAACTCAAAACAGTAAAAACATTATTACAATCATTTTCAGAGTGCACTCTGTAAAAGCATAAGCCCAACTGACTCGTCTGCTAACTATTACCCAGCAAGTCACGTATGCATGTTTACTCATGCATGTCTGCTTATGCAAGGCTTCTAAATGAAACATAAGAACACAACTCCAAACACTACATCTCTTCCATCTTTAAAAACGCTAAGTGACATAATCATTAAGATAATTTGGCTTGTTACGTGCACGACTACTCTGACGCACTGGCTGCTCTTTAGCCGGGGCCACACGAGACTGGTTTACTATTTCACCATTGCTAAGTCTGAATGTGTTACGAGCAACCTGACCCTCAATAGCAACAGGAGCCGAGAACTGAGATTGACCTTTATTACGAGAACCAAATTGTCTTACTCTAACCAAGTCACCAACCTGAAGACCAACATCTACAGCCACCCGTCTAGAATCCGCATAATCCTTCTGTTTAGCCTGGTACAAGTCAACACGATCATCAACACCTGATGTATCCTCAACAGGTACTAAAGATCTATCTAACATGAGCTTAGTACGCATCACGCGTCCATGTAATAAGGTGCTCGGTGCAACACCTGTAGTGGAGTTTGGAGAGGACCGATACACCTGAAGAAAGTTTGTGACAGATTTCTTCCAATCCCTCCCTTCGTTAACAGCGTCCTCAATAGTTTGCTTCAAGGTCCGATTGAAACGCTCGACCTCACCATTGCATCGAGGGTAATAAGTAGAACTTCTATAATGGTTGATACCACATGTCTTAAGATAGTCTTCAAACTCACTGGATGTGAAGTTCATAGCATTATCACTCACCAAGGCCTCAGGATAACCCTCATGGGAGAACACCTTCTCAAGGAAGCCTATAATGTTTTTCGAAGTAATACTACTCATAAAAGCTACTTCCGGCCACTTGCTGCGATAATCTACCAAAGTCACCGCATATCTCTGGTCCCGAGGAGCTAAGACAAAAGGACCAACACAATCCAACCCAACCTTTTCCCACACCTTCTCAGGAAGTTTGACAGGGGTTAACGGAGCATCACGGGTAATACACGATTTATCATTCATTTTACACGTAGAACAATCACGGACAGCTTGCTCAATGTGCTTATCCATTGCCTTCCACCAATACATTGACCGTATATATCTTTTACACTTAGCAATACCTTGGTGACCTTCATGCCCATTACTGATAACTTGAGATTGCATGGATTCTGGCACAACTATCCGACCATCACGAAGTACTAAATCACCCTGCAAAGCAAACTCATCCTTAAAATTGTAATAAAACTTATCTAAACAATCTGGCTTGTGCTTCCAGTTTGAACTGACAGCTCGATGGAGCTCGAGAACAATTTTGTCAGACTTGCATGCTTTAGTGAACTGTCCCAAGTCAATGGCTGAGGCCACAAGCGCAACGACTTTCTCCTCATTATCATGTACTGGAATATTATCAGCTACAGGAATTCTAGACATAGTATCAGCAGGCACATTGTCACTACCTTTGACATATTTCACCTCAAAATTATAAACCTTTAGCCTAGAGCGCCATCTTGCTACTCTATGTCCAGCACGTCTTGTGAGAACAGCTCCATAAAGAGATGTAAGTGGGTTGTGATCCGTTCGAAGCAAAAATCTTCTGCCCCATAAGTAAGTGTGCCAACGCTCAACAGCCCAAACACAAGCTAACGCTTCCAATTCAAGAGCACAATACTTTGCTTCACTCTCGGACAATGACTTTGAAGCAAATGACACCACCCGTTCACTGCCATCTTTCTGAATCTGACTAAGAACCGCGCCCAAACCTATACCACTAGCATCAGTAGTCACGATAGTCTCCAAACTGCTATCAAATGAAACCAGCAAACCACTGCATGCAAAAGCTTGCTTTATTGCATTAACATCATTCATTGCCTCCTGTGACCACAATAGATTCTTATCCTGATGCTGAACCATCTTTCTCAAGTTAACGGTCATGGCAGAAAGATTTGGAATAAATCTAGCGTAGTACTGAATCATTCCAAGGAATTTCTGTAATTCATCTTTAGTATGTATAGTCATAGACATAACAGCACTAATCTTATCCTCAAGGGGAGCAATACCCTCACTACTAACTCTACACCCCAGAAATTCTACACTAGGTTGTCGAAGCCTACACTTCGCATAGTTTAATTTCAAACCGGTTTCATCTAGTTTCTGAATAACACGCTTTAGGTTATCATCATGTGTCTTCTGGTCCTTACCAAAGACACATATATCATCAAGATACCATACACAGATATCACGGCAACTATCCAACACTTTAGACATCAACTTTGAGAAATAACTTGGGGCACTAGCTAAGCCAAATGAAATTCTACACCACCTAAATAGTCCCTCTGAACTGATGAAAGCTGTCAAATCCTTACTATCCTCTGTTAGTGGTATCTGATTATAAGCAGACTTAAGATCCAGTGTAGAAAACACTTTGGCCTCATTCATCGAGTGAACCAATTCCTCCATGTGAGGGAGAGGATGACAATCTACTACTATATTCTGATTCAGTCTAGACAAATCCGTGCAAATACGAATATCACCTGATGCCTTCTTCCCAACTATGACTAAAGGCGAAACCCATTCCGAAGAATCAATCGGCTCAATTACACCTTCATTAACCAAACGCCGTAGCTCACTTCGAACCTTATCCCTCACTGCATAAGGCGGAGCACGGTACTTCTGCACACATGGCTTAGCACCTGCTTTAAGCTTGATTTGGTGCAAATATTTTGTGACTTTCTTTGATACACCATCACTTTTGTCTTTGACCACAAGGACTTGTGCAATGTCTAAACCCGTATCACGAACAACATCTAATCCTACCAAAGCACTACCCTTTTCAACCACATACAGCAAAGTCGTACATGATTTGCCCTGAATCTCAATAAACACGCTGCAGCAACCTACTACAGGGATTACCCTTCCTGAGAAATCAGTCAACGTACGTGGAGCTGCAACCAGTGTGTCAGAGAAATGCGCTCTAAAAACATCATGTGGCAAAATAGAAACATTAGATCCAGTATCAATCTGAAAATTAAATACATGTGATACACTAGGTCTAGCTACACAAGATACATTAGCATCAATCATAAGCTTTTCAGATTTGTTGCCAACTGTAAACACATATACATCATCCTCCGAATTAGCTGTCTGATCCACTACCTTACACTCTGCCATGTCACTACCAGGTCTACAAAACCTCGAACCACCAAAATGTCCAGTTCTTTTGCAAATATTGCAGCGTTTAGATTTAGCAGGGCATGAAGCATCAGAAGATTTATGTCCAGGCTTAGAACACGCAAAGCAGATGACCTGCCTATCAGCTGTTTTAGAATAACTAGCCTTACCATGAGAGGACTTCACCTTGTATACACCTGAATCTCCCCCATTAGCAGCAGCATTACCTTGTATCATACCAGACTGCAGTTTGACAGTCTCTGAAGCACGTACTATATCTATAGTGTCCTGTAGTGTCATACGCTTAGATTGTCTGTTCAACTCATTTGCTTTCAGCAACAATTTCTCCCTTACTTTAGAATCATAAACCTTCTCCACAATCTGATCTCTAATCATGTCTTTCTCACACTCGCCACCATAACGACTATAATTACAACCAACCACTAATTTTCTCAACGCCGCAACAAAGTCATCAATCGACTCCTCTTTATACTGCATTCTCGCTTTAAACCTGTACCGCTCAGCCTCCTCACAGCTTGCAGCAACATAATGGGCCTTCACAGCATTCTTCGCCGCCTGAACACTCTCATCAGCTACATCCAGGTTAAAGAATGTTCTCTGGCCTTCATTGCCAAGACATGCGATAAAGTGAGCCCTTCGTATTGTATCATCCAGCTGTGCAAATCCTCCAAGCAGTTCAAAGTTATCATACATTTTAATCCAAGTTTCATAAGAAATATTTGGCTCACCAGGGTTCTGTAAAAATGGTGGAGGAGGATGCGCAACCACCTGCATCATTCCACCAGCCTGGGTATTTGTCACAGCAGCCTGTGTAGTAGCTGTATCTCCGGGGTACGGACCATTCGAAACTGACGTTTCGAAAATGGACACTTCGAAACTCTTTGGGGATGGGGGTGTGGGATTTGGGGTTGGGGGGTTCAGGTTTAAGAGTTTCGAACAGTTCATTTTCAAAACGTCAGTTTCGAATCATGGCGGAATCGTATCTCCACTAGTAGTAGACATATTCATTGAGTCAGTAGTTTACAATCTCAGGCAACAGCAAAAATAATCCTGTAAAATCCTCGTCGTCCAGTTGTAGTATTCTCTCAGATATATATACATGTATTTGAATGTAGTTAACAAACATTCCAGTGAAATAAAATAATATAACTACAAAACTCAAAACAGTAAAAACATTATTACAATCATTTTCAGAGTGCTTATGCAAGGCTTCTAAATAAAACATAAGAACACAACTCCAAACACTACAAATATAATTTTGTGTTTTTGGCAGTCTACAAACATGCCTTATGTAAAATGCCTTTGAGCCATGCAGCTATTTTTGTGAGTTCAGTAGAGGGCCACTCATATAAAAACTACCAGAAGTAAAAAAATTATTATTGCGCACCTTGCCAACATCAATGTTGGTCGAAACAAAAGTTGTCTTCTCCATATCAATCATAAAGCTGTCCTCATTGTTATAGTTCTATGGCGTGTACACTGATGGCAAATTTCAATTAAGAAGTTTTAAAAGAAAGTTTAATAATGCATTTTGATAGCTGCTATGAAGATATTTAAGGTTTTTGTTATAAAAAAGAACAACATTAATGAATTTTCCATTGTTATCATCCGGGCGACGAGACGCCATAATACCCCCAGCGAAGTGAAGAACTCCAAGGAACATGGCGGCACCCACAGTCAAGTGGAAACGCATTACAAACACTACGGGTCCATCGCCCAGACCCAGGCATGGACACAGAGCGGTGGCCATCAAAGATCTCATGGTTGTATTTGGTGGAGGAAATGAAGGGATCGTGGACGAGCTTCATGTATTTAACACTGGTAGGTGACAGAATCCTCTCGTTGTTGTTGATGATGTAGTAGTAGTAGTAGAGTAGTTAGTTAGTTACAGTTAGTTGTTAGTAGTAGGTGTAGTAGTAGTACTTAATTAAAGTTAATAAAATAATAATAATATAATGATTATAATGTTATGTTAGGTAGTAGAATAGAATAGTAGTGATAGATTTTATCACTACTACTACACATACATACATGATACATCATAACAACCACATAATTAATTAATATTATTATAATTATTATTATAATAATTATTATTATTGTAATAATAAATATATATAATAATTAATATATTATTATTATATATATAATTATTTTATACATATAATATATATATACATACAATACATACACATACATATTAAATTATTACATCCAACAGACTACTGTTGTATGTATGTATACTGTTGAACAGTAGTCCAAGTCTACTACTATTAACTAACTAACTACTAAGACTACTAGTAGTCTTGTCTAAGTCTTCATAGTAGTAGTGGTAGTCTACGACCTCTTTCTTACTTACTATTTACTTACTTATTATTATTAGTAATTTGTTAATTATTATTATGGGTGTAGTAGTAGTAGAGAGAGAGAGAGAGTAGTAGCAGTAGTAGTACTGCTACTTACCACTACCTACTAACTCGTCTACTACTAACTAAATTAATAAATGTTACTCATTATTATTACTGCTAACTAATTAATGATTAATATTATTATTATCATTTTTTTGTCACTGCTGCTGTGAACTGAAAATTTTCCTTATTAATCTGTTGTTGTTCATTCACAAATTCATTTATCAGATTTGAAAAATTTCGTGTTATCATCAACATAATGATCTTGAAATGATACTGCTAAAATAAAACACAATGCAATGTGTTTCGTTTGAAAAATCAGTTTGATTGCAAAACCTGAAGCAAATCAGCAAGAGTCAATTGGAATTGACATAATGTTGTTATCATATTTTATTGTTTTCTTTTAGCTACCAACCAGTGGTTTGTGCCCGCAGTGCGTGGGGACATCCCCCCAGGTTGTGCAGCGTATGGCTTTGTCTGTGATGGAACCAGAATCTTGGTGTTTGGAGGAATGACCGAGTATGGAAAATATTCGAATGAGTTGTACGAGCTGCAAGCAAGCCGATGGGAATGGAGAAGACTTAAACCGAGACCACCAAAAAGCAATCCAATGCCTTGCCCGCGATTAGGTACTTATTCACCAAATAAGACTGCCACAAATTAAACTTGGAATGATAATTTTGTTGTTTAAATTCATACGTACTAGTATTGAGTGTTTACTGTTCACACTTGCGCTGAAGTGCCATTACAAAATAATGATTGTTGCCTTTCTTTCAGCGGTATAGAAATTATCAGCAAAGTTAACATTCAGAGTTGTCTGTCCTTTGGGATGTGAAGATAACTCCAGTTATTGGTTTTCAGTATCACCGATTGATGTTGTAGGTCATAGTTTCTCCCTTTGGAACAATAAAGTATTTTTGTTTGGTGGGCTGGCTAATGATTCAGATGATCCAAAGAACAACATACCTCGGTAAGCATGACGTGCTGTCCATTTTTTGTGCTGTCTGGTTCATAAGCATAAACCAATACTGCATGCTTTTATCTGTGACTTTTTGTCAAGCGATCAGTTGTTAGTATAGGCGTGTCATGGAAGAGCAGTTTTGGTTGTGTGAGACCAGTCGCTTTGTAAGTGTTGCTTTGTTTGATTATGTAATGCAGGGGTGGCTATTTTCTACAATTCAACCATCTAAAGTTTAAGACGAGCAGTCTCGCTCAGTGGAAAAATTATTGTTTGAGAGGAAAAAATGTTAAAGAACTGAATTTAATGTTACGGGGTTCCACACTCAATTTTTCAAGCATGATAACAAAATTAACAATTATAAATACTGTTTTGTTGTTATTATCGTAGTATTAATTGCAAAAGTGGTTATTTTATAATTGTAAGTAGGATAATAACAAATATCAAGCTATATTATTATTTATTAGTTATTTTATAATTGATGACAGTAATTATAATAACGAATTAAGACAATAATGATAACCACAGTTGCCAGCAAAGGCTATAATTGAAAAAAAACTATCTCTAACAGTCGACCATAATTTACAAATAGATACTGTTGATTAGGTATTTATGTCGAATAAACATAATAATAATTATTTAATAATAATAATCTAGCAATAATAATATTTCTTATTAGAGCTAATGACTAGTGCAAAGTAAGTTTCAATACAATCATATTCATAATTGTCACAAATCGTACTAATATAGTAAACTTGTTAACCACAAACGTCAAAAGAATGGAGCATTAAAAGAAAAACTTTGTAGAATTGCTGACTAGTAGTAGCTGCTACCAATAGTTATAACAAAGAGTAATCATCTATGTTGGACTCGTTGTGAGACTTAGTGGCATAGAACTGTGAAGTTGTCTAAAGCGGTATTGAAGTGCTCTCTGCATCTTTTTTGTTTTCCATGTAGGAATTAAACCATAGAGGTACCGAAATCTTGGAATTAGCACATTTGCCCATGCATTCCGATAATTATTTGGGTTCTACTAAAATGTTTTTCCAGCATTCTAACTTTTTCATCAGATCGTCCTTATTTATATTATTTAGAAGCGAATTTGTTTCGTCAGAATTTGTCATTTCGCTGAACCATTGAACATTTACTAACATGAGCTTTTATTATTGTTATTGATGTCATATCTGGAGGGTTTGAGTGTTTAATGGTACGATAGCTGCCTTTGGTGTCATATCCATATACGTATCCAGTTGAAGAAACTCATGGTATAAGCACTGCATGTTGATATTGATGCAGTTTACGAGACTTAGATATCTTTTTATTGTTTTGTTGTTTAACTCTTTGAATTTCAATCACCCCGACCAATAAATTACCACAGGATTCGACCGCTTTTTTGCAAAAAAAGTTCGATTTCGAAATTTTTTTAAAATTCATCTATACATTATATGGTAACAAATTTATGCTCATGAGAATCAGCATTCTCTTTTCTCTTAGTAGAATAAATAGCAGATTGATTTCACCTGTCTAAACTACTTTTATTATTTTTTTAGTTCGGAGACCATTTTTTAGTAATGCTCTCAACAGATCAACCAGTTACAAAAAAAAATAACACACTAGACAAGAAACTGATAGCACAGCTGAAAAGAGAACAAAATTCTGATAAGACTAGCCAAATTTGAAGCAAAAATATGCAAGAAAAGTGTTAGAACACTGCAACAACATTTGGACACTTGTTGCACAAATGACCGAAAATTTCGGAAAATTTTTTTTCTGAAAATAATTATTTTTTTTATTACAGGCAAAAATAAAGTCCTCATTGGTGCACCAATGAACTAGAAACATTTAGAGCTACATTTTGATGTAAACAACAACATCAGTCAACAACTTTACAAAAATAATAAAAAAATATTAAAATTAATTATTTATTATCAATGCCGTATCTAAATAATTAATTACTAGCTTACTAACCTTCAATTCCAGTGTCAGAGGGCTCAAACAAGCTAAGATATTAATAAACTAACTAAATCAGAAGAAGAAAACAATGTGCTTGCTCCTTTCCAAAAAAATTTTGCCCATGATTATCAAAAAAAATCCGAAATTTAAAACAGGAAGTGATGGGTTAAGGATATTTGGAACTGTTTCCGTTTAGAACGTCGTACAGTCTTCAAACAAAGACCAAAAAATAGGCAATTGTCTGCTCTACACGATGGTATAAAAATCATTTATATCAGTCTACACAAACTTCTGCAATCAGTTCCGAAAACCGGACAAAATAAATCACGTCCATTGGACGTAAATGGACTTTTGGTCACATGACACAAATCACGTTCATTGCACGAGATAGGACTTCTATGAGTTAACCGATTTCACCCTCGCTTTGTATTATGGCTGTTTGGAGTGTCATTTTTGGTTTATAGATATTTGAATGATCTCTACATACTGGAGCTGAAGCCTGCAAACTTCAACAATGCACTGGCGTGGGAGTACCCCACCGCTACGGGCACCCCACCCTCACCTAGGGAGTCACACACTGCTAACGTCTATGTCAGCCAAGAAGATAGCGGTGGTACTCCCTATCTAATCATATATGGTGGAATGAGCGGCTGTAGACTGGGGGATCTTTGGACCCTCAACCTTGGTGAGTCTCTGCAGCCCGTGTACGTGAATTGTTTGTCGATTTCAGAATATGCAGTTGTGTTGGTCACCGTGCAGTTTGGAAATGTTGTAGCCATTTTGATCATTTAGTAATACTTGTACAATGAACATTCACTCCTGGGACAGTCTCACAGTTTCACCAAAGTTTTTTCTATACCTTTGTCATGGCGTTGGTGTACTGCTACTTGCACCCGGAGTTGTTTATTAAAACTTCAGTTCTTTTTCTACCTTGTTCATACTTACCACAGCCACCACAAATGGTCCTGTATTGTGTCTGTATTTTGCTCGTGCTGTGTCCGTATTGTGTCCTTATTGATTTATCGCCTATGTTGTGTTTGCATTCTTCAGAAACTCTGAACTGGACTAGACCAACGCTGGAAGGTCAGGCTCCGTTACCTCGAAGTCTGCATTCCTCCACAGTTATAGGTAACAAGATGTTTGTGTTTGGGGGTTGGGTGCCTTTGGTGATGGATGATGGAAAGGTTGCTACTCATGAGAAGGAATGGAAGTGTACCAACACACTTGGATGTCTCAATCTAGGTATAGTAGCGTATGAACATAGTACTTGCCAATGGACAGAGTACCTTGTTGGTTTACTGCTGCCAGTAGACAGAGTCCCTTGTGAGTTTACTGTTGCCAATGGGCACAGTACCTTGTTGGTTTACTGCTTCCAGTGGACAGAGTACCTTGTTGGTTTACTGCTGCCAATGGGCACAGTACCTTGTGGGTTTACTGTTGCCTATGGGCACAGTACCTGGTTGGTTTACTGCTGCCAATGGGCACAGTACCTTGTGGGTTTACTGCTGCCAATGGGCACAGTACCGTGTTGGTTTACTGCTGTCAGTGGACAGAGTACCTTGTGGGTTCACTGTTGCCAATGGGCACAGTACCTTGTTGGTTTACTGCTGCCAATGGGCACAGTACCTTGTGGGTTTACTGCTGCCAATGGGCACAGTACCTTGTGGGTTTACTGCTGCCAGTGGACAGAGTACCTTGTTGGTTTACTGCTGCCAATGGGCACAGTACCTTGTGGGTTTACTGCTGCCAATGGGCACAGTACCTTGTGGGTTTACTGCTGCCAATGGGCACAGTACCTTGTGGGTTTACTGCTGCCAGTGGACAGAGTACCTTGTTGGTTTACTGCTGCCAATGGGCAGAGTACCTTGTTGGTTTACTGCTGTCAGTGGACAGAGTACCTTGTGGGTTTACTGTTGTCAATGGGGGTATTGTGTGATATATTCAATGCTAGTGGGCCAGCCGGAGTGTATTTCTTTATTTTGATTCCTCCTTCAAACCACCCTATGATTGCAATGTTTTACTTACTGAATGCGTAACAAGAAATGTTGAAATCATTGCAGCCCTGAACGCTTTGATTTTTGTGTGTCCAAATTATTGATTGTGTATAGTGAGTATTTGTTTATATAAGTACGATTTCTTCCATTGCAAATGCACTGTCATCATTCTCTTCCATCAGATACCCAACAGTGGGAGCCTGTAGTGTATGAAATGGCCGAAGATTCGCTACCCAGGTCTAGAGCTGGCCACTGCGCTGTGGCCATCAACTCTAGGCTCTACGTCTGGTCTGGCAGAGATGGCTACAGGAAGGCTTGGAACAACCAAGTCTGCTTCAAGGATCTTTGGTTCCTTGAAACTGGTCTGTTACATTCACTTCCTGATCTCATTGATGATGTGATATGGGTAGCTAATAGATTGGCTACGATTCATGACAGTTTGTGTAACTATTGGTTAGTGTCATGCGTTTGTTCCTGCAGAGAAACCGCCAGCTCCCTCCAAGGTGCAGTTGGTGAGAGCATCCACTATGTCTCTAGAGGTCTGTTGGCCTGGACTCTCCACTGCTGATGCCTACCTCCTGCAGATACAAAAGTAGGTGACATTTTTTTGTTTTATTGTTTGGTCACCGAGTGTGTGTCGTCGAGCTATATCTATCTTGTCTGTGCCCAGCCCATCGTTTGTTTTTCTCTCCTAGCTTTTGTGTTATCAGCTTTGTATTTGTTGCGGCGCTAACCTTAAAAACCACAACTCTTTTCACAACTGTGATTTGTTTTCATAATTCAATAATTTTTAATAATTATCTGCTATTGGTGAAATGATTATCAACAAATAACAGGTAGTGCAGTTAGTATGTCCAACTAAATACGCTGCTGTCTTAGGTACGATATGGCACCCACAACAACAGCCACCTCTACCACCACTACCACTGCCACCACTGCTGCAGCTACCGCTGTCTCGAAGATCACTCCTGGATCTCCGCGCATCATACAAAGTGGCAATGTGCGCCAACCGGTCAAGGTCATCACCTCTACTGCTAATCAACAGGTTGGTTTGAGATGTCTGTCTACATTTCCGCAGTTGATGCATTGTTGACGTTTAATGGTATGCCAGCATTCCTTTACATGGCTAATATCAACGCCCTCTATGCTTATAATAGCTTATTGAAATAGTTGTGACAATATACAGCTAATTGAGGTGTACAACTCACTCACGCGCTCGTGGGAATGTGTAGAATGGTTGACTAACCTTTTCTCTTGCTCGACGTTGTTATTGCAGTTGTTTCAACAAAATTTATTATTTGAAATTTTGGTATAAAGAAGTATAATTATTGGCAACGTAGTTGAGACATGGCTATTCAGGCTACAGCTTCTTACTAATCAGCCTGTTGGCAATGTGTTTTTGTTGTAAATGTGTAGGAGTCATCTCCCTTCTCACTGCATATTGTACAACATGCATTCATTACCAACAGTATCGCCACCAACAGTGGCCATAGTGTCTAGATATTATATCACAATATAAGACTACAGTATATCACAATATAAGACTATAGTATATCACCACATAATGCAATATATATGCGATATATGCGTATTGTACTCGTATGCACTCATCGCCAACAGTGTCATTACCAACAGTGGCCATAGTGTCTAGATGTGTATTGTACGGATCCTTTGTGTTTTAGCCAGGTCAAATGTCTGGTATAGCTGCGCTGGCTGCTGCTGCTGCCGCCACCTCCAAGATAAACACTCCAGTCACTCCTGGAGCTATAAAAGTGGTCACTCCACAGCACACCCTCGTTACTCAGCAGGGAGTGCGCGTCACTCCTATACAAAGTATGTATTCTACACAGTATGTATTGTATGTACACTACTGTACAAAGTATGTATTGTATGTACACTTCTGTACAAAGTTTGTATTGTATATACGCTCCTGTACAAAGTTTGTATTGTATATACACTACTGTACAAAGTTCACATACATATCATAGATGCTAGCAAGTGATCGCAGATCATTGTATGATAATCTGCGATACATGTTCACATAAACTTCGCAAACTCACGATCGCAAGAGGTATAATCACTCTCTTGACTGGGAGGTAATAAAATCTCGAAGCCCGTCTTCAATGGCCAACAACTATATATATTTTAAATGAATTATTGTTGTTCTGACCTATTTATTATTTGTAACAATTTTAAAAATTTTATTATATTGTTACTCATATTATCATTAAATATTATTCCACATTTTTCAATTAAATTTATAATTGTTGTTCAATGGTGCATTATTATTTTTTACCATCTCTTAATATATCATTTTTTAATCTCGATTTATAATAACTCTCTGAAGATTAACCGCTTTAACCAATAAATTACCTCAGCATTCATCCGCTTTATTGAAAAAAGTTCAATTTTTAAACTTATTAAAATTCATGTATATAAGATATGGTAGTAAATTTATGCTCATATGAAGCAGCATCTTCTCTTCTCTGAGTAGAATTAATGATATATTGCTTCCACCAATCTAATCTATTTTTATTATTTTTTTAGTTCTGAGACCATTTTTTAGTAGTGACCTTGACAGATCGACCAACAACAAAAAAATTTCCACACTAAAGGTGAAACTGATGACACAGCTGGAAATAGAACAATATTTTGATAAGACTAGCAAAATTTGAAGCAAAAATATGCAAAACAAGAGTTAGAACATTGCAACAACAATCTAGCAATGGCTGCACAAAGTACCGAAAATTTCGGAAATTTTTATTTCTAAAAATAATTAATAATTTGATTTTTAGGCAAGATAAAGCCCTTATTGTCATGCGAATGAACTAGAATCATTCAGAGCTACATTTTGATATAAAGAACACCATCAATCATCAATCTTACCAAAATAATAAAAAAAATTTATTATTAATTATTTATTATCAACGCCGTTTCTAAATAATTAATTAACAGCTTACCAACATTTAATTCCACAATCAGAATGCTCAAACAAGCTAAGATAATAATAAAATAACTATATCAGAAGGAAGAAACAATGTGCTAGCTGTTTGCTAAAAAAAAAATGACCATCATTATCAAAACATTACCCAAATTGAATACAGGAAGTGATGGGGGTCAAGGAGATTTGAAACTGTTTCCGTTTAGAAGGTCGTAGAATCTTGAAATAAAAACCAAAATATAGGCAAGACTCTGCTCTACACGATGATATAAGAATTATTAATGTAAGTCTACACAAACGTTTGCAAACCTTTCCGAAAACGGGACGATTTTAAATCCGAGCATTGCTCGTGAAGGATGAGTTGGACAGATAACTCCTTCACGAGCATTGCTCGAGGTGGAATGAGAGAAAGATAATATACTAATTATGGTATTATATCGTATGCCCTATCGTATGACGTCGCAGGAAAGTTGGTTTAGCTGAAATTTTTTCCTACGAGCCTCTACGACAGCGTGCAACGTCGTATGAGTCACTGCAAATCCAGGTTCACATACATCGCATATCGTTGAACGAGGATCTGCGATCACTTGCGATCATCTACGATATGTATGTGAACCAGGCTTATGTATTGTATATACACTTCTGTAGAAAGTATGTGTTGTACTGTATATACACTACTGTACAAAGTATGTGTTGTACTGTATATACGCTCCTGTACAAAGTATGTGTTGTACTGTATATACACTACTGTACAAAGTATGTGTTGTACTGTATATACGCTCCTGTACAAAGTATGTGTTGTACTGTATATACACTACTGTACAAAGTATGTGTTGTACTGTATATACACTACTGTACAAAGTATGTGTTGTACTGTATATACACTACTGTACAAAGTATGTGTTGTACTGTATATACACTACTGTACAAAGTATGTGTTGTACTGTATATACGCTCCTGTACAATGTTTGTTGGCTGTACAAACCTTCCAAGGTGTGCATTCTATTTACACATGTTTCTATCTTACAGATAACACTTTGCAGATGTCCACCAGTCAGGGTAGACCCACTACGATATTACGTACAACAACTCCACAGTATACAACCACACCCGGTGGTAAGCAGATAATTACTGTACACAAGTCTGGTAACACCAACCAACCTCAGATTGTTACCCTTGTCAAAACTACACAAGGCATGACAGTAGCACCGGTAAGTGTGTACAATATGTACAGTATTTTATATATAACTTTATTTATAGTAAGTATGTTATATATAACTATATCACTACAAGTATATTGTATATTATATATAACTATATCACTACAAGTATATTGTGTGTTATATATAGCTATATCACTACAAATATATTGTATATTATATATAACTATATCACTACAAGTATATTGTATATTATACACATATGTATGAGTACTTGTGTGCTACAGCAAGGGAAGAGCCAGCTGCCACAGGGTGCTACTATAGTTAAGCTGGTGACCTCACAGGCTGGTCAGGGTAACAAACCATCAGCTATGATAACAACTCAAGGTACAACATCTCAGGTCTCTACTCAACAGATCATTGGTCAGGTGAGTGTTATATGGTTCCTTAGCTTAGCTTACCTCACTCATCTGCGGTGCTTCCAGTAAATGTCCATGCGTTGAAGTTTTAAAGGATTCTTGGATTATTAAAATCTATGAAACCTACAAGTGTACCAAAAGTTTGAAGTTTTGAATACTTTGACTGCGCCAATGCTCAGGGTGGAATTCTTTAATTCTTCGAAGTTTTACAATTACGAAGTTGTGGCCGTAGGATAATGGAAGTTCTAAACTTGGTATTTTTTGTTATAGAATCACTTTCCTTGGGAGATAATTCTATGGTGATGGTTTTTATTATGATCAGTTGCAAAAACCACACGAAATGATTTGTTATTTATTTTTAACTTGAATATTCTTTATCACAATTGCCCTGAAAAAAATACAAAGTCCCGTTCGTGATAATAAATAGTAAAAATAATCAATGTTGCTGTAATAATAAAACAATTAATAATTATTATTTATATCAGAGTTTGACAAGTACCTAACTACTTCCTATAAGGTTCAGTTGGCTATGAGAAGCTGTACATACATTTGCTGATAAGCCGTAAAAAATCATCTGCTCTGTTAGTTGATAATTTAATATTTTATTATTTGGAATGTAAACCTTCAGGTGAGAAACACACTCTTGTGAAAAACAATTTTTTTATTTTTTTGTATTGCTTATTCTCATCAAGCTGTTTATGGTTCGCCACAACAAATCTTTGACTCAATAAGCCACCAAATCACTGACGCGAAAGGCAAACACTTTGCATAGTTATCCTTATTTGGTGTAGGCAACTCCGCTTGATTCTTTCAAAAACTTATGTCATTAGAGTACACCAAATCAAAACTTATATCATTGGAGTACACAAAATCAAAACTTATGCCATTGGAGTACGCCAAATCAAAACTTATATCATTGGAGTACACAAAATCAAAACTTATGTCATTAGAGTACGCCAAATCAAAACTTATATCATTGGAGTACACCAAATCAAAACTTATATCATTGGAGTACACAAAATGAAAACTTACGTCATTGGAGTACGCCAAATCAAGACTTATGTCATTGGAGTACACAAAATCAAAACTTATGTCATTGGAGTACGCCAAATCAAGACTTATGTCATTGGAGTACACCAAATCAAAACGTATATCATTGGAGTACACAAAATCAAAACTTATGTCATTGGAGTACGCCAAATCAAGACTTATGTCATTGGAGTACACCAAATCAAGACTTATGTCATTGGAGTACACCAAATCAAGACTTATGTCATTGGAGTACACCAAATCAAAACTTATGTCATTGGAGTACGCCAAATCAAGACTTATGTCATTGGAGTACACCAAATCAAGACTTATGTCATTGGAGTACGCCAAATCAAGACTTATGCCATTGGAGTACACCAAATCAAAACTTATGTCATTGGAGTACGCCAAATCAAGACTTATGTCATTGGAGTACGCCAAATCAAAACTTATGTCATTGGAGTACGCCAAATCAAGACTTATGTCATTGGAGTACGCCAAATCAAGACTTATGTCATTGGAGTACGCCAAATCAAAACTTATGTCATTGGAGTACACCAAATCAAAACTTATGTCATTGGAGTACACCAAATCAAGACTTATGTCATTGGAGTACACCAAATCAAAACTTATGTCATTGGAGTACGCCAAATCAAGACTTATGTCATTGGAGTACACCAAATCAAGACTTATGTCATTGGAGTACGCCAAATCAAGACTTATGTCATTGGAGTACGCCAAATCAAGACTTATGTCATTGGAGTACGCCAAATCAAGACTTATGTCATTGGAGTACACCAAATCAAAAGTTCGAAGGTTTCAACAATCTGCAGTTCGAAAATCCTAAACTTTGACGCATAGAAATCTGATGCTTGTAGTGGTTATCTTAGCTTACCTTACATTACCTGACTAGTATGTCTTGTAGTGGTTATCTTAGCTTACATTACCTTACTAGCCTGTGGTACCTTGTAGCTGTTCTATGTTTGCTCATCAATATGTTAGTTCTGTATAGATGGCAATATGGAACTTGATACTGTATTATTTTAAGCAAAAGTTGAGATTATCTTCATATATTTTTCATTTTCATTTGTTTCTCTATTTAAATTTCTATCTTTACTCTCTTCAACATGCTTGATGGAACAAGGTGATGGCTTCATTTTTGGTCTACACATAGCGCAGCTTGCTCTGATGTGCTTCACACTACAGTTTTAGGATATTTATCAGTTGTTGTAGGAATTCTTTTACCTGTGTGTACGAGTATTTTGTTTACAGGTAGATATTTAGTGAGTCAACAATTTTATAAATTATTCGTGCCAATCAACAGTCCCTGGGGAACTTGAATTATTTATAATTTAAATTTGCATTTATCTTAATGGAATAATATTGATGATATACACGTCAATGAAACTTCAGTTTTCATGGGTGTAGTGTATATATAAATTAGTATGGCTGGTAGGGCACAGGGTATGTACAGGTGCATAAAGGAAAATAAAAACAATTGAATAAATAATTATTAATATCGGGTACCCGAGAGATGATGAAAACCAGTCAAAACTGAAGCAAGTAAAACAGTTCTCAACAAGAAAAGATCGAGGAGCTAGATACTAAAAGGTAAAACAGTAAAAGTTAGCAAAACTACTGAGTGACTACAAATTGTTTCATGGGTCATGGAAAAAAAGAAGAATTTTAGACACAATTTTCAGGTCGGCTCTCAACTGTCGGCTCTACCAGCTGACAGCCGACCTGAAGATTGTGTCTAGAATTCTTTTCTTTGTTTCCATCTTTTTTCTAGACCCATGAAACAATTTGTAGTCACTCAGTAGTTTTGCTACCTTTTACTGTTTTACCTTTCGGTATATATATATACATATATATTTTTGTGTATATATATATATGTATATATATACAAAAATATATAAGTTTATAACTATTATTGGTTTTCATAAAAAATTTGATTTTTTTTTTTTCATTTAGATTGATGCTTTTCTAAAACATGCCCCATTTACTTTTACCAGGGGTGAATGGTTGACTCCAGCTAATGGATATATAAAATATATTTATGTGCTGACTAGAGACATACCATGATACACAATATAGACCTGGTGGGAGTTATCTCTCAGCTTCTGATACCACAGGATGTTTGAACTTTATTTCAGTCAGCAGTCGTTTTTTATTTGATTATTGACATTATCATTTAAAGTTTGATATTTATTTTAATATAATGTTGAGTGATGTTTATTTATGCATAAGTTTGATGCTAATTGCAATTATTATAAATGACACAGTTCATTAAATAAACATTTGACAATCATAATAATAAAATCAACAATAAGATAGTATAATAATAATAGCTATCGTAAAAGCAATGATCATAATCAATTGCTCTGAAATCGGAAAATGTAGCAAAAGTGAACAATGTTCATTTATCTGCCGAATGTTGAATCCTTTGATGATTCTCGTAGTTTACTATTAATTAAATTCATCAAATAAGCACTAAAAGAATTGAGAGCGTTAGACAGGTGTGCGATGTATAATACTAGCGATTAACCTTGCATCTAAATTATTTATACTGTTCTACTACATGTAGGTTTAAAATTAATAAAATATTTTATGAAAAAAATTTCTATAAGCCTTGCTGATCCCTCGAGCCTTCTCTACTACATCAGCTTTGCCACATAAACTACTGTAAATGTATCAAAACAAAGTAATGGTTAAAATGGTTGTGATTTCTAATAATAAATTGTATGATAAGGTACCGTGCTTCGGTTTTATCAGTGGAGGAAAATAACTGCTACTTGGTCGCAAATGTTTTTATTTGGTGTTGTGTTAATGTTTGCTAAATGTTGTGTGTGTTGTAGACCCTAGGCAAGCCAGTAATAAAGACACTCACAAGCACTGGTGCAGTGGTCAACACCACAGGTGGGATCTCCCGACAGGGCCTCTCTACTGTCACCACCACTCAGGGAGGTAAACAGACGATTGTCATCGCTGCCCCTCGCTCTGCTGCCAATCCAGTTGGTCAGCCAACCAGGATTGTAACCACTGTACCCAAGACTTCTGGTGAGTGAAGGAGATAGTCTCAGGGTAGGTGTGCTTGTCGCCTCATCAATAGCAGACAACTGCAACTATGTCTATGCTTTATCAGGTGCAAGCGGCCAGCAGCAGATTATTGTGATGAACACTAGCGGGGTTGCTACTAAGACTCCTGTCAGCATCGTACAGGCAGCTGCTACCAAGATCGGTGAGTGTAGGCAGCACAGGCTTTGCTCTTACATACAATAGTACATGTACACTGTACCATCGTCTGGGTTATGTACATGTACACTGTACCATCGTCTGGGTTATGTACATGTACACTGTACCATCTTCTGGGTTATGTACATGTACACTCTACCATCGTCTGGGTTATGTACATGTACACTGTACCATCGTCTGGGTTATGTACATGTACACTGTACCATCGTCTGGGTTATGTACATGTACACTGTACCATCGTCTGGGTTATGTACATGTACACTGTACCATCTTCTGGGTTATGTACATGTACACTGTACCATCGTCTGGGTTATGTACATGTACACTGTACCATCGTCTGGGTTATGTACATGTACACTGTACCATCGTCTGGGTTATGTACATGTACACTGTACCATCTTCTGGGTTATGTACATGTACACTGTACCATCGTCTGGGTTATGTACATGTACACTCTACCATCGTCTGGGTTATGTACATGTACACTGTACCATGTGTAGCAACTCTATTATTTTCTTTGTGATGCCCCTGAGGTCATCTGTAAACGGGGAATATTGGTGAATGTTGTTGTGGCTTAATCGAACTCTGAATATGCTCGCAGATTGTTACAACCAGAAACCGTTCAGCGCCTCCTGTATTCTCTGTTTAAGAAAGTTCTTTTGACACGCATTAGAATATGACCCTTCTTTGTTATTTACTGCAATGGTTTTGGTCTTTGGCTATCAATCTTGTTCAGCCCACCCTGAATTACATATTTCACTAATTAGGAGTTGTCACCCATTTATGTGTACTGGGCTTATATCGGAGTTGTCTTCCTTTTACGCATATATGTATTTATGATACAGAGCCAAGCACCGTACAACCAGTCACCTCTGTAGCCACTCTGGTAGCACCAGCTCCATCAGGTAGTCTGGCACCGGTTGGTGAGCAACCACCGGCGGACTTTATGGACACAGGAGAGCCCGAGCCACCGCCGGTCACCGCTGCCGACAGTTTGTCTGTACCAGCAGCTGTGGAGGCAACAGGTACGTTGTGTGTGACCAAGCATTGTCTGGGCTGGTCACTTGCAGTCTTTGTCTGGTGTGGCAAATGAGAGCTTGTGTCAAGTTGGTATGAAATGCCATCACAATAAACTCCAGCCTCCAGCAGGTAGCTCCACTCCCATCAACACTAACTCTCTGTGTCTATAAAAAGGTAGCTGGCCAGGCCTTTTGTGTTTACAAATGCGTAGATGAACAGACCAAATCTTCCTTGTCTGCAATGGCTTTTCCACATGACGTAACCTTACAGTTTTCCTCGCAGTCAATATTTTGTCTCTTATTTCGCAGTAAACTTTTTTGTCCATAAATTAGATTGGATTATCAGATGAGCTGTCATAGCAGTGAGGTGGGTGAGAGAGATTGCATTTTCCATGGAAAATAATCTCATCATGGAAGCCAGCTTGGAAATTGTATTGATTGCAGTAGAAATTTCTGAATGTCGATGGAAAGGTCAACGCAGCATGGGGCGTCACATGAGCACAAAAGCTCTCTGGTTTGTCTCGTCTAACTGCTAACTACCGAAACTGCCTTCTGGTGTTCAACAGTTTTATGAAACGTGTTAAAATTCCTGAAACTGCAGCATTTGATTGCAGTCAATGTGGGTCAGTACAAGGAAGATCAACGTAACTTATTTTGTTTTTCTGTTGGTCGAGGGGAGGCAACTGCTGCAGGGTGTTTGGTGCATGTGGGTAACCCTTGTTATAGATGGGGAGACGAAAGGAGAGGGCGATGCTGCTGCTGCCACTGTCAGTCTTGCTCAGCCCGAGTCTGCAGTGACTCCTGCTGCCACTGAAGGTTAGTCAGCCATCCTGTTTTTTTATCAAATCAAAATCAATGATTGCCATCATATTACCAGTTTGTTTATAGTAATAGAGAAGTAAGCAAAGTTGTATTCTGGTGTGTTTTGTAACCTACAAGTAAGGGAGGCTTTTGTGCCTTTTGTACCTCAGTATCTCATATCAAAGCGCAGTTAACTGGAAGAGTAATGAAAACATGCGTATGTTTCATGTTATATTGATAAAGGTGCATTTGGCATGGGTGAGTGAGATGTATTAATACATTCTACAAACATGCCTATTACAACTACCAACTGTGGCCGCCATTTTGTTCAATTTAGTCAAACCAGAGTACTTGTATCGAGTCAAACCAGAGTACTTGTATTGAGTCAGACCAGAGTACTTGCATTGAGTCAAACCAGAGTACTTGCATCGAGTCAAACCATTACTGTTTCACCGACTAACTGCGCCGGCTGCCTTATCTCTCTCACCAGCTGCTTTGGCTTTGCTTGCGTTGCCATTGGCGAGGCTTTGTTGTGACACCGGCTCCGTCTATGTGAGATATAACAACTGTTTAACTATTCACTCCTGGGAGACAATTCATTGATTACGCCTGCCAATAATACTGTTCAAATAGATTTCGTAAAGCACACCAACTAATAACAATCGATGCACTTACTCTTTCAATGCGTAGGCAGACAATTCATGCTTTTCGTCCTCTTGGGTCTCTGACTATAACAAATAACTTGATGTCCAACAACTGCTTGAGCAGATGCAAGTGTGCCAGGAATCATAGCAATTTCCGTTACCTTGTTCCTACATTTCTCTGTGTGATAACTTGTTTTATTGGGTAGGAGCTGTTCGTGCCCTCGATATCTTGTCGGAAAGGTTATCATTTCCCCTCCATTTTTAATATTAGAGTGATAGGAAGTTTTACTAAGCGACAAAGTGAGATCTGGACACATTCGCTAGCCGTTGTTGGCAAGGTTGTAGCAGTTTTAACTGTTTGGACCGCCTACTACTGGTCAAAACTACTTAACTTAGTAAAATTTGTTTAATTGTTCATTAATGTAATAGCAAAGTGTACTACTATGAGCTCTGATGATGTAGGCAATGCAAAAGTAGCAGTAAACATAGATATAGTATTATAACGTGTAATTTGTTATGTTATATTTTGATTAAACTTGTTTCGCTTAGCAAGGCACGTGTACCAGGATATATTGATGTCATCAAAAATCATTTTACATTTAACCGTCAATTGCAAACTTTGTTTAATGTCATTTTAAACTACCGCTACCGCAGCGCATTCAACTATTTCAAACATCTAACTCATCTTTTCTGATTATATTTCAGTTTGTTACAGTAATGGCTTGCAATCGCATTATAGATATAGCGAAATTTATTGACGATTTGGCAAGCATTATTTGATTCAAAACTAAACTGATTACAACAGTCTAACTAAAGCAAACAATTCATAAACTGTTCAGTTTTGACCAGCTTTTACCTTTTTGAACGGTTTTGATAATTACTCCTTTTCTAGGAATTGAAGTATAAAAATAGTAGAACATTATACAGTATTTTTTGTTTTGATACTTGCTTGGCGGTATTTAGTATTTGAAATCCTAAAAAAGAAAAAACTTTCCAGTTTTGACCAGTTTCAACCAGTTTTGTCCGGTTTCAACCAGTTTTGTCCGGTTTTAACCAGTTTTGCCTGCGTCCTGATCAAAACTGTTTTTTCCGCTGAATTTCACTAGCCAGTTTTCCTTGGCCTGCTCTCCTCTCTGGTAAATACAACCCCTCACCAAAGTTATCGACCATCTTCTTGCTACACAAACGTTCATATGCTAACTGTTTACAATTATACGCCATGTATTGTACGTTTTTTCAATTATTATATATATATACACGCTTTGTCGTATAAAATAGTTGGAGTTTTTCATCAAGTTACCCATAACAGTGAGTTCAGAAACAAGGTTGTTGTGATTCCAAAACTGTTTTTAAAATTTTATATTTTAGTTTGTTTTTCCATTTCATGTTGTGGGAAATTTGGTTTTCCCATTTATGAAAGTTGTTTTAAAAAAATATCTTAATTGAAAGCATCAGAAAGCTATGGGTTTCCTTCTCTGACTCCTACATTAAGATTTCCAGACGTGATTGAGTAGGGTTGCTCAATGCTTCTATGATCTCAGAGAATTCCCAGATGTGAAAGTTAACGCGTTGTTCCCTGCTGTAGTGTCCATGGAGTTGTTCCCACCCACATCAGCTATTATTTACTGAGGTTTTATTGTTAGATATAAGATTGGGATTTTCTGTTTGTGAATAGACCTCCCAGTGCAAAAAAACTGTAGTGGAATAGCCATAGTAATAGTGAGTAATCCCTGCCCACCGACCTGTCCATATTTACTTGCCCCTGGCAGCAGAGAATATACAGGCTATGCACCTACTTAAGTAGCACCCGTTGTGTAGCCTCTGGGCACGGAATGTGTGGCCATGGCAATAGACGGGAATTGTAATGTTTCACTTGTAACCAACTGTAACGCGCATTTCATCATACACTTACCTCTCTGTTGTTTTAGCTCCCTTGTCAGCCTTCACTGCTTTCCATATGAAGTCAAAACAATTCCAGCATTTGGCCCCACATTTACTTCTTGTGAAATACTCTCTCTCTCCGTTTTATCATACCCTTGGTCCTCACATTGACTGACGTAGCCTTATTTCTACCATTCACGCTTCATTTCCTTCAGTATGCAGCACCAAACACAGGCCTTTGTAGTTGGCTATTAAATGACTTATTCAATTTGGTTCTCCATTGATTAAGAAATTCCTTGTGTACATTCCCATTAAGGACTGTTTGATAACTGACTATCCCCTCTATAATTCTGCCCTTTGCTGCCTCAATAGATTGCATGAGTAATAGAATGAAGGGACAGCCGACTGGCACCTGTTGGCCTCCCCCTGAACCCTTTCTAACAAAAATTTTACACATAAAATGTGTTCGCACTGTGTTTTTGTGTGCGCAATATTTATAGGCGTATATGTGCCTTGGCATTGGTCACTATGACGTCTTGTCTATATTATAGACCCGATGTTATTGGATTGCTACCATTACTGCAAGCGTTTCCTCATACTCTATCTGTCAATACTACTTGTTGGATATTTTGTAAACAGTCTAGCTCTCTGGTTGGCTGCCTACTGATCACTGCTGTGGCCCAATCATTGTTTCTCTATACTAGCTGGCTCACTTCAATAGGCCTCTACGCCTATCATTTGTCTACTTGTACTATCAGCTCAATAGTTGCTTTCCCTGTTTGTCGCTGCCCCCCTCCCTGTATTATTATGACCGTGTTTTTGCCTTACTGCTCTACCTACCAGCAGATGAAGCTTTGGGGTCATCAAACCAGTTGAGTTCACATATCTCTAGCTCACTGCTCCATTGTAGACATGGCTGTTACCCCTGTTGAAGCTGCGGAAACAGCTACAGCTGATGACTCTCGGCAGCCGCCAGACGAGCCAGTCGCTGATGCTCAGCCTGCTGCCGAGGAGGATTCTGCTGTCGCTGGGGACGGTGTGGCAGAGGTGGACAACGACCCCCTCAGCACCCTTGCTAGTGCTGCTATCACTGCTGCCAGCAAAACTGAAGCAGATGACACCAAGGTTTGTGCAGTTCTAAGAAATAGTGTGTTACTTAGTTTGATTTTGCGTGGGACGCTGCATTACAGAGGTACTCGCCAAATGGTCCATAGTCCACCAAACAATGGCAAATGGTGAATCCCTGTAACTCAGTCTGTAACACTGTCAGCTGGTGGCAATGTCCAGCACAGGATTATCACCAGTGATTCAGTGTGCATTACCCGGCTGCGGTGCCTATATTAGGTGGTATAGTCTACTTTTTATCTATTGCAAACTGCCTGTTTGGACTGGACTAGTAATACACAACGCTATAACACTGCACTGCTCGTCGTATCACGTGCTTTTGTGTTCCATGTTCGCTGATAATAGAAATGATGTCATTCCTAGCAATGTTGGATTAAGTTTGTATAATATATTGCTCAAATTCTTGACTTTTGTACGTCCCAAATATCGCCCCCTCATGTGACAGTGCGTGCACTCTGCCAGTAGTATAGTACAGTCAATGTCTGTATATGTTACAGTCAGAGTCTGGCAGTACCACCACAGTGGTAGTGAAGAAAGAGAGCACTGCTGCTAATAGCCAATGGTATGATGTCGGGGTGGTCAAAACCACTAACATGCTTGTCACTCACTACTTTGTACCGTTGGACAACAGTTCTCAAGCTAATGGAGACACAGTTGTAAGTATAAATAGCATCTTTGATATTATCTGAGAGAGCGTGGGACCTTTTCCATGCTCAATCATGGGTTTCCTACACCAAAGTGGAATATATAGTAGAGGATGTTACTGTCCCAAAAACTGCAGTTTCCATCAAAACATCCTATAAGGGTAGCCTTGGAAGTCTTCCTCAAGCTTTCCATTAGACTGCATTGCCCTTCGGCTGACTAGATAGTTACCCAGGCTCCAGCAGCAATACAAACAGCATTCTTTAGCCATGACTAGCGAATTGGCTACTCAATGATCATAACATATCATCTCCATAATGACTTCCTTTCATAACAGGATGTGATGCAATGCTGCTGTCGACGGGATGCTGAATCCGCAGGGTTTTTAGCGGTTTGTTGTTACCTTCACTGTATCAGTTGAACGTGATCCCAGTTAATCATGTGTATACATAACACAGGAATGAGTGTTTTATGGCTAGTATAAAATGGAAATTCACTCGGGAGCCCAATTTACATTTCGTACAATCAGCATCGGTTTTGCTGCGTCAAAACACTCCTGCACAGAACTGGGTGAAGCAGATACGTATAGTTAGACTGGTTGTTGAACTTGATTGCAACATATCTGTGGCATGCATTAGAATAGTTAAGTCGATTTGGTCTTACATTCACCTCTTGACTCTGATGCATGGTGGACTTGTCACAGGCTTGCCTCAGCAGAATAGAATATAGTGAGAAATAGTGTTGTTTTGAATACAATAACAATCAACTGTGACGTGCGCTGTTACAGCACACAATATTGGCTTTCATTTTTCTCTGAACTTTTTGCTTTGAATTCACAGCTGACCAGCTAGCTCACTTCATCTTAACAATAACAGACAGCTTCAGGTCATGCTATCAGTTTTCTTCCTCAATTCTTATTTAATGGTGTGTTCTCCCCCTAGGACCCTGATATAGCCAATGTAAATGAGCTAAACAATGCTGGTAAAAGACAGGTGAAACTGCAGCCAGGAATGGCCTACAAGTTTAGGGTATCTGCCGTAAACTCATGTGGCCGGGGACCGTGGAGTGAGGTGTCCGCATTCAAAACTTGTCTACCTGGATTCCCTGGTGCTCCGTCAGCCATCAAGATTAGCAAGGTGGGTCTCAGCTCGGCCTGCTGGCTGATCAGGCTTCATTGCTCTGTAGCAGCACACTTGGTGTGAACCCAACTGATCATGGCTGTAATATCTGTAGCTGAAATATCGCAATGATTGATGTGTTGTTACATGGTCACAATTGATCACCTCTCTGACACACCACAGGGCATGTGGTGTTGTTACCACCTTGCCGGTTGTTGCATCCACCATATGAATAAGCCCTTATTGGTCCATGCCTCCACATTCTCTATGTCACACTCACCTCACAAGTATCTGTGGGCACCTGTTGTAGAATGCCGCGGGTGCGCAACTGTCTTGGGAGCCACCTCAGAACACCAACGGGACTATCCTTGAATACTCGGTCTATTTAGCTGTGAGAAATACATCTCAGGTAGCCCAGCCAGCTGGCAGCAAGACCACCCAGCTAGCGTTTGTGAGAGTGTACTGTGGAGCGCTACCAGCGTGCACTGTTGGTATGTGTTGTTGAATGGATTACATTATGGAGTGTATATATCACAGCTTGCCTGCCTCGAGTATGTGCTTTGATAACAGATGGCTTGGCTGTATTTGTATCAGCTCTCAGTAATTACTACTTAACATGTTGTATGCTTCACTTCCACAATGCTCATTGCTCAGTACAGATTACTTATATCAACTTCTATGATGGTTTTTATTAGGTTCTAGCTCCTTGCAGTCGGCCCATATCGACTATACAACAAAGCCTGCCATCATATTCCGTATAGCCGCGCGCAATGAGAAAGGGTATGGACCAGCCACACAAGTCCGTTGGTTGCAAGGTGCGTAATTCTTTGAGATGTGGTTGTGTGATGTAATAGACAAAGTTATTGTTCATATTGTGTGGGGGCTCTGATGAAACAGGATGTGAGTTGACAGCACGTGCTCATTTGATTGGTCAAGTGAGCAAGAAATAACTCAATACTTCTGGGTGCAAGAAAAAACTTTACCAATGATGAGCGTTTTTTTCCAGCCTACATTCTGAAGGAATAATTTGTAAAAAATTGGCTATGATTTGTTGTTGGAGAGGCCTGTGGTGAAAGATGAGACGGATGAAATGAACTGATTGATACTTTGCCGTCACCTGCAGCTGTGTGTCACTTGTGGAATTGTCTTACTTGCAGATGCTGCAGTCAATACTTCTACTGCTGTAAAGACTCCAATCAAACGCACAATCTCAACTGGTGATGCCACCAAGACTCAGATATTGCAGGTGACAGCCAATCCAAACAGCGCTATACCTGATCCTAAACGTATTAAGTTGGAGGCAACTGCCACTAGAGTGGACACTACCCAGGGTGCATCGGTGTTGGCACCAGACGACGACCAGCCCCCTCAATAGTTCGATATTTTGACACTTTTTTGTGCGCTTGCATGTCGAGCACTTGTCACTGAAAGTTGTAGTTGTGTCAATGGCAGAATGTTGAGGAACATTGATGTTTGTTCTATAAGCCCTTGCCACAAGCGAGCACTACACACAAACGACCTTTGTATATAAATAAAACCTACTCATGCTCTGTTTTTGCAATAATCTAGAGATACCAATATATTTTAGACCTTAGATTTTTCATTATCTAGTTCGCATAAGCATTATATTTATCTGTACATACAAGCTGCCTGGTAAGTGATGTCATTGTCCGTTTCCCTTAGGAGTTGGTATACAAATAGCACACAGTATCTATTGCATCTCTTTCAAGTATCACAGCCGCATTACACATGCAGATATTTTTTTCCTTTTTGCCACTACAATAGATTTGAGAGCACATATTTCTTCATCTGCACATATGATTATTGATGATACTACATGTACATTGTACCAGTCTTAAGTTATTGTAATAAACATCTACCAAACCAACTGCTTCTATGATGCCTGCCAGCTGTAGCGCCTGGCGTGATCACGTCACATAAGACGCACACACTATGCTATGTAAACAGAGGCGATACCTGTTTTTATTTTTCTGAATGGACTATTCATTTACATTCCATGTGTATGCCCAGAAGGCTAACAATAGACATGAATCTCAGGGCTCAGTTCGCAGCACAAAATAAAAAGTGAGATACGTGTTTAGGTTTATTTATTCCAGATAAAAATAATTATGATTATTCGATAAAATAATATGTACAGAATAATTATACTAATCCACTGTTCGCAGCCCACATGCATGAGTGTGAAACTCGGACAAGTGTGTTAGCAGACAACAAAATATCCCATAAACAACATAGGAGCACCACAATATATACAGCACATGAACATGAGAGGCAAAGATGAGAATGTGACTGCGGACTATACTATGTGACCGACATCTACAACAATTGAGCAAAGGATTGTCGCTCACACGTAACTGCAAACATATCAAAAGGTTGATGGTTTATCACAATCGAAAGTTTGAGGTAATTCTGAGTCGAACTCTTGTAGGCAGTCTGACAATCGACTGTTATGACTATTTCCAACAATATCCTTTGAGCGTGAACATTCCTCGCAAATGGACATGAAAAGCATTCATAGTTCGTTGATATAAACGTCTCAAATGAATACGTATCCAGACACACCAGGTGGATCCTTGACACTTGGGTCAGTGCATGAAAAGGTTGGCAACAGAAGCTACTTTGGTAAACACGCTCACTCCAACTGTGTAAGCTTGGGCCCAGAATTGTTGATTGATCTCCTGGTTACGGGCCTTTGGACTCTTGTAAAACTCAACAAAGCCATTCTACAACCAAAACATCAGTGTTAGAATAAGTTGAAGAATCCACCAGCCATTTAATATATGGAACAGACATGGATCGGATATATGAATTATACTAGTTGAAATCAAAGTTATCAGCAATAGCACAAGTCAATTTCATAGCTACTGGTTTGCACTTCTAAATATATGACCAACTGCTTGCAGTATAATGTGTAGAATGTAAATGCCTTTTTATCTGAAAAACCAGTTGGCAATTCTCAAGCCAATAAAAACAATTGCTGGAAAATATGAAAATCTATATCAGCAAACGTTATACATAATTCGTCAGCAATGAAGAACCGTCACATAATAATCACCGAGGAAGCTTCTTTACAAATGCTAAATTGCCAAGAGAAAACCATTAGTCTAACATCTTAGTTTAACCGAAAAAAAAACTCTGTTCACTCCATGTAATGTGGTAATGGACCAAGTCAAGCTTCTTCAAGAAACCAAAACCTAATAAATAAAGTTAGCCCGATGATGATGATAATAATAACCATAGCTAAGATAATAACATGTCATCTTTTACTAACTTGGGATGCTTTTATATTGAATTTCATAATTCTAATCACTAAGTAATGGGGTCCGGGCAGAGTAGTTTCACTTTAGCGATGCCACCGGAAGTAGCTTAGTCGATCATTGAACTTATCATTAGAAATCACGACTCGCTTGACTATTATTCTGATGTTAGGAAACTTGAGCAAATAATATGACAAAAATGATGTTGTTGAGAAAGCTCAAAGAATCGATAAAGCTCTTGGGAATTAATTTTTGAGAAAAAAAATTGGTTTATTCAGTTAACAAAAAATAATTAATTATCATGTTCACGGGTAGAACCATAGCTTCGTATTTCGGGTTTAATTGAGCTTGCCAACGTAAGCTGATGAAAGCGTACCCGTAACGATTACTGTGGTTTGCTTTCACAGTGCTGTTGTAGTTTGACAATTTATGTTGATGGCGCATCATCAGTATTATATATATATACCCTAACTTATCAGCCGCCGTGAATAACAAATGCTTCTTTAGTTATTGATAAAATGAAGTGACTTTCGTTTTAATAGTATTGTTGGTGGATAGCGGGCTTCCGGTTTCTTCAATAATAGCTCGGCACAACAAACTGCCGGGACCCCATTGGATATCACTAATAATTAACAATAACTGCAGTAGTTACTAGTAACTATGGCACAGAATCGCCCAAAGGCCTAAACAAACAGGCATTTCGACGAAAGGCCCAGCACTTTATATCGTAAGATTTTGTCACGTCATGGCGATTACTTAAAACACTCATGACTTGAGCACTAAATACATCAATTAAAAAGCCAAAAAGTGGTAGTGCGTGGTCCACTCTCTATCTATTTTCACATTTCTTTGCTAGTTTTGATGGGCAAAAATACAAATGATGTCAGCAACAGACTGTTGTTCCTCCTATTCTATTGGTTGGCAGTGACAATTGGTATAGTGTAGGAATAATTATAGTCTGACTGAGCTTTGTTTATTAAAACGGCCTACGCCAACTTTGGGGATTTGGTGTTGTCTGTCTATGTCTTTATCATAGGGTATGGGTGACAATGCTAAAAGAAATAGCCATGTGTTTTATTATTTATTATCACATCACAGTGGTTCAACTAACAGTGTAGAAAAATTTATTGTAGTTGAAAAAAATTTATGACCCGCCTTGATCTGAAGGTTTCAGTTGGACGATGATAGCAACTAAGGATCACATAGCAGGATGCATCTCTACAGTTGCACCACAAAGCAACTATTATTCCATCTCGATGGCAAACTCACTGCCATTACAAAGTTATTAACAGCCACAATCGATTGTTTAGAAATATATTATTATTTTTATCATTTTTATTCAATTCTTTGCTTACCCAGCCTCCATGTTGATTAATCCAATTTGAGAAACGGCTGCTCTCTAGATAATCCGCAGTCCACAATGTTAGATTTCCAACGACATCAGTCCTTTCACAATCCATTGCCTTGACGGCAAGTAATGAAGTAAAAACAAATATGCCAACAATCCTGCCCCACTCAATCCCTGTGTCGCAGGTTACGTCTAAAATGTTGTACAGGACTTCTTTCAAATCGTCACCATGTACGTTGATAGGGTTTGTCATTTCATCAAAGGCTTGAAAGTAAGCATTTGTAAATTCATCTCCCATTAACCGCAAGGTTCGTTGAACTGTTGTCGGTGCTGAAGATGATGTTGAGATTACGAGATCTTCCCTGCCAGGAAAACTGTCATAACCAGCCTTCTGCAATCTGTAGCGGACAAAGTCCTGTACCAGTTCAGTAGTTAAACCTTTCGTATTTCTGTTCGTCATATTTATTGATGATGTCCGTTGTCGACAATTGACTACGTGTTACTAAATAACAATGACAGCGACAACCGCGATATATACCTAAACTAGCACGGCTGTTTACTGATGCAGTAGTGAAGTATCGGCGGAAAAGAAAGGGTCACGTGACTCTATCTGTAGTTTCTATGGCCGCTCTATAATATACCGAGAGACCTTATTGGTCTATGTATGACGGAATCTACATGGGCACGCCCCATTTTCTTTTTTCCATCGAGAAATTCATAGAAGTAGGAAAATTCCATTCAGACTGCCCCACGCTTGAACCGGCCTGTGGAATCGAGTTGATGTTCCATTTCATTAAAGATTGTTCTAGAAGTTTCGATTCGCACCGCCCTGCTTCTTTTCATTGTTGCCTGGAGTAAAAAAAGTTTCATTGATTGTACTGCAACAATTGCTTTTTTAGAAGAAATACCTTGTTAGAACTGCCAACTCTCATTTTAAAGCATGTATTCTGGAGGCCAGCCGGTTGTGGTATTAAGTAAGCGATTTATCATAATTATTTATCAAAATTTGTGAAGTGCTATTAATTAATTCTTCTTTCTTCTTCTTGTTGTTGTTCACTTGAAATAAATAATAATAATATAATAATTAATATATAATAATAATTATTATTATTATAACAACAATAATAATGTTATGATAATAATAATAAATTATTATTATTTCAAGTCTAAAGCCATTATTATTGTTGTAATGATTATTATGATAATAATAATATATTTATTATTTTTTTTTATTTAATGATGATGAATTATTATTATTATTTATAAATAATAAATGATGTTATAATAATTGTTGTTGTTATTAATTATCATTTTTATTCTAATAATTAGTAATAATTATTATTATTATGTCAATTTAATTATAATATATTCATCTATTTATTATTGTTATTACTTAGAAATAATAAATAAATAGTAGTTTATTATAATTATTATTAGTTTTTCGATGATAAATAATAATAAATTTAATTGATCAATAATAATAAGATAGTGCAAAAAACTTTCAGAGAGTGTTCTGAAAATTTTTTAAATAACTTCAGAGGGTAGAAAAATATCTTGTGGATACAAACAATGAGACCAAATTTTCTATTGTCACCTCAATAGTTAACTGTTAAAACAGGTTTTACCAAGCGTACCTTTAGTTCTAACAATAGTTTGTAAATCTTCTCAATTCCAGGCAATAAGTTTTGACTCACGCATGAAGCTACGCGTATTATATGTATATATCATGCGCAGAGGCGGATTAAAAAAATTACGAAGGGGAGCCAACCTGGGTTTTGGGCGGAGCCCCGAAAAAATTTTTTTTTTGATGGATTCCCCCTTTGTGTTCTTTGGCACCCCCTCTAAAACAATAATAAATGGTGTGGTGTGTTCTCAATATGGTTGCTATAATAGTGTGTATTATTCTTTATTCAACATCATCAACCATTGGTAATTGTGAAACATACACCCTCAGACACACATACACACATGTATGTTTCATTCGAAGTGGGCGAGCGTGTATGTTGCATTGAAAGGGGTTGGTTGAACAATAATAATACATGATAATAATTTTTTAAAAAGTGTAATAATTAATAATAACTTAGCTTAAGTATGTAGTAGTATAGTAGCAGCAGTAGTAGTAAGCAGTGGTAGTAGCAGAAGGAGTAGTAAGTAGTAATAATGAAGTAAGTAATAATAATTAATAAGAAGTTAGTAGTTTTTTAAAAAAAATTGATTGTTTTTAGTGGTGTTGTGCGCATATTCATTCACCAATAACATGAATAATAATAAATGAACTTAACGATTTATTAATATATTAGTAATAATAATAATAGTGCATTACTACAATGCATTGTTGCTGTTGCATTGAAGAGAAAGACAAGAAAATGATAGATTAGACATATTATAATAATAATTTAATTATTATTATGTTATTTATTTAATATTGTTATCTATCTAGCAACTAATTATTAATTAACACTAAAAAAACGAATGATAATTATTACTTTGGAGGTGCAATGAGAAAATCTAGAATGGCCATACTTCGGTTGATAGACTTCTACAAGGTGTTTATGATGACAATTATCAATGGGCACTTCATTCATGTGCGCAATTGAGAGCCGTTGCTATGGGAACAAAAAAAAATGGTGCCAAGCGTAGCAAATTTCTTCACTTTTTCTTTTGGAGGGGGCCGCCATGGCTCCCATGGCTACTCCCCTGAATCCGCCACTGATCATGCGTGCGCCTCAATGATTATACATATGTAACAATTATAAATGCTTTGCATTGGCTGCTCAATTGTATAACATTTTTTGTAGAAGTGGCTGGATTGCACAGAAAAGTACAAGTACTGTGTCTCAGTTGATATAAACAGGCGTCATCATCTAAAATCTTGTAATTAATAATAATCATAAATAATATTTCAATAATTAAGTAATAAATAATTATTAGAACTGATGGTCATTGATGGCATTGCATTTTGCTATATCATATTTATTACCACTAGCGGTTATCATTCAATGTGTTTCTGGATTAACAGATATAATATTAGATTAATTATGAGCCAGAATAAATTAAAGCACTAATGATGACAAATAAATAGCCGTGATACTCAATATATGCGATACTAATGACTACTAACCATCATTAACCGCAGCATTTGTCTTAATTCCATTATTTACCTAAAACACAGCGCGATTTTAGATAAAAAGTCGAAATTGTAACGAAGTCTATTAGTAAAGTGAGAAAAAGGTTCATAGTCACATCCACGTGTGTTATACTTCTCTAGCTATAGCCATTGGATTTGTGTCTCTATAAGCTTTAGTTTGAAAGATATGGGAAAAAACGTGATTTTTTGAACTTGAAAAAAATCACGAATTTTGGGGACAAATTATTATACAAATGCCTTCGCTCACGTCACGCGGCAACCATGCGGGTTTTGAACTATCTACTATCGTTGAGTCTTTCTGCGACTTGAAAATAATTCAGCCCCTAGGCTCTTTTTTTCTCGGCGACTCCAGATCTCCCCCTCGTGTTCCCAACAAAACCCACAGCCATATTTTGTACCAGGGCCAAGTCATTTATGTGCATGATCAAAAAAGGGTCCCAGAGCTATGCGGCATACTCAAGTTTGGGTCTACATAGTTTTGTACGCTAGTAGCTTGATTTTTTCGGGTGCTCAATATTGTACGACGCAAGAGTTCCCAAAGTGTACAAGCATTTTGCAGTAATACGTTATACTGTTCAAAATTTCTTGTGGTTGTCACACCAAGATACTTGAAAGATTCTACTTCTGTTGACTCTGCATTTCCCAATGCATATTTATAATCAAAAGGCTACTCCTGCTCTATCTCCAAAAGTTATCAGGGAGTGTTTTCATCTGTTGAATGTGGCATGTCACTGATTTACAAACAGTTTTCTAGCCAGAATTGTCATTTATTTAGCGTCCAAGAGTGTTAAATAGGCTCAACTGAAGTGATAAAAAATCATAAATTAGTTCCTCTATTTTTCTATTGTATTTAGAAACCATTATATATTTATGATTTATATTATCTATTTTTTTTTGGTCAAATGTGTAATTTAAATTTGCAAACTGCAAAACGCAAACAAGAAAAGTTTTCTTCACAAACAAGTTTTAAATAATCATAATTTGAATTTTTTCATATTTCTGATTTAGGAATAATTTTTTAGCTGTAATATTGTTTAAGTTTTTGAGATATTGGCCATGTGATTCCTCACCTGAATTCCAGTGTGTACATGATAGCAAACCGATCAATAATAAATTAAAATGCTGGCTTAACTAAAAGACCTTTGAAAAATCTGAAATTAATTGTAAGCCCGATTTTTCATGCTCTTGAAAGTCTGTGCACATTGACTATTACTGGGATGCCCTCCTTCTGTTTATCCAACCAAGCCAAATTTTTGCAACTTTACTTTATGGCCTTATATAAGATGCTGCGTATTGATAAAATAATTGCCTACAAGTCGGCAACTGTTGCGCTTATATCATAGATGGAATTAACGAGAGCACAACTCAGAAAAAAAATTTAGGGTAAAAATCACTAGAAATAGATAAATTAGATTTAATTCAGCCAAAAATCGGTGTAATAGCACCTTTGTAAAACATTCCCCACCTTTTCGCCTAGGCCTCTAATGTGTTCAGATCGCCCTAAAAAGTTCTTACAGCATTCTCATTTCTCAGTGTTAAATGCATCGATGCATCAACCGTAAAAATTCCATTTTTGATGTTGATCCTACATATATTTATTATTGATGTTTATCAAAAAGGGGGCTGGTCCCAAGAAACGCTTGGGAATGCCCAGTGTAACTGTCTGTAAATTAGAGGTATGGCCTTGCATCAAAACTCTGTTTCGCCTAACAAAATTCCCAGGACCCACTGCAGAATATCACTTGCAAAATCGTACGCCTCCATTTTTGTGCATTAGAGATAACGCGCAATTTGAGAAAGTTTTCAAATAGTGGGGAATACCCAATGAATTACGGGGATTTTGTCCATTGTCTTATATAAGCCAACGATCATTATTTTTTAGGTTTCCTCAGTAACAAATAATTCGCTCTGGTTGCGCGTTTTTCTCTATTAGCAAGTCGTTAGGCACTTTATCAAATGCCTTGGAAAAATCAAATATAGCTGCTTCTACACAGTTTCTCTGGTCAACTTGCTGCATAATGCTTTGTGTTGTTGTTAATAACTGGGTAGTACAAGAAAGACCTTTTCTGAAACCATGCTGGTTATGTGTCAGTATTTTATTTAGCTTTGTACTCATGTTCTGTAGAATTACGTGTTCCAACATTTTGCAAGGTGTGCTAGTGAGAGACATTGGACAAATTTGCAAATAATCCAGTCGGTTTTAAAATGGTTCCGGCGATTTGGAATATTGCAAACTAATGAACGCTCTTGAATGGTACAAAATATTTACAAATTCCATGATGATTTATTTAAAATACTCTGAACTGCTTTATAATAATTTGCACTATTATGAGAAAGTTGAAAAGATTTGTAAAATGAACACCTCTTTAACCAAAAACAGCTACTCTCATTTTCAGTTCTAACCTCTATGTAAAATATCTTACACAAGTATAATAGTCAGTAGATATAAAATAAATGGTTAAGGTGTATTGTTGGATATTGCTTACAAAACTATTTTTCAAAAACATGAATAATTTTATTGATTATTTGTAAGAGTTATACTTGAATTATAAACCTCATTTTTTCAATTCATCTTTATAAAATTTTTCCGAGCAGTGTTTAGATGAAAAATTTCCTAATCATGGGTAAACTAAACATAAATCATCCGTGTGAACTAGCAAATCAGTTTGGGTTTCAAAACGTATGGACTATTTTATAAAGCATTCCTAAACTCTGACACTTTCAAAAGTGTTTACTTTCATTATGATTTAAACAGTCATCCTTTTTTTCATTTTTCCTAAATTCAGTGATCAGTAGTAGTATGTATTAAAGCCTTGGGAAGTTTTGAGTAGAAAAATGATAACTGTGTGTCTTTTCACCATTAGTACTACTGAGGGTCCTTTCGGCTACTATACGATGCCTGTGGTCAGAATCTGACAATTGGATTAGATCTTATCTAACTGGATTTAATTTGTGGATGCGTAACTGCATTATTGGGATTTGTGTTCTCCTCTGTTAACTTGTCTTTTTTCTGATGGGTCTATTGCATTGTGATAAATATTTCTATTGCTGGAGTTGTAGCAATATTGAAATAGTTTTTTTTTATAAAGTGAATTATTATTCATGTCTAGCTCTGCGCCGCTGTAAAAAATTCTTGGTAAGTAATAACACTGCTTATCAATGTTGCTAGCAAAAATACACAATTGTAGTTCTTGAACAACTGAGAATGAAACTGCGGCTAGTAACAATATAATAATAATTAATTCATTTATTAATAATATATAACAGTAGATTAAGTAATAATTAACAACCCCAGCTGCATTTCAATGACAATTTATGCTATCTGTCTACCTATCATCAACTAGGCCATATAATAGTGATTGTTTAGAAAAACAGACCACATGGTTATCAATAGAATGATACCAAAATGCAAGGAAATTATGGAGAGACAATTACTGATTTACTGTGCACAACCCGAACGTGCACGGGTCTTGTAAGCAATGTTTTATATTAGTTGTCTGGCTGTAAGTTTGTTGCTTATCATTGCAGACCAGAACACAAAAAGGGAACAAGGGCGCAAAGTACAACTAGGAAACGTCCAAGCTGGAAAAGTTGGTATCGTTTTAGTCTTTCCTGATTAACGACAGTTTGTGAAAAGTTTGTTAGAGAAAGCTTGTTCCAGCTACATGCTTCGTGAAATTCCACATTTTTGTATCATTTTAAAGTTTCTTGCTTGTTAGTTTTTTTAGTATTATACTGAGTTGCTGCTGTACCATTCATGTTTGTCTGCCGATCCGTCTTCCAGATCAACTGGTACAAATCAACAGGTTTAGAGCTAATTCATTCATTTGTTTTTTGCTGTCTTCAGACTATAGCTGATGTGATCAGGACATGTCTTGGTCCGCGAGCCATGTTGAAGATGTTAATGGACCCGATGGGTGGAATCTGTATGACAAATGATGGCAATGCTATCTTGAGAGAAATCACTGTTCAGCACCCTGCAGCTAAATCTCTTATTGAAGTTGCCAGAACACAAGATGAGGAAGTTGGTGACGGAACCACATCAGTTATAATACTAGGTGCGCTCCCATTTAATGCTAAGGCTTGCATCTACAGCTCTATGGATGAGTGCGCTCGGGAAGGGAATGGTCGCTTTACTTTATGATAAACTATGTGAATATTCTGTGAAAGCTGATTTTGTAAAAATGCAAGAATGGCCTTCAGTTTAAATTCATGAAACTATGTTCTGTAATCATTGAATAGTTTCACGTTGCAAACTGCAGCTCATGCTTTGCGAAGCTCTCATTTTTCATCATTGTGACATGATAAAGTGTATACTGTACAGTAGAGATGGATATTGTGATATGATAAAGTGTATACTGTACAGTAGAGATGGATATTGTGATATGATAAAGTGTATACTGTACAGTAGAGATGGATATTGTGATATGATAAAGTGTATACTGTACAGTAGAGATGGATATTGTGATATGATAAAGTGTATACTGTACAGTAGAGATGGATATTGTGATATGATAAAGTGTATACTGTACAGTAGAGATGGATATTGTGATATGATAAAGTGTATACTGTACAGTAGAGATGGATATTGTGACATCATGCATACTACCGTTTCAGCTGGAGAGGTGTTGCAGGTATCTGAACCGTTCCTCACACAAAATATGCATCCGACAGTGATTATAGGAGCCTACAGGCAAGCCCTTGAGGACATACAGGATATTCTCAAGGACCAAGTCAGGTGATCAGCTACCCTTCTCTTTATCAATGTTGGTTGGGAAAACTCGTGTGTGTTTTATCTACTGCACAAGTTGTTGAACGTGTCAGTTTATGGCATTTTCTATTGCTGTAGTATGGAGATCGATGTGACTAACAGAGACGAAATGCTACAGATAATCAGAAGTTGTATTGGTACAAAGATAATTAGTAAATGGTCTGACATGGCCTGTAATATCGCTTTGGATGCAGTCTCTACTGTGTCTATGGAGGAACACGGCCGCAAAGAAATAGACATTAAACGTTACGCCAAAGTGGAAAAGGTATCGACTGTTTTTGCTGTTATTTGACACGCCATCTGTTAAGGCTGCTCCACACGGCAACGAAACGAGGACGAAACGTCAAATTAATTTCGTAACGAATATAAATTTGCCCAACGAAAGCCCTACCGTCACTTCGGTAGCGTTAAGGCTGCTCCACACGGCAACGAAACGAAGACGAAACGTCAAATTAATTTCGTAACGAAAATAAATTTGCCCAACGAAAGCCCTACCGTCACTTCGGTAGCGTTACGGTGACGTTTCGTCCAGACCTAGCAGTGCTTGGTTGGCATTTTTTCGTTAGTCGATCATTGGTCAAAAGTCTTTTCTGCATTTTGCTATTGGCCACACAAGGCGTAACTTCATTGGTCCATGTTGCGTTAGTGGCGCTAAACACAGCACATGTTACTAAAATTTATTATTGTAATAATTTTAATAATTATTATTACTACTACTAGTAGTAGTATTATATTAAATACTACCATTGGCTGGCAGTTGTTTATTGTTATTAAATTTGCCTAATGATGTTATTATTATAATAAAGATTATTAGAATTATTAAAGTAATTATTATTACAGTACAGTTAATTATTTTTTTAATAAAAATTGGGCCTACTGCAACAAAATAACAAATGATTCATCATCATCATTATTTATAATTATTAGAAGGAATTAAAAGGAGCCTAGCACTTATAAAATTACTAGTCTGGTGAGTGAGTAATAATGATAACCACCAGTTGATAAATAATTAAGTTTACTCACCGATAAATTAACTAAATCGAATATCTGGAAGCTGTCCGTACAGAAGAACTAGTAGAAGAACTACTAGTATTGAATACTACTATTATTATGATTGGCGGCAGTTGTTATTACAATTCGTGTATTGTCATTGGCTGGCAGTTGTTTGTCGTTGATCGGCTACATGCAGTTTCGTTAGCGTGTGAAGCAAATTTCGTTAACAATGCACCGAAACGAAAAACTTTTCGTTTCGGCCAGTTCGTTTCGTCCTCGTTTCGTTGCCGTGTGGAGCAGCCTTTAGAAGCTCCCCTTTGGCGTTTCACTGCCCGTTTAAGTTGTAATAATTTATACCATACTTTTGCCAAAAAATTATCAGACTGATGTTTCTCCGGCTGAAATTAGTAATGAAGCAGAATCTCCATAATTAAAAGGTTTTGCAAACTAAAAAGTCACTTTTGTAGTTTCTTCAACGTTATTAATTATGCATTCCGACTTGACAACTACTTGCCTGCAAAATAAAAGTGGATTGATAGTTGTTAGTGTTGTTAAATGTCAGCATCTTTATTTTTTAAGGCTTATTTGGTTTGGCCATATAGATGGAGAAGTAACAGTTACACAAGTCCTTTTTTTGCAATTGTTGTGAATCAGCATCAAAACCTGGTTTCACAGAAGTTAATGTTTAATGCTCGTACCACAGGTGTTTTATTAAATCCGCGCGAACGTTTTTTAAAAGCTAATAATTTTAATTGTTGGTATACAGAAAATTCTTTTTAGAAAATTTTAGCGTTTTCGATAGAGATAGTTCGACTTAGTGCAAATTATTTGCTTTTTTATTACAACATTATTTTCTTATGGTCTGATGTGGCTTTTACCAGCTCTGGTGTATTGTTGTACGAATCTTGTTTGGCTATTTGTTGTTATTTTTAAGTTTGATGACGACTGCGACTTTTGCACTGAGATTTAATGGTTGGTGGTCGTTAATTTTTTTTCAGCTAGGAAAAAAAATGAGATGCTTCTATGCGAAAGTGCATATGCATTGTAATGAGTGATTATGACTCATTAATTATCAACATTTCATTCACAAAATCTTCATCTCTCATTTTAGTATTTCACACTCTTAATTCTTGCAGCTGACCTTGCTTGTTCAAGTTATCTGCCAGGCCTGAGCAGGTGTTTTTTAGAATCCACTGCAATGCTCAATTCTAGAATGATCTAAGATAATGTGAATGCCTGCTATGAACTGGTGTGCTACCATTAAGGTGGGAGAGGCCATTAGATTGGGTTTAGTACTGGATTTAACTATGATACATTAGAATATTTATTAAAGTATGTACCACATTGTGCAAACAGCATTATAAAAGCAGGAAGTAGCCTGGTAGTTACCATAGTTACAGTATTGAACACTCATCCACTGGTAAAGCTTCATTTTGCTCTCGTTTCAGTGTGTTGTGTTGGTCTATTCTGATTAGAAACATCAAACATGCAGAAAAAACACGATTTTCATTGAATGAGGCTTTGGAATTGTCACTGTAGTACGTTTCTTCAAAGCTGATGCTTCTTGGGATACGTACTCCCACTCGTCATTAGCATTATTTAGCCTTCTACGAATCTTCCAGTCCGTAACTTTGGGTCTGATGTTTGACAGATTCCTGGTGGGGCCATTGAGGACTCGACGGTTCTACGGGGAGTCATGCTCAATAAAGATGTGGTTCACCCCAAGATGAAGCGAAAGATTGTTAACCCAAGGATCTGTTTGTTGGATTGCAATCTGGAGTATAAGAAGGGAGAGAGTCAAACCAACATTGAAATTAGTAAAGAAACTGACTTTGCGTGAGTTTCTCTTTTCTTCTCCTGTAGGTATATCTGTTTTTTTTTTATCATTTTAGTTTAAGATAAAACTGAGTTTTAACCCACAAGTCACTACAGCCAGTGGGAATCTATGCAATTTTGGTTTTATCTATCTAAAAACAACAATTTCAGCATGTGCAATCTGTTGCTTGCTGAAACAAAATGATTATGGTTAAGCTTAATATTTGTGTACATCAACAATCCGCATACAAGTATTTGGCCCTTGCTTGCGTCTTATTATGACCGTAACTGCAGGGTTCAGGTCTAATTGCATTTTGGTGTGACATTTATGTTTGAATTGTGAGCAATCCGTAGTAAATATTGTCTGTGCTCTTTTGAAATCTGGGTAACACCTTCTTGTTGTCGGAGAAATTTCTGTTCTGTTTATTTGTCTATGTGAACAACAACATGTGCAAGTTGAGGTGATTACCATTGCTTTGTTTTGGGCTGACAGAGATAAGATTTTAATTAGTGGAAAGCATGTAGAAGTTAAGGTCACCCTCAGCTGTGGAATTCATGGAATGGACTACAAACAGTGTGTCCATGAATCTTATCTGTAGTGCTGTTTCACCCTCACAAACTCTTCTATTGTATACTGTTCAGCTGGCGTATATATAGGCATAGGCTAGCTCATGCTTACTTCAGCACTTTTGTAACATGATTTACGACTCTAATATGCTATCAAACTGATGGATTGCTGGGCATGTCCTTGGCCATCCATCTGCTCATTATTGCGACAAACCTCTGTGTCATTTGTTTATGCATTTCCTCGTTTAGATCAGCTGAGCTGCATAATTGTGGTCGACTTTACTCTCTGTTACTAAAATAGATATTACAGCATTTCTTTTTATTGGAATTGTCCTCTCACCCTTGCCGAAAGAAGCAAATACTATACATAGATGAGTTGTAAGTTACTTTTGAGTGTTACATTTACAGGCGTATCCTTGAGTTAGAGGAGGAATACATTAGACAGGTGTGTTCAGAGGTAATTGCTGTCAAACCAGATCTGGTAATCACTGAGAAAGGAGTCTCAGATCTCGCACAACATTTCTTTGTCAAAGCTGGTGAGTGGGTTGTTTGACAAGATCAGTCAAAACTCTAAGTTTGTTGATAAACAGAAAGTGTATGCCTTGCAATGCTAGGGGTGTGTTTTGATGAGCTTGTCGTACATTGTACTTACCTACACGGAACTATCTTGTACAGGTGCACAGGTTTTGGCACGTAGCCCAGTTTTTTACAAGCCGATAATGTTTAATTGGCCTTAATGTCGTCACTCATGTCTTTCTCAAGTTTCGTTCATGTCAATTGCCTTGTTTATGCCAATAGTATCCCCGAGACAGTTGAAAATTAACTGGCTCTGTTTGTGGAGAAGGAAGCATTTAGTTTGCATATTGCGCCTTTTTATCTCTGCCTGCTCTGTCATTCTTCCTTGTGTGTGTAGGTATCACTGTACTCAGGAGGGTTCGTAAATCTGACAACAATCGTATAGCTAGAGCTTGTGGCGCTACAGTAGTGAACAGAACAGATGAGCTGAAGGAAGAGGATGTAGGCACTGAATGTGGACTGTTTGAAGTGAGAAAGATCGGTGATGAGTGAGTATATAGATGTACATTATGTGCACTCTTTGGTATACTATGCCGTCAATGGCTTCCCATATTTACTGGTGTCCAGTCCTTTACAGCCATCAAACCTCACCAAATGACTCGCAAAATATCGTTTCATGTTTGAATTTTTTAGTTTCCAGTCAAGTTAAATGTTGTCATTCAGCATCATAAATATAGATTTATTCTTCCTGTTACTGTCACTGAGTTATTGTGTCACCAACTGAAACTTTGCAGTAGGGCTGGCATTGGCATCAATTATGCGCTTGTTATCTCATTGTGGAAACATTTATATTTTCCTTGGGATAACTGAATTTTCTAAAATCCCTCATTTTTTCCCCGAAAGTAACTCAGTTGTAGCTGTGAAACCTTTAGCTCAGTGAGCGGTGGAAATGGCCAGCATGCATGCATGTCAATAACTGCTTGTTGCAATGAATGCTTCACTGTGTAAATGTTACAATTGATATTCATTTATTGAGCTGTTTACTAGAAATTGCTAGGCACTAACTACCTGTGCAGTCCGGAATATTCCATCTGATCTCAATCCAGTATGGTCCAGTTATTGTTTACATATTTTTGTCTGCATCGGACAGAGCTGGTTTCTCTCAGTTACTATCAGTGTTTGTCCCTTTGCACCCCTTTGCACCCTTTGTTTGTTGTGTCCTGTGATGTAATGACTAATGAGGCGGCGATGTAAACACTGCTAGACCAAAAGAGGGTGCTCATCTTTGGATTATGAACATTTTCATAAAATATTTGTTTTTACATTTGATAGCAAAGCTATCCGCTATGGCTCCTTGACATTTAATGTATAATGTTATTAGGAGACTCCGTTCACTGATTGTTTGGCTCGCTCTCGCTGAAGTGTTTTGCGTTTGCTCAAAACAGTGTAGTCTTGTTTCCAGCAATCATAGGCTGTGATTCAGCTATTGTAATCAGATACACAACGCACACATCCCGTTGTTGACCTGGCTTTTTACTTCCGTTAAAACTCATCACTTAGTAAATCTACTCAAATTTTGTTTTAATTCCGGTTTTATCGAAGAATTTAAACATGAGAAAATCACCTGTAATGCCTGCCGCATTTGTGATCTGACTTCTCATCTGCACAATGAATAATAATATTGCTACTGGGTGTTTGCTGCAGGTATTTCTCTTACATAGAAGAGTGCAAGAACCCCAAAGCATGTACTATCGTACTGCGAGGTGCCGGCAAAGACTTCCTTATGGAAGTGGAACGTAACTTACAGGACGCCATGAACGTAGCCCGTAACGTGATGATAGATGCGAGGCTGACCCCTGGTGGTGGTGCTACAGAGATGGCTGTGGCATGGGTAAGCATGTACTCATTGTTGTGATGGTGAGCTTTGCGCTGAGCAATGATAATCTACTATCTCGGTCACGTTTGGTCTCACTGGCTCATCTACATAAAAGACATCTTGATTTCATAATCACTATCTGGGCATTTACTTATTCAAACCAAGAGAAGATAACTCCGAGTACTTGTTGTTATTTTTACTTACACATACCCTATCATTTAAAATAAATCACTAAAGAATATTACTATCATAGGATCATCAGCTATCAACAAAGGTTAACCTCTGCTTTAGATCAGAAGTGCTTCATGAGAAATTTCTAGTTGTTGCACAAGATTGATGTATTCACTGTTTTGGTAATTAGTTTTCTCTAGCTAATATTTTACCAGCAAACCAGTTCATTTGGTCATTTTAACCTTGACCCAATATGGCTTAGTCACAATTCCTTTGAGCGCAGTTTTTTTTATTGATGATTCAGGCTTTGAATGAGAAAGCCAAGTCTATCACTGCAGTGGAACAGTGGCCATATCGAGCCATAGCAAAGTCGCTGGAGATTATCCCTAGAACATTGATACAGAACTGTGGGGCCAACACCATTAGGACAATCACAGCCCTCAGGGTGAGTGGAGACAACTCCTAAAGTGCTTTTATGTGAAGATTGGCCCCCATTTTGATTGAAACAAATTATTCATTTTATAGCAACCAGTTGGTTTCGCTTTTGTGTGAATTTCTATCTTTGAGTCATTTCAATAGCATTTTTAAGCTTCTCTAAAAACTGAAGCGATGTACAACCAATTTTTTCAAACATCACTCTGTTGTCTGTAGATTGTGCATGGAATATTTTCTCTATTTAATTGCGTGCGGTTGTATTTGTGTACACAGGCAAAGCACGCTACTCCTGGTAACACCACCTGGGGTATCGATGGTGAATCTGGCAATATAGTGGACATGAAGGAATTTGGTATCTGGGAGCCATTCTCTGTAAAGGCCCAAGTGTACAAGACAGCCATAGAGGTGAGGGTGTTGACTTGTTTATACTCGGTGACTGATGCTTCCAGCTATCTTGTCATCCTGATATGATAACTAAGATATCGTTTGTCTTATGACTTGGTGTGTTTCATATTAGTGATAGTGCTGCCATTGCGGAATTGGTGTTTGCCTTCTGGTGATTATATACAGCTCATAATACCAGACTATTGTACTGGTTGCTCATCATTATAGACTGTCATTTTGTATTGACCATATTTGTAGACGGCCATTCTCTTACTAAGAATTGATGACATAGTCTCTGGGACAAAGAAACAAGCGGGTGGTGATGCACCACCTCAAGCCGCTGCGTCTGAAGGACCAGAGGCTTAATCTAGTCGATGAGAACAAATTTTGTTTATAGTGAAATTTCTACTGGAGTGTTTTGTTTGAATAAATCTCAGCAATCTTGCGTTTTTACTTGTTTGTACAATAAATATGGCCACGAATGTGTAATGTTGCTCAACTCTTATTAGTCGTATTGTGACAAAACCTGAGGAAGATACTATCAATTATTTAATTTTTTTGTTGAAGTCGCTCACCAATTCACGTGACTTTACCAGACCAAAATTTATTGATAAAACTCTACGCTACATGCCAGTGATCAAAGTCCACACAGTAAAAAAGCTACATGACTAAAAGCGAAAACCATATAAATAATGAAAATCCAAACTTGACAAAATGAACGTTTGCGATAGAGAGCATATCTTGCACCCAGTGAACACATATGTGCAAATAGTTCAACAAACACACTTAAACTGTTACACTTGGAGAATAAATATTATCAGCGAGTAATTAGAAACAGCAGGGTGTAATGATTTGTTATCAGCAAATGAGTAATGTTAGTACGGAGCCTGCTCTCAGATAAAAACATGTCGATATAAACACAGACTAGCTGTACTAAAAAAGGAAAAATTGCAAATAAGAAGTTGGATAAAGAAGGATGCTAGTGGCCGTTGACCCTGACTTGTCTCGGGGCTGGAGAAGTGGCCCTCATCTCCTCGATTTCTCTCAACAAGTGATCGTTTGTCTGTACCAATGACCTACAACAGTGCAGAGCTGTTAGTCAGCTCAGAGGACAGCGTGCCAAGGCAATACCATGCCTATGGATGGATGTATAATGTAAGCACTAGGAAGTGAATGCTCGTATCGACTACTCATTAGCACAGTGTTGGTGAGAGTACTCCATCTACCAACAATGATCAAATTGTCAAAAATACGAGTTAACTTTCATTGTTTTTCCTCAAATTGGTTGAAAGCCCAGAACGTATTTTTCCATAATACAGCTATAGTAAGAGTTGTGCTCCCAATACCCTATGAAAATGAGCTACACCAATGACAAAATAGACGCCACCAAGTGCAGTGGTAGTCTTTAGATACAAAGTAATTCAGCCATGAGTGATATGGGGACCCGCCATCTTGACCTAAAGACTACATAGCATAAAATAGAAATAGCGTGTCAGTAGAGCCCTTAGTTTTGTTCTGGCAGCTGGATATTCTGTATGTCGTTGACCTTGCTATATCGTATGAGAGAAAGACTCACTTGTGACTCTCTTGTAACATTCTCGCCAGCTCTGACATCTGGCTGTACTGTTTCAACTTGAATTGTAGCTGATAATTCTCATGCTTTAACTGCTCCACCTCATGGGAGCTGCTCAACGATTCTAAAAAAAGTATATATTTCAAGCAATTGTCTACCCTTCTCATAGTAAAAAGAGTGAGTTTTTTTTTTAAGAGCAGATAACTCCTATATAGAAGGCAAAACATATCGAATTATTTGCAATCTTGAAAGATTTAATTCATTTGTTTGTCTCCCTCTATCAGAGAATTGATGGAGGGAGACAAACAAGAACCAAAATATTATGAGACACAAGGGTATCTAATGCATGGATGAATAGGAAAACCCATTTGTTAGTAGTCCCACACTAAATTGCGAATGTTTCAATTGTTATTACCAAAAGAGAGGCATTCGTAACAAAAAATATTCAGTGATACATGTAAAAATGCCTCGTTTCAGGAATGCTCGCAGTAAAAGGGAAGGTAACTCACTTGGAGGACTCTGGGTAGAGGAGGTCTTTAGAGACAATTTAAGTCTGTTGTTTTCTTCCTGTAGGTCAGCAATGCTGGCTCTGAGCTTTACCTACAGAACAAACCAACTATCAACAACTAATTACTGTTTTGATATAGAAACACTAAAACTAACATTATGAGTGAGAGTTGTCATTACATTGATAAACAAAGAGGAAAACAACTCCTACCCATTTACAAAAACCACCTAATTGAGTAAGGTAAGGGTACCAGATCTGGTCCCTGGTACCAGACCTGGTACGTTGGCGAAGGCTGGAGGAAGCACAAATAATGTAAGGTTAACTCACCATCTCCTCCTCAGCCTGTTCCACTCGAGCTTTTACTCGTTTCACTCCTTCATTAGAATGAGCAGCCATCAGCAACTCATTGTTCTCTTGCCTGAGCTGCTTGATCTGAGCCTGCAATGCCATAGTGCCATCTGCAGACATCTTTGCTTGCAGCTCTGAAGCCAATTCTGGATGAAAGGATTGCCTTTACACTAATCTACTCAATGCTATAACATTACTCAATGCTATAACACTACACAATGCTATAGCACTACTCAATGCTACAATGCTACAATTCACACACAAAACATGGTACTTTTTTACTAAAAATAATGAGCTCTGTTGGCAAAAGTAATGTGTAATTTTTTTAAATACTTGTCATTGACTGACATGCAGTTCTCTAGTCTGAGTTGTCTGTTCTTTAATGTCGAAGAGTGCTACATAGTCTCATCCAAAATAATAGAAATAACCGCAAATTAGTTCCTATTTATTTTTTATTGTATCTGAAAATCATTATTTATTTATAATCTATTTATTTTTTTTTTAGTCAAATGACATGTACTTCGGATTTGAAAATTATTGTTGTTGTTGATAACAACAATGATGCCAACAATGAAAATCTGGCGTAATCTGGCCATGTAATTGATCACTTGATTGACAGTGTGTACATAATAGCAAACCTATCAACAATAAATTAAAATGCAGATTCAACTAAAACACCTCCAAACAATTATATAAATAATTGCAAATCCAATTTTTTATGCCCCTGAAAGTCCCTGCACAATGACTATCATTGGGATGCTCTCCTTCTACCCAAACAACCCAGATTTTTACAACTACGCTTTATTGCCTTATATAACTTGTTGCTCCTCAGAAAAAATTGCATAAAAGTCACCATCTATTGTGCTTAAGCTATAGATGGAATTATGAGAGCACAACTTTGGGACAAGTCTTTGGGCAAACATCACTAGAAACAGTTAAATTAAATTTAATTCACCCCAAAATCGGTGACATAGCACCTTTAATGTGTGGACAACTGGTAATTTTTCAAAAGAGCAAAGGGCAAAATAAAAGTCTCCATCAACTAAGAGCACATGAAACAAGAGAGGACAATTCAAACAAAGGCTACTCACTCATAAACTTTTTGTTGTCGTGGAGTGATTTGGAACCATTCCAATATTTATCTACCAAGTCTAGCAGGGTGTGCAGTAGAGTGTTGCTGGCTGGAGTTGCTGGTGGTGGAGTCTCTTCAATGGGCTGTACTCTACAAAGTACATTTTATACTTGTCTATGAGGAGAAAAACGTCTGTTTACCTGTGTGATTGGTTTATATATGTCTGTTACACGGAGAGAGCTAAAAACTGCCACACTAACCATCTAGTGAAACTTGGTTTATAATCAGGGCTTGGTTTTGCCATTTGCTCGCAAACCGGAGATGGGTGTGGACTTTATTTTTTCTTTAACGACAGGGTAAACAAATAAAAAAGTAATAACTCTTTCTTTTAGCAGAAGGAGGGAGCTCACTGTATTACTGTGTCTCCTACCAAATTGGATGAAGAGAGGGGGGGGGGGTTGAGGAGAGGTTTAGGGAGAGAAAGAGAAGGGGGGGGGGGCATAAGGAGAAATGAGGTGAGAGTAGAGTAACGCAGAGAATAATAAAAAAGAGAAATGTGGGGTCAGAGCGAAGCAGGATTGGAGCGAGGAGGGGGTAAAATGGGATGGAGATAGGGCAACGCTGGGATAAAATGGGGCCAGGATCAGAAATAAAACTGGGCTGGAATGGACCATGGCAGGAGCAGAGTGGGTGGGTGTATCTAAATCTAACAGACATAACTGCGATAAAACAATATACAACAGAAATAACTACTAATAAAACAATATACAACAGAAATAACTACTAATAAAACAATATACAACAGAAATAACTATTAATAAAATAATATACAACAGACATAACTGCGAATAAAACAATATACAACAGAAATAACTACTAATAAAATAATATACAACAGAAATAACTACTAATAAAACAAAATACAACAGAAATAACTACTAATAAAACAAAATACAACAGAAATAACTACTTATAAAATAATATACAACAGAAATAACTACTTATAAAACAAAATACAACAGAAATAACTACTAATAAAACAAAATACCACAAGCTGCCCAAAAGCGAAATGCTTTATTGAACATATTTCTACACATATACCTTTGACTAGAAGACTCATCGTTGACATCGTCAAGATCTGGATTGGGTGTAAAATGGCCCTGACCTTTGTATGTGGTGTAGGCATCAACTTCTTGTTTGGCAATATCATTGGCAGTAATCTCAGACAATCTATCAAAAGAAGGTAAAAGACAAAGGGTACAACTGGCTACTGTTTACTTATTATCAATGGTCTGTGTTTGGTGGAATTGAAAGCAGGACTGTTCAATTAAGTAATGTTTATTATAAGAAACCAAGCATTGCCTTAGTAAGTGCAGACACAACAACACTGGGAAACATCAGCCACAGTGTGAAAACTCAGCAAGATATCGTTGAAAATGTATGGATTGTGTTGGTGTGCGTGGAGCCTTCTACAACAGTCCAAGGCTTGTGAAAAAAGGAGATACTTCGGACCCATTCATTTCAATGGACACAACTGGGTTTGCAGGAATAGATAGGGTGACTGTGTAGATGCAAAGTAAGATAGCAAGTCATTCATTAGTTCAGAAAGCCAACTGCTGAGGTGAATGCAAATTAAATATGGGATGCGGTATAAAAATTACTATGTTGAACAAACTAAAGCTCCGATATAAGAAGTGTGAAAACAGTGTAAGCTCTAAGCCATCTCAAAATTTTTTTTTGTTCAGTGAAAAAGTAATTGAAAAGTTTGCAGGAGGCTTTTGGTAGAATATTCAAATTTCGACAGTTTTTAGAGAGTTCAGCAATTTTCAGGAGTAAGAAAAATTTGTATCTGAAAATCAGGTGGGTCCCTGAAAAATCAGGAGATGTGACAGGTATGGTTCAAGCAATACAAGCCCCCCACAAAACTGGATGGTGTTACTATAAACATTGAGAGGATAAATCCTACTTAATACTTGCATTGTAGAGGGTAGATTCACATGAATTGGTTGCTAATAAGAACCGATGTTCACAAAACCATTTTGCAGTACACATATTTGTAACCAACCTGTGAGCTGGTATATTTGTAACCAACCTGTGAGCTGGTATATTTGTAACCAACCTGTGAGCTGGTATATTTGTAACCAGCCTGTGAGCTGGTATATTTGTAACCAAACTGTGAGCTGGTATATTTGTAACCAAACTGTGAGCTGGTATACTTGTAACCAACAGGTGAGCTGGTATAATTGTAACCAAACTGTGAGCTGGTATATTTGTAACTAAACCGTGAACTGGTATATTTGTAGCCAACCTGTGAGCTGGTATATTTGTAACCAAACTGTGAGCTGGTATATTTTTAACCAACCTGTGAGCTGGTATATTTGTAACTAAACCGTTAGCTGGTATATTTGTAGCCAACCTGTGAGCTGGTATATTTGTAATCAGCCTGTGAGCTGGTATATTTGTAGCCAACCGGTGAGCTGGTATATTTGTAACCCAACCTGTGAGCTGGTATATTTGTAACCAAACTGTGAGCTGGTATATTTGTAACCAAACTGTGAGCTGGTATATTTGTAACCAGCCTGTGAGCTGGCATATTTGTAACCAACCTGTGAGCTGGTATGTTTGGATATTTAGACTGGTAGTAGCTGGTTTTACTCTCCAAGTGGTCATGGCTGGCTGCTGAGCTCAGACCATCGCCAGTCTCCAGCTCTGCTTGTCCCAAACTCTTCAGCTCTGTAAATAGATATTTGGTGTGACACAAGTTGTAGAGCTACTGCTTGTAACAAGGTATTACAAAGACACCGTATTGCACCTCACACTCACCATGTAGATGGTAGTTCTCAGCATTGGGCTGGGTTGCTGATGAGCCAGTATTGTGTGCTGGCTGAGCCTCATGCCTAGCCAACATGTTTAATACTGCACAATCATCTGGGTCCATTGTAGTAGCACCAACAATACCTGCATATAGCAACAAGTGCAATATGTGTGTATATAGTAGAATACACAATACCTAGACCTGCATACGAATACAATGTATATATATACATATAGACACCTGATGGAATACTTCTACTTTGTGCAGGTAGAGAAGATTTAACATCAAAGGGAGAGTCTTCACTGAGGGTCACTTGAGACTGGGGCTTTGCTGAGCCAAAATGTGCTGCAGCAGCATCTCTTTCACTTTCTCTAACGGGTCTGTCATCTAACGCACACATAAATGCATACACATAGACATAAATATATACACATATAGATATGCACATAGACATATAGACATATAGATATGCACACAAATACCTACTGGTACTCACAAACACCAGATTGTTTAAGATAGAAGGTGCTTGAGTGTTTGATAGCTGAAACCAAAGTTAAGTGTATTTGATGTTAAAAGTAATGTTGGATGACTAAACAACTTTGTTGAGATGTTTTTACGTTTAAATAATAAATAATGATGAATCATAGAAAGACAGAAAATTTGAGAATCTTGAGCAGAACTCAAAAAACTCTTTGGTTGCTTTGACCATAACAAAAACTCTTTGGTTGCTTTGACCATAACAAAAACTCTTTGATTGCTTTGACCATAACAAAAACTCTTTGATTGCTTTGACCATAACAAAACTCTTCCCCAGTTTTGTTACTATTATTCTTAAATATTAGATGTTTGAGTTTCAGATAACAGGCGCACTAATGCACACGCATGCATACATACAAAACAACTCACATACAAGACAACCTGCAAACAAATATTTAAAGTAATAACAAGCAAAGAGAACACAACTCCCACATATAATTGACAGGTGTCTAGTCAGAGATCAACACAAAAGCAGGAGCGTACCATAAAACTTGTATTCAAACAACAACAAATGAAGTACATCAGTATCACAGTTAACAAAGAAGTAGAGTATAAAACACCTGTCTGGTAAGCGCATAACACAACTGAGTATGTCCAATGCCCACTCACACTAGCTGCAACAATAAATATATTGTACCGATGCATGCTAGGCTAGTCCTCTTCTAACAAATAACTTTTGGTAACACAAACCAACGTCCTGCACTTTTGTGTGTTTTAAATACTCCATAACCCAAGTAAGTTTTCCTAATGATCCACTAACAGATAGGAAATGAGTAAATAAATGGATGACCAGGCATGCAATGTGCAAGCCTACAAACAAACACTCACCTAATATCTTTAGCTCAGGAAGTATATTCACAACAAATAGTCTGTAATCTGCTTCTGTTCTTGCTACAGGGTTTAGCCTCAGATCCAGATTAGTGATATTTGGACAACGGCGTAGGGGAGACAAATCCTCTAGTGTGCATAGATTATTATAGTAGAGGTTGACATTCTCCAAGAGGGTGCAACTCTCAAGGCCCTGCAATGGAAGCACAATGTGTACTGCTAGACTATTTACAGAGACAAATATGCCATATGACATCTCAGGCAACAGTACAGTGTCAAGGTCTACCTTGGCAGACTCTAAACTATTCCTGGAGAGATCCAAGTTTTTAAGACGAGTAAAGTTCTTTAAAGCTGTACCCAGTGTTGTTATCTTTTCATGATATGTACCTGGAAGTGACAGTGACTTCACATCTTCTGTAATAGCAAATACAAGATATTTGATAGGGCTTAGGACAGGCTTTGTGAGACAGACACTGGGTGCAGGGTTGTTTTCTCATTGGGCATTGTAACAGTATTGAGAAAACGCAATATATCTATCGAGGTCAATGGAGGTCAATGAAGGTCTATGAAGGTCTATGGCTCCATGGCTGTCAGAAGGGAATATATGCGAGTGGTAGCTCCATTATATAATATATAGTACATTTGAACAGATAATTCCAACATTTTCATTGAGTTTTCAGTTTCAAATTAAACTTCCATTGTTATTAGTTGGTTGTTCACTTAGTAAGATAACAAGCAATTCAGAGTTAACTGTTACGGTTGCTGTGAAAAAAATGCAATGCCGGAAAGTTAATTTTTGACAGGTTTTTTTCCATCTCAGATTAATATAAAATCGTACTGTTCTTATTGTTTATTTAGTTTTAAACGTAAAAATTAATAAAAGTTATCTGTTAGCTTATTATTTTATTTTGATCATGAAACACAGTCATGTGAAGACTGGTGTGTAAATAATAACGGCTTTACCCTAGATAGAAAAATATGCTGTTTTGAGAAAAACAGCTAAAAAAATCTCATTTTTTTGCTATCAAAAAAAATCTCTGCACAATGCCAATATTTGGGAGCTAAATTTTCTAAAAATTGTTTTATAGCTCTATATGACTAGTAGAGTATTCGAGAAAAAAATTGCATGGGGTCAGCATCAAAAGCTTCTATAGAAATGTCCTTACTGACGAGTGGACAACTCCGAATAAGTATTTTATACGCATCTAAAACCGAAAAAAGTTTAAATTAAATGAAATTCAATCACAATTACTTATCCCAAGCCCTTTAAACTAGTTGTATTGGGCTAATGCACATATTTTTTGTCCTCAACCATCTACCTTACCTTACCTACCTACCTACCATGGAGCAGAGAGCTACTATGTTTGGTAGCCCATCAGTTTTAATAAATAATAAATCATCAACAATCAACGAGTAGTTGAAATCAACTTGTCAGCACTAAGTTATGCTAATCTCAATGTGTAACGAGAAAATAACCAAAATGGCCAGTTAGCCGCTTGTGAGGTTCCCCTCCAAGTCGCCTGTTCTGGTTAATTATGTGACCGCCACAATGCTAAATAAATACAGAAAGATATTCGATATAGAGAATGGATTTGTTACCAGTAAACAAATGTTGGACACAGAGAGCAACCAGATTCAATAGTCATGTGACATTTATACTGTTTGTCTCTGATATAAATAACTTCTTATCAGATGTTTGTTCCTTTATAACTGCTGAGGTCATGTAAGATACTAATTAATCAATGTGGTTGTAGAAATTTTAGTGTACGATATTGTGTCACTTGTATTGTAATATTTTGTTTATACTACATTATACTTTCTTCTACTGACAGCCAATGAAAGAGCAGCATTTTAACTATACCGCTCAGCTATAATTGCTCACTAGAATTTCCTTATAAAATATCTTACTGTTTTCTCCAAGAGGCAGAGTGTTAGCTTGCAGTTTTGCGTAAATAAATCAGTTGGAATATTGTACAACTTAACAACACATTGAGTGACACGCATTAGAACTATTACAGCGATATATGAGCATGAAATTAAGCTGTAAACTTGTAACGAATAAATTATCAATAAAAAAGTTTACTGATTTGCAAGTTTATAAATAAACAGAACTATAATACAGGAAAACTTTTGAAGCTTTTAAAATTGCTTCATCTGTTTTAAAATTAATTCATTCATCTATCGATAAAGAAAAGATTAAATATTGAATGTGTGTTGCCATTTTATTACTATAATAATAATAATAATAAAATTATTGATAATAATAATAATAATTATAATTATTATCAATAATTTTATTACATTAAAATTAAACTGTTTAAACGAAGTTGTCTCCACTACGGTAATTTCAGGGCTGTCAGATAAACGAGACCGATTACTATATTCGTAATAAAAAAAATGAAAAGAAACAATTTGAACAACCACACTCACATTGACACACACTATATTATTATTGATGTTGTCAGTAGTGGTAGTGTACTCAATCAATCACTGATGATGACTACCTACTGATCATGACAGCAGTAGTAGTGCTCTGTCTGTCAGAAAAATCACAATGAAATTTTAGTGACTGCAAAATTTGACACTATGCGAACAAAATAGCTCACTAAAAAACATTAGGGTTATGGAGATTGCCTGACCTAAGTTTTCATGGCTTAAACCAACTCTTTCTCGAATCCATTTTTCTGATACAGCTGTTGTCAACGCCGCCATCATTCAAACAAGGGAGCGAACGTCTGCGGAAGAAAAACCGTAGACTGTGTACATTATACTGAACATTCTAAAGCCCAGGTGAAAAATAAACTCAGCTTGGAAGTTGAAAATCTCAGGCTAGCAACACTGAAAAATTGCTACAGAATGCTTTTTATAGATCTCTAGAACAATAATCACGAACAATGGCCAGTAACGATAGTTAATTTACAAAAGAGATCAAGTTATGATGCGGTAGAGCGGGACCATCAAAATGTTATGCATGTTGTTTACACAATGATTATTATGGTATTTTACTGTTTTGGATTCATTTAGTGATACAAATTGATTTAATTACCCTACTAATGTATTGTCTATGTTGTCACAGCAGCTTAGTCCAGTCAGCCAATCATCATTAAAAATAATAATAATGTCATTCATTCTCATCATCATCATGATCATCGATCAGCAGCAGCAGTAGTTGTTGTTGTTGTTAGTAGTTAGTCAGTTAAGTTAGTTGTTACAAACATTAGATTAGATTATTATAATTTTTTTGTTATCCTGTAGCTAGCTCTACGAGTAGTAGCAATAACAACAAGTTAACAGCAGTCGTAGTAATTAGTAATTATTATTACTGGTTATAATATATAAATAAATACGGAATAATAATATAAGGCCAAAAGAGAGAGAGAGAGAGTAGTAGTATTAATAATTGATTAATAACAATAGTTCAGTTGCTGTTTACTATTATATGAATAAATAATAATAGGTCCATGTGAAGCTTAGAGGCTTACCGTATGCTCTGAGCTTGTGCCAGTAGATAAGTCTCTCGTGGTCGACATTAAGCAGCACCAAAACACGTCCTTTCGCTAGCTGCCTGATACCTCGTGTGTCCGCGCCCTTCAGTTCTCTCCCCTTTCTCTAATATCCTTTCTGGTACACTCTACACCTTCCCTCCAAGATTATACCAATAATCTTAATGTAATGCTCATGAGACCCGTCTTTAGGGTTGCCCACAAGGCACAGCTCAAACAAAACAAAAACAAACCAGTCCAAAAGATGCCGTCACATCTGTGAAGACCTCCAAATGTCTTAGATGCCGTCACATCTGGTATACCGCAACTCCTACCAACCAAGAATCCGTTACAAACCAACAGCACAAAATAAAAAAAATAAGTTATTTATCACCAGTTAATACAACTACAAACAGCATCAAACAAGACACATGTTAAAACAGAAATTGAAAATTTAGTTGTAACACAATGAAACATTTGTTTTCTCAATATGAGAAATTATTAGAATACCAGATCAATTCAGAGCAAACGATATTTTGATACAATTCAGCTGTGCGTTGCTTTCAAGCTCCTTTTCCTGAGCCTTTTTCGTCGATGGCCCTGGGTGTAGACCATCAGAAAAATTCCACCACCTGAATTTGTATCTACCCTTCATCCTTATGGGTGAAAGGGATTATCATCCCCATCCTAGTGTTGGTCTCCACAATTGCCCCGTTCAAAGTAATTATTGACTGCACTAGTGCTTAGTCCATTCTCCGTACAGATGTTCATGGGGTTTAGCTCTGGCAGTTAAATTGTTATCAAAAATAAATTCAACAGGTGTTAATGGGCAGATGACAACATAGATATGAAATTCTCGAAATTTAATAATCATGCTTTCAAAATCATGAGGATCATTGTTTTGTTTTAACACAATTTCCTTGGTACCCGACACTTTACTAGTCAATGGGACCGGGCCTGCCGATACATAATCAATAGATTTGAGCATTAAATTTTTCCGAGTCCATAAGTAATCAAACAGAGTATGCCAGTCTGCACCAGGAATAGAAATTGTGTGGTCAAAAGATGAGGCCTTATCCCTCTAACCATGCTGTTACCCACTAGTTTACCCTGAGCTTCTAAAACATAAACACAAAGACAAGAATTGTTAAAAACTATAGGTTTAGTCTATCTCTGGGCTTGATATTTCTGCCTGATCTCGATTGCCTAGTGGTCTGGGGAGATGGCCCGTTTGATTTGTTGTATGCTCCCTGAGAAGGCGACTCGGCTGTTTGGTTTGCCTTTGGAGATGCTGTCGCATCACTCAAGGCTTTCTGTTTACTCAGTGGCAATGCTGACACAATGCATGAGCTATTGGTTACAGGTAGTTGAAATGTTGATGTTTCCTGTCCTTAATCCAATAAGACACGCAATTGTTGCGGTGAATCTGATGTGTCCGGTCGAGCAGAGCTGTTTTCCTTGATCCTCACCCACTTGCACAAACTTCCTGTTCCTTCGTAACAAGGCGCCTGTATTTGTTTTCAGAGCTAACTCTCGACCAGAGGCCGCTGTTACCACTGTTGTACAAGGTTTCTTCCCAGGATCAGTCAGAACTACGGGTGTTCCCACCATTATCGGTTCCCTTTCACTAACTCTGTGCCTAACATTATAGTTGTGAGCTTGTTTACCTCGATACTCAATCTCATACGATCTGAGCTTCTTCACATCAACCGGATTATTGACCAGGTACCCCATTGAATTAAGCCATCGCCCATTCTACAATTGCGCTGGAGAGTATCCATTCTGCAACGGACTATCATTGTAACACATTACCGCAGCCAAAATGTCCGAGTTCTTCATTGCCAACTTCTTGAAGGTCTGCACCGCTCTCTCAGCTTTTCCATTGGACTGGGGATTCCTTGGAGCACTGATATCCCATTTTTTCGTGAACTTGGCAAACTGTTCCGACACAAATTGAGGGCCATTATCAGAAACAATAGTGTTTGGGATTACTACCAAACAGAGTATTTTGTTTACCTTCTGACACAAAACAGCAGCATTTGCTGGAATACACTTCTCGGCAATCATAAACCGACTGTGATAATCGGAGACAACTAGATAATCATCTCCATCTTCCAAGGTGTAAAAATCCATAGACAGTCTCCACCAAGGTCGCTGCGGGAGAGGTGAAGAAATCATCGGTTTCGCCGGAACTCTGCGGTACTTGACACAAACACTACACCGCTTCACCATTTCTCGAATGTCCATCGACATTCTTGGCCACCAGACTGCCTCCCTTGCTCATCGAGCGCACCGGTTTTTACCGAGATGGCCCTGGTGTATCTTTCTCAGAACTCTTTCATCAATGGGAATGAACATCCTGTTGTAATAAAATACAATTCCTCCAACGACCGTCAGATGTTCCTTAAAAGAATGAAAAATCTTCAAATATTGAGGTAGATCCTTATAATCTGGCCAGCCATTGTGCACATATGATATTAACTGACCTCCAATAAGGTCACACTCTGTGGCTGTCACAAGAAGTCGTCTTCTGGCCAAAGATATTGGAAGTTCCTCAATCATTTCCTGAACTAATAAAGGTTCTGGGTCTGACTCTTGCTTGCTACTCACTGGCGCTCTACTCAAGGTGTCTGCAGCCACCAGTTTACTTCCAGGGGTATATTTGACCTCATACGAGAACTGCATCATGCGCAATCGAAACCTCTGCACCCTAAGTGGAAGCTTGAACAGCTCCTTTTCTGACATTATTGAAACTAGAGGTTTGTGATCAGTTTCTATCCTGAACTCTCTTCCAGCCAAATAATAGTGAAATTTTTCTGCAGCCCAACAAATTGCTAGTGCCTCTTTCTCAATTTGCGCATATCTCTGTTCTGTATCTGACATCGCTCTTGATGCCAGTGCTATCGGCTTGATCCCCTCATTTGTCCTCTGAAACACAGCTGCCCCCAACCCAAAGGATTAAGCATCTGTTGACAGGCAGATCTCTGCTTCCAAATTGAACGGGGCTAACAGAGGCGGCGAGGACAGTTTCAGCTTTACAGTATTAAAATCTCTCTACTTGAGAATCCCAGATCCATTCATTCTCCTTTACTTTTAACAAAGCTCTCAGATTTACTGTATCCGCCCCCAAACTGGAAGTGAACTTCCCCAAGTAATTAGTCATTCCAAGAAAACGTTTAAGCGCTTTCCTATTGTTCGGCGTCGGAAAACTTTTAATTGCAGCTAGCTTCTCCGGATCAGCATGTATACCATTTTCATCAATAACATGGCCCAAAAAGGTCACCTTTCTCTTAAAAAACTCGCATTTCTCGTCTTTAATGTAATTCCAGCTTGCTTTAATCTGCTTAGGACCTTATGGATCTTACAGGCATGACTTCGTTCATCTTCAGTATGAACCAGAATATCATCCATCTGGTAAACCACGCCTCCAATACCCTCCAAAGCCCTCTGCATCTCTCTTTGAAATATCTCAGGAGCACTTGATATTCCAAATGGAAGTCTCTTACATACGTAACGCCCAAAAGGAGTGAGAAATGCAGTCAGCTTTTGAGACTGCTCATGAAGGCGTAATTGCCAATAACTGCTATTGGCATCCAATTTAGTAAACACTTTTGAATGTCCTAACGCTGCAATCGTTTCATCTGTGGCCGGTAAGGGATGATACGCTCTTTTAACTGCTTTGTTCAACCGTGTAAAATCCACGCAGACCCTAATATTACCGTTTTTCTTAGGTACCACTATACAGAGAGCACACCATTCTGTCGGCTCGTCAACTTTTTCAATGACACCAAGTTTCTCCATTCTAAGTAGTTCCTCTTGCAATGGCTGTCGCCTTGCAGCAGCTACTCTTCTTGGTGTCACCTGAGCATAAGGACTGATTCCCTCTTTCAGCTCAATTTTCACTTCTGAACACATAGTTCCCAGCCCAGTGAATAAAGATGGAAATCTCCTCTTCCATTCCTGGCTTACAATTTCATCTACAACTGTGAACAGATTGAATCTCTTAATAGTAGGCTTCCCTAGCAGGGGCCGGAGTAGTCCTTTAACTACATACACCTCTTCATAGTGTATGATTGTTTTGTACCGCAACTCTACAGTTGCGAGCCCAACTGTCTCTGAATGAGTGTTACCAGCTCCCATCAGTTCTTTATCTGATTTTTCGAGTTCCAGATTAAGCGTCTCACCTAGAGTAACTGGAATTGCCGTAACAGTTGCACCGGTATCCACCTTGAATTCAACAGGAACAGCATTCATTTCCATATTTATATACCATGCTTTTTCGGTTTCGGTTATAGTGTCTATGTATTGTTCTTTTTTTTTCCTTTCCCTAGTCATAACAAACTCGACCCTAGGTAGAGACTGTCCATCCTATCGTCATATTCTTCCTCTTCAACTTCGGTTACTTGTGGTTTTGCCCTACACATCTTGGCCCAGTGGCCAAGGGACTTGCGCTTCTTGCACTTGGAATTTTCTGCGGGACACTTTCCTTTAAAATGTTTCTATTTACCACATCTCATACACTGTCTGTCCAAGTTCTTTGTTGGTACAACTCTTCCAAACCCCGAATCTCTTCTACTAGCTGCTCCTCCCTCTGATTTTTGCTGTATGAGATCGAGGTTTCCATTGGAGTCACCGTCCTTCAAACCTGCCCCACTATGACTCATCAAAGCCATCTGCTTTTGGTTAGCCACATACTGTTTTGCTTTCTGAATGCATGTTCGAAGAGTTAAATCTGGCACATCTATAAGATATTTTCTGAGTTCTGTGTCCGAAACACCTACCACAATGCGATCTCTCACTAGTCATCTTTCATTGTGTCATACTCACAGTTCTCCGCTTGTACTTGCAATTGGACGATAAATTGGTGAATTGACTGTCCAGGCTCTTGAACCATTTTATTAAAAATTGATCGTTCAAAAATAACATTTTTCACTGGTTCAAAATAAGCATCAAACATTCTGATACAATTTTTCAAAGTTTTACAATCTGATGATGATGAGCCAAATGTAAATTGGTTGTAGACCGAAACGGCATCACTTCCCATAGCCGTAAGCATGTGTGCAATCTGCTCATCAGCCGTTAAATCTGTAATTTTCTTCACTACCTGGTAAATTGCAAACTGACTTTTGAAAACCTTCCACGCAGAAGCCAAATTACCGGCTGAGAAGTTCAAAGGCTTGACAAACCTATCGGTTTTCGTTTCTGAATCCATCCCTATCGATCAATAATCGCTAAGAACAGCTTGGGTCTGTCTTATCAACTGTAATCACTCTTGATCACTATCTGGGATTCAACCAACTCCCTGTGATAATGTTCCTTATTATAATTCTTATTTTAATATTGATTAATCCATGTCCAATTCAGTCAAATTCAACATCAATTTCAACAACAAGGTCACAGAACAACAATTATTATTTATACTTATCAACGAGAAAAGTCAATCGACTTTTATTTCCACTGGAACAATCCCACTTCTGACACCATGTGAAGCTTAGAGGCTTACCGTATGCCCTGAGCTTGTGCCAGTAGATAAGTCTCTCGTGGTCGACATTAAGCAGCACCAAAACATGCCCTTTCGCTAGCTGCCTGATACCTCGTGTGTCCGCGCCCTTCAGTTATCTCCCCTTTCTCTAATATATTTTCCGGTACACTCTACAGTCCAAGTGTCAATTATCAATCGTAATTAATTAGTAATAATTGAAGTAAACACTTTCTTGAGTGTGTAATGTAAAGAGGTTTTTGTGATACGAGTTATAAGTTAAGTAGGTTGGTTGTATGTTGGATAAGAGTTTAATTATGTACTATCAACTTGACGCCGCAGTGACATCTGCAAACACAAAACGTTGTTGTAAATAAACAAAGAATAAACCATAGTGGTAATAATACAATACAAGGATCCAAAGCATGAACATCCCTTTTACAATATAAAAAAGAATCTCACAGCGACCAAATAGAAAATTGTTTCTTTTTTTGTATATACATATGCCAGTAGGTAGCGTCCACATATCACATAGTTGCGTATCGTTAATGGGCTATAAGCATCAATATATAAACTTGTAACACACGGTTTTTTCAGTTTTCAAATATTATGAAATTACTAAGGGTGCTTTCGGATACCCTACGCGTAGGGCTTAACGATGGGATTAAACGAGGCCATTCGGAAACCCCGTCGTTGAGGGCAGAAAAAAACATGGCGGCAATGGGCAATTTGGGCTCAACGATGGAAGTGACAAGCGAGGTAGGTTGCGTCGTTGACTGACCTTGACTCCACCTAACCAACAGTTTTAACGAGTCAACTTTTATTAAGCACTGTTTCTCCCCGTTTCAAGTCGTGACAATGCATTATAATGTATATAGAAAATACATCAGACAATAAAATCATCGTAATTAATTTCTGTTTGTAAAGAAACTAAAGTCTTCAGCTATACAGTTTTCACAGACGTTGATGAAAATAAAGATGTTTATGGTTTATGCTCAAACAACTTCCGTTAAACGACAGTCATCGTTGAGCCCTGAACGAGTGTTCAACGACTGCCCTATGCATAGGGTATCCGAAAGCACCCTAAATTTGAATAACTTTGAACCACAGGCTGGAGATAAAATTTTAAAAGGATTTAATAGGATACACTTTGAAGAACCAAATTAACCAATCACTGAACTGTTTACATAGCTGTGGACTTGAAAAAAAATGTTTTGAAACCACATTGTAACGACCAATATCCCAGTGTGCCGTGGGCCCTTATGATTTTAGTCCATTTTATATCATTAGCCTATCAGATTACCGACCTGTTGATATACTGCTTGTTATAGATCATTTACATCTGAAAGTAGGAAAATAGATTTAATAATGCCCTTTCCAAATAAAAACGTAATTTTTTTATATATATTACGATGAAGTAATTAATAATTACCGCAAATTAATAACACACGTTTGGTCACGTGTCACGGATTTCACTCTAATGCATCAATAATGAGACATCAAACTATCCGCTGTGCGAACATAAAACAAAGTAATTTTGGTGCCAAGAGAGTCATTTTTAAAACTCATTTTCTCAGCAACTATCAATGAGAGGCAACAAAGTTTACCACTATTGTGACGGCAAGATATGATTCTATGCCATGATATAATTTTTAACGTCCCAAGGCTGATTTGAAAAATCCATATCCACTGGCTACAGCAGGTATTATAGAAACGATACGGATATTGTACATAATGTTGTCACATAGGTAAGTGGTATTTTGGTGTCTATATATTGTCAGGTTGATTGTCAACTGGTCCGCATACTCAGTTACGAATTGTCTCCGCAGCCCTCCACGGCCGTGGCCCCCTCAGCCTTTGTCCATCTGGATCAAGCTGCAGCCCTCCGAGGATGTGGCTCCTTCAGCCTGCGGCTCCTGGGTCAGGCTAGTTCATCATAAAGTCATTGAATCTTATTGGCAATCTCTTCTCCCGGCTGGTGTTTTCCAGGCTAGGAAATCCATGTTTGGTCAAGAAACAGTGATTATATTGTTGTTATCAGCATATCTATTGATCGTTGCCTGTTGAGGGATCCAATGTCATATTTAGACTTATTTATATACGTATGTTATAAAGTGTATCCTAGAGAATATTCATACATTATGATATCGTTATGTACAAGCAAGCAGACTAACATCTGTGGCAAAGAGTGCCCAGATCTGGGGGTGGTTGTGTATATTTCATGAAATGAGACATAAGTGTTATTAGTAATTGATTAACAAAAACTATAATGATGGTGATATATAAGATATATGCTATATGATCTATAATATTGTTAAATTTTAATGACGGCCCAATTATTTTTATACCATTTACATAAATGATATAAGATTTTTGTGTATTATCATTCCCTGTCGACATAAATGGTTGTGGATTTAACAGGATTGTGACTGGCCACATTTAAACACTAAGCAATGTACTTCTAGAGTGACGCGATACAACCGTGACTGATGGACGACTGGTCTGACTCGGATGTGGAGGGTGTGAGGGATGCCACTCCAAAGTCAAATGGCAGATACAGCCAGGATTTATTTTCTGAAAGAATAAGTCAGTTTTCCGACTTGGATGATGACTTTAGTCAGACAGTATCCACTCCTACTGCAAAAGATGTCTGTGTCACTAAAGCCAATAGTAAGAGAGCTAAGGAGCCTAGATTGTTCAACAAATTAATAAAGGCCATCTTCACATTACATAGTCTGAAAGTTGAATTATTAGTTGCCGATATTCAGATTTTGCTCTAAAGAGAGCTCCAAGTCTAGATGTAATTGTTTTACTGCAATTTACGCAGGTGTGGGTGTTGGGCTGACAGGCAGCGAGTTGAATGCATCTGGAGTCAACACCAGCTGGTTACTTTCTCCAAGTTCTCAAAAGTCTGGTCATAAAACACAGAGGTCTGGTTCCCGCTCATCAAAGCGTACAAAAAACTCCAAAGGTATCGCCGATGTTTCAATTTCCAAATGGTATTAATTTTGCTATGATATAACTTATTATTTATTCCCATACAAGTTCTAACTCTCAATTCTTACTTTGTATGACCTTTCAAATAATGGCGTAATGGCAGTTGGCTTCATTAGTAATTATTTAGGTTCTACGCAGTACCACTAGATGAAAACACTAAGGGATGGACCTTGAATACTCGTCTGCTTAATTAGTTTCAGGCAAACAGGCAGCAGCAGTGACAGCGGTAGAAAAATCTGATGCCGTCACATGGAGTCAGGATTTTCCAGAGGATCCCTGCTCAGCCAATCATGACTCTTTGGCTACTCTTAGTCCTGACTACACCCAACGCCCTCCGTCTCTGCCCAAGTTCTCATTTCTCAAAAACAGTAGTGTGGACTCCTCTCTTTCCTCTCCTCCACCATCTGCCGCCGTCTCTGCAAAGAATAAATCCGCAACAAAGCGTCTGGGCAGGTGCGTGTATGTAGAATGTGATGTGTTAACTCGATAGAAAAATGTTTACACACTTTCACTGGCAAAAAATTCGTCTTTTGATCAAGTTTCATTCCTACTTTCTATGTCAATGATGACATCATAGCTGATAAAATAGGAAACATTCTTTGCTTTAGCAGGTTTAGTTACCCCAAAGGGAAGTTAGCGACCAGCATTAACAGTTCAGACTCCCAGCTAGACTTGAATCTAGAGGTGATGAGACCACCAGGTACTCCTGCAGGTAGATATATTCTGGTTTCTTAGCCTCGTCACTCTTGTACGAGGTCCATAGATGTTAGTTCTATGTGATTGTGCGCTGGCTACAGTACGTTGTGTATTGAGCCCTGTACTTCCATACAATTCACTCTGTATTGATGTGTCCTATCAGGTGCAGCTGACAGAACAGTCAAGAAGGAGAATCTGTCCAAGTTGAAGTCAGTTGGCAGCGACTCCGAGTCTCAACTGTCTGTGGTAGTAGATCTGCTACAGCCTGGCCACAGCTCAATCAACGATGAGACGATGATGACCACCACTTCTATGAATACAGGTACTGTTAGCCAGCTTTGTATATCTATGGAATACAGGTACTGTTAGCCAGCTTTGTATACCTATGGAATACAGGTACTGTTAGCCAGCCTTGTATATCTATGGAATACAGGTACTGTTAGCCAGCTTTGTATATCTATGGAATACAGGTACTGTTAGCTAGCTTTGTATACCTATGGAATACAGGTACTGTTAGCCAGCTTTGTATATCTATGGAATACAGGTACTGTTAGCCAGCTTTGTATACGTATGGTATAGTAATTTACAATATAAAGTAGTGTAATGTATAGCTCACAACTGAACCATACAATAACCTGTATACTATATATATGTAGACACTATATGGTAAATAGTATATGGTTGGTGTTTGTGTACTAGTAATTTTGTACTCGCCGCAATGGATCCCATAATAGTAATCTCTTATCTTACTGGAGTCATTTCCCCCAGCACAAGTTGGACAGGGACAGATAACATTTGTCGCTCATTTACATCCAGTCTATAGATAGCACACAGGCTATCTATAGACAGCACACGGTCTATTTGCCGATGTTGTTACAAGTTATTAGACTGTTTACTTTGTTTGACTGTCTGTGTGTCAAGTAGACGTGTGGGCAATGCTTGGAGTTGCTTCTCAATCAAACCCTGTGCGAACTGGTGATAGATAACTCAAACCGAATTAGTTTCATAAATTATTGCCTTTATTATTTTATAATGCCTTAATCTTTCTCAGTCAAAGAGCTTGTGATTTGAAATTAGTTATCATTGTTGCTGAACAAAACAGCTAAATACGTCATTTTTTTACAATAAATTTTCAAAATATGGTTATCCTAATGTTCTGTTGATTTTCAACTAAAAGATCATTTTTTCTCAATTAGATAATTGTTTTATTTTTCTGTATATTGGCTCTGCAACGTAATCACCTTGTATTATATCCTGGAAGGTCAGCAATGTAATCACCTTGTATTATATCCTGAAAGGGTCAGCAATGTAATCACCTTGTATTATATCCTGAAAGGGTCAGCAATGTAATCACCTTGTATTATATCCTGAAAGGGTCAGCAATGTAATCACCTTGTATTATATCCTGAAAGGGTCAGCAATGTAATCACCTTGTATTATATCCTGAAAGGGTCAGCAATGTAATCACCTTGTATTATATCCTGGAAGGTCTGCAACGTAATCACCTTGTATTATATCCTGGAAGGTCAGCAATGTAATCACCTTGTATTATATCCTGGAAGGTCAGCAATGTAATCACCTTGTATTATATCCTGGAAGGTCAGCAATGTAATCACCTTGTATTATATCCTGGAAGGTCAGCAATGTAATCACCTTGTATTATATCCTGGAAGGTCAGCAATGTAATCACCTTGTATTATATCCTGGAAGGTCTGCAATGTAATCACCTTGTATTATATCCTGGAAGGTCAGCAATGTAATCACCTTGTATTATATCCTGGAAGGTCAGCAATGTAATCACCTTGTATTATATCCTGGAAGGTCAGCAATGTAATCACCTTGTATTATATCCTGGAAGGTCAGCAATGTAATCACCTTGTATTATATCCTGGAAGGTCAGCAATGTAATCACCTTGTATTATATCCTGGAAGGTCAGCAATGTAATCACCTTGTATTATATCCTGGAAGGTCAGCAATGTAATCACCTTGTATTATATCCTGGAAGGTCAGCAATGTAATTACCTTGTATTATATCCTGGAAGGTCTGCAATGGCAATGCTCACTCATCTAAAACACCTCCACAATATCTTTATATAGCAACTTTCAATGCTTTTTCCTAAGCAAGTCGGGGAAACTCTTTTTCTACGCAAACAAGGAAAGTTTTTGCAACTTTATTCGGCTGTATTATTTGAGTTGTTGCTTATTGAACAAATATTGCATAAAAGTTTGGCGTCTATTGCTCTCATGTAAAGTAATACAATAGATGAAGCTAGTGAGAGCACAATTCCATCGCAGCCTTTTCATTTCAAAACCTCCTGAATTCGCCAGGTGTTTGAAATTGAGTTTAGTCCAAATTTCATGGCACAGCTCAACTAAATTATTTTTCGTTAAAGAAGATTGTCTGACCTAATTCTGATAGAAGGCAAGATAAGTTGTGTGTGGCTACAGCAGATTTCTACTTGCAGCTACTTCTGATGCTACTGCCTATCAGCCTAGTGCACAACAGACTAGACCAAAGCACCAGGGTAAGTGTGTGTGTGTAAGTACTCTGTTCATGTGTAAGTATACTCTGCGTGTGTGTGGTACTAATCTACGTATATCGGTAATGTGTATATACCGCGTGTGTATATACCGCGTGTGTATATACCGCGTGTGTGTATACCGCATGTGTATATACCGCATGTGTATATACTGCATGCGTAGGTGTAGAAGACAGCCAATCGCTGGGAAGTATGGATATATCTATGAAAGACAAGAGTGCAGTGCACATGCCCGGAGGTATGCACTGTTTTGTATGTAGTTTTGTTCATGTTGTGAAGATGTATTAGATTAACCTCTCATGTTCTTACTCTATCCATGCTAACTGCAGGCAGCGTGATACCCGCTTCGTATGATGATGATGCATTGCTGGAGTTGTCTCCCTCTTTCCGTGCTCTGGCCGAGGAGCTGGATGACCCCGACGTGAGGCCCAGTGAGACTGAGATACAGCAAATAGAGCAGGAGCTTGACCAGATGGCAGGTATAGCTAGCTATGACACTGTCTGGTCACACCATTGTATAGCTGGAACACTGTCTGGTTACACCATTGTGTAGCTACTCCATTGTCTAGCTGCGGCACTGTGTAGTTACACCACTGTTTAGTTACACCACTGTCTAGCTACGACACTGTCTAGTTACACCGTTGTATAGCTACTCCACTGTCTAAGCTGCGACACTGTGTAGTTACACCACTGTCTAGCTACATCACTGTCTGGTTACACCATTGTCTAGCTACTGCACTGTCTGGTTACACTGCTGATTATTTACACCATTGTTTAGCTACACCACTGTTTAGTTACTCCACTGTTTAGCTACACCACTGTTTAGCTACACCACTGTTTAGTTACACCACTGTTTAGCTACACCACTGTTTAGCTACACCACTGTTTAGCTACACCACTGTTTAGTTACATCACTGTTTAGCTACACCACTGTTTAGCTACACCACTGTTTAGCTACACCACTGTTTAGCTACACCACTGTCTAATTACGACACATTCTGGTTACACTGCTCTCTAGTTATACTACCGTCTAGCTACATTGCTGTTTGGCTACAACACTGTTTGGCTACACTACTGTCTAGCTACACCCCTGTCTAACTACACCCCTGTCACTATACTGTAATGTTTCACAGAGGAGCTGCCAGGAATGTCTGGTTGGAGTAGTCTGCCAGATCTATCCAGTCAAGGAGAGCTTGTGGGAAGGGATGAGCACGTTTCTGCTGACAACAACGGTACTATTGCTGCAGTTCCTATATTCTTTAGTCGCATACTATCACCACTGATTATCGTGTTAATTACATTATCTTTTCTTTCATTGTTGAAATGGGTTACTGCACCATATTTACTGTGTCATTGTGGAGTTGTATGTCTATCTCTGTGGCCAGGTATGGAAGAGTCTGCTCCTGTTGTGGAATCGGCTGATGTTGTCTACGGCACTATCGAGGACTCGGTCATCAGTTCTGGAAAGAGCCTGCCCAAATCCCAGCAGAAGAAACGCAGTAGAAAGAAGCCGGCGGCTGACCATTCGTCTGAGTCTAGTAAACAGAAAAGTTCTAAGTACTCAGTCCCTGATTTGTCAGATGAAGAAAGGCAGGCATCAAACGTCAAGAAAAAATTGCTTCTAGAACCTAAAAGAGCCAATCGACGAAATGGTGATAAGTTACCTCAGCGATCGAAGTCGTCTGAGCGCAAAATTTCTGCAGACAAAAATGTACTATGTTCTCCTAAAGACCAAGAATCATCCATTAAACCTTCTGAGAAGAAAAGATCAGGTTCACAGTCCAAATCTATAAAACGCAAGAGCGCTATCAGATCACAAGAACATTCCACTGTTCAACCTGTGCAATTCACATCCTCCCTGAGCAGGAAGGCTGCGAGACCTCGTACATCTGGTAGCTTAGCTTCATCAACCACTTCTGGTAACACCCTATCAAGTACTTCATCTGACTTACCTGATCTAGACTCCAAGTCCCTCAGTGCAAACATTAAGTCCATGGAATGTGCAAAAGATCCTCCGCATGTCTCGTCTCTTCTACCTCTGGCAGACCTGGATGCTTCGATTGACTTGACAGTAAGCGATGAAGATGAGCTTGCGGGGGTCATATGCAGGAGAGACAACTCTGCCTGCATGCCTGATGTCGATCTCACGAAGAGCGACGAGGAGAATAGTTTTGGCTCCAAAGCTGAAGATGTGCCATCAGGTTCTGAGGAGTGTCCAAGCATTCAATCTGTTCAGAAGGCACCAAGTGTGGCGTCCAGTAACGTTGTATCACTGGAGTCCGTGATAATGAAACGTTCTCGCCGATCTAATGTAATAGAGTCGGATGCTGAAAGTGAATCAGGAAATGAGAATGCTATTGCCAGCCCTGGTGACAGCTTCAAATCCTCAGACGCTGATGATTCTTCTGCTGAACCGCTTGATGTTACTAGGAGGAAATTCTCTTTCAAATCCAAAGTTAACCTCGGCGAAAATAATAAAAAAAATAATAACTCCAAATCTGTTAGCTCTGAGCTCAAGGAATCAAAAAGGTCTTCTTCAGACTTGCATACTAGTAAGATTGATAAGCAATCTGTTGCAGGTAAGAATTCAAGATCGGCTGTTAATAAATCTGGTGCTAAGAGACACAGCTTGCCTTCGCCTCAATCTGTTGGTTTTCCTTCGGAACACGAAAAAAAAGTATTGTCAAAGGCAGAGTTATCTACACCTACTAACAGTCCTGTTGTCCCAGATAGTCCCATGGCTTCATCGATGGATGAAACACCTGCAAGAGGACGTAAATCTACCCAAAATATATCACTTCCAGACTCTCAGTCCACTCCTCTAAGAGTTGCTGAGAGTGAAGTGAAGCGTTCATTTAAGTCATCAGTGAAGAAGAATGCTAGAAGAAGACATGAAAATGAGAGACCATATTTAGAAAACAAAACTATTACAGTATGTGCTACCGAGAAAGAGCAAGTGAGTGCAGCAGTCACTCCGAGGAGAAGTCAGCGAGTAAAAAGCAGCAACCAGAACAGTTCATTTAATAGCTCAAAGCTTTCTGATATCATAAATACCCCTGACAAGCGACAGGAGCTTGATATGCTGCTCAAAACTGCTCTATCACCCTTAAAAGACCTGCCCACCAATCTCCCATCTCCGCTGGCACAGAGTCTGAGTAAGTCTAAACGCAAGCACCACCAGTACAGCCATGAGCGCTTGGTCATCGATGACGTTACCCTGCCACCGAGTCAGGTAAATCCAGCTGAACAGGTCCAGTCTCTATTGGAGTTCTTAGAAGACACTGCCGCTGCTCTCCAACCGCCTCAAGCACCGTTACTGCCGGCGAAAAGCGCAAAGTCTGTCCCTGGAATAACCAGTTCAGTTAAGAAAATCTCTAAAATTGAACCCACTCCAAAAAATAAAAGCTCTAGCAAAAAATCTAATTCTTTAGAGCTCTCCAAAAGTTTGGGGCGTAGTCCTACTACTCGATCCTGTTCCGCTAAACGGCTGGCAGATGTATATGACGCTAATGGTGATGAGCAAGGCATACAAACTGAGGACACAATGTTGGATCGCTCCAGCTTTCTTGGGCTGATGGGTAAATCGCCACAAAGAGGCAGCAAGTCGGAAGTTGGCGTAGATAATAGTTCTACGTCACCTGCTAAACCTGAGGCTCATGCCACTGAAGAGGCTTCACTGGGTGCAGCTAGGAAATCTCCTGCCAGCACCTCCAAAAAGCAATCAAGGGCTAGTCTGAAAAGGAAATCCGCTGAAGAATGCGGCGAAGACAGTTCAAAAATGAAAAAATTGGCCTTGCAGTCTGAATATGGCTTGAAGGAACGACCAAATGAAAATGTTGGAGTTCCTAACAAGAAGGTTGCTGGGAGAAAGAAAGCTACGAAAAAAGTTGTTGAGGAAGACAGTTTAGCCTCAGATGCTGATGGGCATGTTAGCGGTGACCAGGTAAGAGTTGTACCATCCGTTTTTGGCAACTCAAATTATTACGTTTGTTATTGCTAAGTTCTCCACAGCTGGTTATTATCGTTTGCTAGTTGACACAGATTCTTTTCAACGTTATATACCAAGCTACTGTGACATATATTCATGTCCGTTTCATAGAGCGATCCGTTAGATGACAGCCATCATAGTGCGAAGAAATCCAAGCCTCAAAAGAAAGAACCAATTTGGTTGGCCAAATATTCAGTGCCTCGTAATAGACATCACAAGAATGCTGATGAACAGGTTGGTAGTGAAACGATAGGTGTTCACTGCAATTACTTTTACCTATGCATGTAAATGTATCTTAGGTGGGTGAGTATTTCGTGCTTGATACGCTGCACCAGCCAAGATATTCAGGTACTTTTCTTTCATTAGTTTGCAGCAGAAATTGATAATTAGGTATGGTTTGCTTAATTGCTCATCGAACTAAGGACAAAAAGTAATAGGTGTTCGTAATCCAATACGTCGCGTATCAAACGGAACATTAGTTTAGAACATCGAAATTTTTTAATGAGTTTTTATATATTACCAAACAAATCATAAAGAAAATAACTCCTAACTTTTAATAACCAAAAATTAAAAATGGTATCGTTAAAAACAAAGATAGTCTGTGATGTCGCCCTTTTTGTTTAGTGTATTTTCAGCAATCTTAATTATTTAGTAATATTTTTAGGGCAACAAGATCGGTCTTTGAAAATGAACAAATTAAACTCACTTTTTATAATTTATTCCTTCTTTTATTCAGTGAGCAACTTTTGGTTGATCTATGAGTTCCGAAAAAAAACTGATTATTTTTATTACATTCGTGAACACAGCTCGCGAATACTCTTACAATAAGTTTGCTGATTGCTCTGTGAGGGAGACCACCTGTTACTGGACTGACTGTAGCAAAGTTAAAAATTTAATTATTTTCCTGAAAAAATCTGCAAATTTCGAAGTTTGCTTATGGACAATGTTTGCGGTTATTTTAATTACAGTCCATCAAGTTTTATCACTCCCACATGGAACATGGGAATGATTGTCCGCCAGCTGTACCCAAACTCCATTTACTTTTAACGACTATATCAGTTATTTCTTATTTTCTGTCGCCAAGTCTAAAGATGCTGGTCAAGCGACTTGAGTAATATGGGGGATTGTAGCAATTGTCTTTACCCTTAACAAATTGTTTGTAGTGAACACAACTCCTTAATGGCTTCCACTTACAGTTTTTGTTTTTCTACAAATTACACAGACACATACAAAATCATTGTACAGCATGTTGTGCCACAATCCAGACAAAATATGTTCTTGGCAAATTTATTTTAGTAGCTGGTCTGTTGTTGGTTCTATGTATTTTATCACTGAGTACTGTGTGTCAGTCTAGTATGGACACTTTGAATGAGCAAAGTCTTATTTAGAGTCTTGTGTGTCTCTTAGACAGTAAGGCTGCTTAAGCTTTCATTTGTTTTAAAAATTGGAGTGATATGCAAATTGTATTATAGCGATAATAATTATCTGTAATAGAAAAGAGAAGACAACTCTATAATAGTCAGTTTGTTTACTCGTGTTTAGGAAGATAATGTTGCTGTACCAACAAAAGCTGAGGCTGTCTGCAATCTGTTTGCTAAATCATACAGTGGCAAACGATACCACAAAGAGGGGCACCTACCTACAGAAACGTCCACCTCCTCAGCAGCAGGTCAGTGGTGTATAGCTATAGTTTCTTCCTGCACAAGCTATTGCTTTTGCTCAGCTTTTTATGGTAAAATAGTTTTATTCGTGGTGTTTTGTTTAGTCTAACAGCGTTGTGCTTGTAATGGGGATTTTTTCCACTTTTACCTACAAACTAGAAGCCCGGGGCGACAGTCGTTCGGGTATTAAAATGAAACCAAGCTATTTAGTCGTCGGTGTGTACAGGGTTTATCTTTATAAATAAAGTCATCAGTTTACAGGAGGCTGAACCTGGCGGTTTTTTATATCTGCAGGATATGAACAAACCATTGCTTTAGGGAATGGCAGTGACCTATCTTTAATGTACTGTTGACTACAATCAATAAATAGTTGATAATATCTTGGTCTTTGTGTAAAACCTTTGTTACTGCAATGGTTTCTAAAACTTGACGGCAACATTGCCGGGCTAGGCGGTGCTTCCTTTAAGCCTCAGGTTCCATTCTCAGTCAGGTAATCAGGTGTGTGAGGTTTCCTGCGCTTAAGGAAACACTCATGCCTGGCTTACATTGAGAAGTTTCTACAACAAACAAACTGATCACCTAGAAAGAGCGGCCAACAAATATCACACAACTCACTGAGTGGAAGGAGATGCGGTGGAGCAGCTGTTTTGTGTATTGTTATGTCTCAGGGTTCATCTCTCCATTAATTGCACGTCCATATCAAAAGCATGGATGCGGCAATGGTTGTTGCTCTAATAGATATGAATGGCTTCCGTAATGTCAGTCATTTATCTCTGACAGTCTGTCAGTTGGCTCACCATGAAATTCTCAGCTCTTGAACATTACTGTCCGAAGGCTTTGCATTTCTATTAAAACATATATTATACCTTTGAATTGTGTGTCAGTGTATGTAGTGGGGCAGAAAATAATTAATGATTTATTTACAACTCGAGTGCGTGCTAAATTTTTTAATCTTTTTTTCCAAATTTATTTTGTGTTTTCGAATATTTCAGAGTTGGACTCGGTGCCTTCTACTTCTGCTGTAAAAGATACAAGTGTGTTTGACTTTGTACCTTCACAGCCCAGCCCTGTTAAAACTAAGAAACGTGGTAAGACATCCACAGGGGCTAAGTTTACACGACAAACTGAGGCTAAAAATATCACAAAACCGCGTAAGAATACCAAAAAAGCTTTGGCCCTAAAACAACAACTTATTCAACAGATCAACCATGATTGGGGCATTGAAGCAGGCAGCGGTGAGGGGCGGGTGGCTGCGCATGAGGCTGACGACTGCCCCGAGCCTCCCATGAGCCAGGCCACTGCATTACGTAATCACATCAACGATATCGACACCTCTGTTAGACTGGCGGTGGAGGAAGAAGCTCCTAAGAAACACTGTAGGTTCAGGACTTCCTCATCTAATAGAGGCGTTAGACCTAAAGATGAGATAAGATCTACTGAGGAATGTGAAGGCAAGTCACTGAGGCAAACAAATAGTGAGCCCCCTGAGTGCAGTATACCAGCTGCAGATAGTTCCAAAATTGCGATAAAGTCTCGTTCCCACCCGCAGCAGGTTGTCAATGAGGAAATGTCTGCTTCTACTAATGCTGTTGGTAGAGAGAATGTGCCAAGTGCACTGCAGAAACAGAAAACTAAACTGTTATCTGATTTCAAGGGTGAGAACCCAGTGGATATCCAGGTGTCACGTGGCTTTCAGCAAGATGGCTGCAAACAAACTAGGTCTCCTTCAGATATCAAAATAGAAATTGGCGCTGATGAGACTTCTCCCTCGACTGTTCGAGTGCAGCCAAAGGCATCTGCTAGAGTTGACGAAACCTTGAAGGTTCCCTCCAGCTCTCCACCGTGCAGCGTGGCAGTTAAAGATGGTGATGATGAGGAAACATCGATAGCTGATGACACCAGATCTAGATTGAGAACTCGTAAATCTAAAGTGAAGAAAGGTGTCCCAGCTTGCAGCAATGAGGATATGTCATTGGAAAAGTGCACTGATACAAGCACCGGAGATCACCCTAAACATAGGAGAGAGAAAACTGCAGAAACTGGCAGCAAGCCAAAACAGTTGTCTAAAGCTGTCAAGAAAGTGTCCAAATCTCAATCCAATAATACTTCCATCCAATCAGATATCAGGGCATTTGTTGCCTCCAGCAGGTCACCAGGTAAGTTCTAAATTATAGTGCACTCCCCTCTTACCTCTCCCATCTCCCTCCACTCCCCCTCCCTTTACCCATTTCTCTCCCTTCACCCCCATCACTCCAACTAACTAAACCTTTATCTGCCTCGACAAGTTGGACCTTAGCCAGTTGTGTTCCCTTGCAGCTTCTAAACTGGCTGATGAAAGTACATCTCCGCTAGTGAGAGCTAGCAGACGTACTAAACTGGCTGATGAAAGTACATCTCCGCTAGCGAGAGCTAGCAGACGTACTAAACTGGCTGATGAAAGTACATCTCCACTAGTGAGAGCTAGCAGACGTACTCGGATGGCCATAGACACAGACTCGCAAAATTCTGAAATTAGTTCAACCGCAGATACTTCTTTGTCAGGTAATGCTCAATTGGTTTGTGCATCTCTATGTCTATTGTCTTTACTTTTTTGTGTTTCGCTGGGGTATGAAGATTAATTTAGTTAAGTTAATTCACACTGTGGAGGTTAATCTATTTTAAAACTGTTTATACTCTAGAGATTAATCGAGATCAAGCTTGTTCATACTGTATAGAATGATTTTGTTGAAGTCAATTTTTATTGTAAAAATTAATCTTGTTGCAGTTCATGCTGCATGAGTTGATTTGTCTAGTTTATTCATTCTGTAAATATTAAACTTATTGATCTGACATCAAAGTTTGCTTATTCTAAGTTATTTGCAAGTTATGCCTATGCGCAGCTTTAGAAGAGCAAACAATGCTGCATGTCAAGCGTTATCAGTTATTAACTACGAACTGTGTGTTTGTGTAGGCATGGATTATTGTTAATCTTTTAATATAATTCTTTATGCTTGTCTATTTTTGTAGTGGATATGAAGTTAGTGTTGTATAATATCCCTAAGGTTATTCACTATGCTATATATCAATGCTACACATACATAAATCTATGCTTGACACTGTATAGGGCTGAATGATGTTTCCTCACCATGTAAATCCATTGAAATACACCTTAGTTGGTAATCTTGAACATTTTGTGGATTTATCTCGATGGATTATCCGTAATCTGTGACTAAGAAATGTCAACCATTATTGGTGATCTGTGACAGGTTTTTAAATCCAATAATAGATAGTAGTTAGTTATATCTTATATGTAGTTAGTTATATCTTATATGTAGTTAGTTATATCTTACATGTAGTTAGTTATATCTTACATGTAGTTAGTTATATCTTATATGTAGTTAGTTATATCTTATATGTAGTTAGTTATATCTTACATGTAGTTAGTTATATCTTATATGTAGTTAGTTATATCTTATATGTAGTTAGTTATATCTTACATGTAGTTAGTTATATCTTATATGTAGTTAGTTATATCTTATATGTAGTTAGTTATATCTTACATGTAGTTAGTTATATCTTACATGTAGTTAGTTATATCTTGTGTAGTTACAATAATGTTACATACGTAGGTACTATAGCTGTAGGCCAACATGTTTAGACAACTCATACCCTGTATGTGTTGTGAAGTGTGTGTATGGCTGGTAATTGACTACTATTACGTAACTAATGCCTTACATAAGGGTCTAGTCTCTCATATGAACCATTGCTTATATTACTGCAACAAATATACAACTAGGACCACACAGATTATATATATTTTGGTACAATAAATCTCTTGTCTAGACCTGCAGTACATCACCGACACCTCCTCACCATCACTTACCATCACTTACCATCACTTACCATCACTTACCATCACTTACCATCACTTACCATCACTTACCATCACTTACCATCACTTACCATCACTTACCATTGCCTGGCCTGCAGGCTTAGTAATCGGTACAATACATCATCTCTCACTCAACCACTTGTCCCACTGCCTGTACTTATATCTGTCATGTATAATATATAAGTCTCACTGCCCGTACTTATATCTGTCATGTATAATATATAAGTGTGGTTATTGGTCTATCCATCTACCTGCTATCAGTGAGTAGCAGGTGCTACAGGTTCTTCCATTGACATCATTTTGTCTATTTTTGGTAATATTGGGAGCAGATATATGCCGTCTCATCCCTGCTACCACTTCAGTCGATACGTGTGGCCCCGGTTTAAGTAATTGAGTTATTAGGGTGTGGTGCACACTACAATGACTTGTGCTACATTATATATTAATAATCTCTCACTCGTGTATGATGAATATGTCATGTTTCTTTGTACTCGCCATATGCACACTTGATTTATGTGTTTGCTTGTTATTAGTTTGGTTATAAAACAATATGTTTAGGGCAGGTATTATTGTACAGAAGCACTAGATATAAGTTGAACTATCTACTACCGATATAAAGCAGTCAGTTTGTGAATACCAGAGATTTTGGGTCTTATATAAATGGTCTCCCTTTCCCCTGTGACCAGTGCTTATCAATGCTCAGCCCATCACATATCTTGTCAATTGGCTGGATGCCAGATACAAACAGCTTAATATTGTATACTTTATTTTATGTATAACATATATATATATGGATAGATTGTGTGGAAGTTTTACTGTCAGTTTCTAAATACATAGGTAGTTACCTCCCCTTGTCTATTCATGTATAACATACTATTGTGTTTGCACTGCAGAATGCCACACAACTCTCTCACCAATAGTGAAGTCTAGACGTCGGGTCAAAGCTTGTGCAGTATCTAGCGCCTCAGATACATCTACGGTGTGCGAGGCACACAAAACTGCAACTAGTTCCGTTCAGGTGAGCTTGTAGCTGTTTGTGTAGTCAGCGTTTGTAGAAGAATTGTGCTGTCGGAGTGTGCTGATGAGTGATTAGCGTCTGTTTGCACTTTCTAGTGATATCAGTGGAATATAAAAGTTCAGATGTTTGTAGAAAATTTATGATAAGTTAAAATGAAAAAGAGTTTATACTTCTACTTCTTGTATGTGTGGATATTGCTCCCCTAATTATTCAAATCTCGCCGATGTTCGTTCAATTCATAATCTGCTGATGCTGTCTATTATTTTGTCTTTCTTCTCTGTGGCAGCCAGAGCACCTCATCATGTGACATCACAAGGTTTTTTGACCATCTTCTACAGTTGAATCACACACACTATGTTACCATGGTTCGGTTTCGTTCGGTTTGATTGAATAACTCTGTACGGGTTGGTTCGTGTTCATTCGTATTAGTTCTGTTCCAGTCCACAACCCGAATTGGTTTGGGTTGTGAACCTTGGGTTTCATTCAAGTTGTTAAATGTGCACTCGCCAGAGCAGCTCTTTTGTAGAGAAGGCATTAAACTAGCGTTTTGTCTGTAAATTACTTACAAGCTCATAACTATAATCTATCATTGTACAAGCCCTCATCGGTTTTGTTTATTTTCCAACTGCACTTTTTATTTCATTAATACATTGACCTAGATAATAATACTAGCTCTATGCATTAATATAATGAGTCTTTGCAAACTTAACGACAGTGAAATTATTACATTTTTATTATTTGGCTGGGAAACTGACAGTTTTACAGGCATTTATGGCAGACTTTAGAGAATCATAGCTGTGTTTGATCAGTAAACAAACTAAATAAGTTTTTATTATTAGTTAATTATTTTTATCATGTAATTATAATCATTTATAATTAATAATCGTTATTATAATTTATCTACTTTTTGTTATTAATGATAATAATAGTTTGTGCTGTAAGCGTTCAACAACAACCCGCGCTCGTTACTAACAATAAAATTATTGCACTCGCTACGTAATTTGTTGGCAGGAGGGGACAACTCACGCATATTATTTTAAGTCGATTTACCGTAAGAACAGTTAGCAGTGTCAACCTGAATAAATGCTTACCAATACGAGCCAAAGCTATGGGAATGTAGTGATATAAGGCAGGCAGATAGCTCGCTCTGTTAGTACTTCAGTTTTGGGCTCTCAAAGTTAGGATATGTTGGCCAACACTTGCATTTTTCATCAGCTACTATTGTCTGACTGCTACTTGTGCGATGTACGACAGTTCGCTAACTATCACTCTGGGTATTGTTTTACTTGGAAATATCTTGTATAATGATTGACTCACTTGATCAGCTCTCCTTCATAAGATAACCTGCCTGCTCCAAAGGCCGACAAAAAAAGCAATTATTTCTGTTTCGGTCTGTTTCATCGCTCAGGTTTCCCTGAAGGTAACGGTCTTCTCTGGAATCACCATTCAGCTAAGCTGTCTCAATTAGGATGGAGTGGCATTATAAATATTTGTATAATTGGTGATTAATAATTGCCTCTCAGTGAGAGACTCCTAGCTGTGAATGAGGCCATATATGATTTGTTAACATCAATCTGATAATACATGATGCATCCATCAGTTCAATTGTTGCTTTTTATCAATTTCCAATCAATCAAATATGTTAGTTTCCAATTCATTAATTAGTTTTATAATTTCATCGGTCTGTGAAATAGTGATCGCTCACCAGTAATGTCAGTCGGATGGTTCGATATTAAAGTGCAAATGATAGACCAACAGTCTTTGATGGTTTGGTTGTTTGACCATTTCACAGGTGTGAGCTATTCAGGCTAATTGGTATGAATTCCTCTTTTTGGTAACCACAGATCTGCTGATGCCTCGACTTTAATTCGTTGTCAACCCAATTAACCGTTGTGTGATGTTTTGGTGTGCCGAGGCGTTGAATTTCATGCTTTGATGTTTTTGATTTCTATGGAATCGGCGAATATTTGAACTCAGTAAAGAGATAATTACGTGCAGTTAATGTGTGAAAGTTTATGCAGTTGTTTTGTTATTTTTCAGATTAAGCAAAAGGTTGCACAGAAATCTACTAGCAAGGCAAACAATGGCGCTGTTTCATCACCGGAGAGCTCGAGTAAAGGGCCAACTATCAAAGAACATGGTCGGCCAACACGTAACACTCAAGTTAGTTAAGCTTTCATTGCCACTAGTTAGTTGGTGGGCTTGCAAATATCCACACTTGTGAAATCTCAAGTTGAAGGGCGTTTCTTTAACATGAACACGTAGCTCGGGGAGACTAGTTCGGGGGAGACGGTGGTGTAAGGGGCAGCCTACCATATTAGCCATGGCCACACCCATCAATCATGTCGCGAGTATGCTCATTTTCTCCAAGTAATATATAATTTAGAGTTAAATAGGAATTAGCCAAGGAAATTACGGATTTATTCCCATTGATTTACGGTTTTTGCAGAATCTAGGAGTCTCTGACAGGAATTTGAGAGAGTTTAAACTGTCTCTCTGTGGTCTATGATCCTTATTAACTTCTTGAATGCACTGCGAGGGTCGCAGCTTTTGTCTGTTTGTCTGTTCAGAGTAATCCAAACTGTATAACGACCTTGCCACACACACGTGAATTAGAGACAAGTAGAGTCACGAGGTGTCCACTCATGCGAGTGTTCACGGGCAATTTTGCACAAAATACGAACAGTCGTGCATGTTGACCTTTGACATACACAATACACGAGTGCTGCCATGCCATTGGCCGTGGTTTTTTGCGACAGCGACGCCAGCACTCACAGCTAAAGCATTTTCACACTTTCTAACATCTTTGTCAGCGCAGCACACGGTTACCAATATCCATCGATAAATATTATTCTGCAATTTCACTTTTTTCATTTCATTACAATGTCTGATTGGCAAGAAGTCCTCATTCCAGAAATAGTGTATAAAGTCTAAATAAAAGTACGCTTTTAATTTATAAATACCCAAATCCTCTAGTTCTTTATTTTTCATTTTAATATTATTGTTATTTATGAATGAAATAAATTATTATTATGTTTTTTATTATTATTATTATTATTATACTTATTATTATGAATATATGGGTAAATAAAATGTAGAATAGCGAAAAAAATGCCTCTGTTTGCAGGCTAGTTAATCTTGCATACGCAGTATACAATTTAATTATTACCATGGATAGAGTAACTCTGCAGTGAATACATTTCACTCGTACGAGTTGAAAGTTGCTGTGTGGCGGGTGCACTTATCGAGAAGACAACTCACGATTTTTGTGACACGAATTTTGTGTCTATTTTACGTGTGTGTGGCAACGCCTTTAAGGGAAATTTCGACTTTGGAAAATCTTGTCTGTCGGTTTGTGTCTAAGTGTAGGAAAGTCACATAATGATGCATTGTGGGTGGAGACCAAAATGTGATACTGTTTTGATTGCGTTGTATGAACGTAAAGTTATAATCACAGTTTTCAGGTTTGTCTGCAGTATTTAGACAGCGTTTGACATCATAGCGCTAATTTATAAACACTGGGGGAGCCGGACTTCAGAGCCCCCATTTACTCTGATGCTACTTGTCACCTCAGCTAACTTGTTGTTTGTGTATCAATTGTTTGTGTTGTGTTTAGATTGGTACAAAACTGGTGTTCACTCATACCTCACTGAGTAAGGAGCAGAAGAAGTCTGTAGAAGATTGTGCTAAGATACTCGATGCTGAGGTGGTGCCAAGCTACACTTCAAAAGGTTTGCTACTGCATTATACCAACATTGTCTGCCTCTGTAATATTCCTTTAGAGTTCGGCTGGGTTATGGGATATTCCATAAAACTTTTATTTATGTGTGGGGAAGCTTGTGTTGTCCTGCTTGAGAGAGATAGCGAAATAAAGGGTTGCTTGAAAGATTGCATTTGCAGCCTGGTCTACTGAAATAGTGACAATGGTAGATTGTTAGTTAAATATTTGGTGAGAAATGCTTGCATTTTTGTATGGAGGTCAGGTACTTGTATGGAGGTCTGGTACTTCACTAGTTCAACTTTTTGAGTAAAACAACAAAATGCTATTTACTGTAGAGTGAGTTGAGGGAGGAGTCCAAATGTATCCAGTCATTAATGGTTTTACCAGAGATTAGCAGTTATGTGTGACTTTGGGAGCTACTGGGGTGAATGCTCAGTTAAAACAACACGGATTATCTCATTACACAATGGCTTAAGTAGTCCTACTAGCCACCTCCGTATTGCATCACCATCTAGGCCACTCATTCGCTGGTAGAGCACAACACGCTCCCCCTCACTTCTCGTGTATTCACATCTACGGCAAATTGTTCATTGATTTATTGCTGGCCGTGGGTTTATAGAGCCTTGCTATCTCTCTGTACACTCTATTGCTATAGTGCACTCACCAAACCAGGGTGCATTGTTTATGGTACGACCTTCACCCCTTGCTGCTTAAACACAAGTCGGCCATATTCTGTAGTTGCGAGTAATTGAATAAAATTTTGCAATTCTAAAATCTTGTCGATCATGCAGCATAGACACAATCACATGTGCACCGATCATGCAGCATAGACACAATCACATGTGCACCGATCATGCAGCATAGACACAATCACATGTGCACCGATCATGCAGCATAGACACAATCACATGTGCACCGATCATGCAGCATAGACACAATCACATGTGCACCGATCATGCAGCATAGACACAATCACATGTGCACCGATCATGCAGCATAGACACAATCACATGTGCACCGATCATGCAGCATAGACACAATCACATGTGCACCGATCATGCAGCATAGACACAATCACATGTGCACCGACATGCAGCATAGACACAATCACATGTGCACCGACATGCAGCATAGACACAATCACATCTGCACCTGTTTTTATCTGACTCTCTGTGAAATCGACAATTCCAAAGTAGACATTGGTGGGATTGTCGAAGCCTATCCAATGTCTGTGGCTGCTTACTTTTGTGGAAATTGTGAGATTTAGTTTTGATTTGATCTGTGAATTTTATATATAGATCAAGCAATTAGCCTGGTGTCTCTTGCTGTGTAGATCTGTCGCTCGCTGTGCATTGACGTCTGTCAGTGTGTACATTATTGCACCTGCTCCTTCCTGTGAATTGATGTTGCCGTTAATATACCAAACTATAATGGCCTCGGTATACACCTGAGATACGGTCATCAATCATTCCTCAACATATCTATTGCATCTGTTAGTGCCGCTACTTCTCTCCCCATTTCACCCTCTTCCTGCTCGTGGGAACTCATACCTTCAATCAGCTCCAATCAGTAGTCTTATTTCACTTCCAAAGTTTTTTGAAGAGTTGTTAAACCTTAGTCAATGGGAAAATACCAGAAAGTTTTACCTCATTAACATATTCAATGGAAACACTGTTATCTTAAGCTGCTACATCAAAGTCTGTGGTCATGTGACCAAATGGTACAGTGCCGGTCGAATTCTGTGCCGCACAGTTTGTCATCATTTCGCATGTTCAGTTAAGTTGACCTGTCCTTCATTACCGATGGATGTTACACACTTATTGTTGTGTTGATATGGCCTCCCTCTCCTCCGACACCCCACATTCCCCCACTCCCTCCCTCCCTTCTCTGCCCCTCCATCTGTCTCTCTCTCTCTCTTTTCTTTCTCCCTCTCAGATTGGCACAGGTGGTATAACTGGGTGGTTGTTACTTGACTATTGTATGACAACTTAGCTATTGTATGACAAAAATTTTTCAGCTGTTTGTGGTTTTGCTTCTCTAGCTACAAGTCATAACGACACAATACAATTTAACATTTCCTGCCATAGCCTTTATTCGAGCTGACCAAAATCTGACCACAAGTTGCGATTTCCACCAGATATTACTAGCGCTCAACCTTTAACAGTTACCATCTGCCATCCAGGCTACTACTTGTATGGTGCATGAATTCTTGTAAGCTTCTGTAGAAATATGATTGATTTCCTCCATTGTTGCTTTGGTCTACCTTTTGTTTGTTTGCCGAGCCTGCTGCTCATAAGGAGCAATGCTAGTTTCTTTCAACCATTGCCACAGTCTTTGTCAAGGACCTTTGCTTTCTCATTATTGCTTTCTGTGCGCTGTTCCTTAGAAATATTCTCTGATGATGAGGAGTTGTCTGCAGTGTACATAATATTTCTATTTTTTACTGTTTACTGTGCAATGGTCATTATACATACAGCACATGTCAATAGCTGTACACTCACTCTCTATTACTTGTCACTAACTGTTCATGAACCATATGACACCTGTCACTAACTGTTCAGGGATTGTGTGACACCTGTCACTAACTGTTCAGAGACCATGTGGCACCTGTCACTCGCTGTTTAGGGATTGTGTGATACTTGTCACTAACTGCTCATGAACCATATGACACCTGTCACTAACTGTTCAGGGATTGTGTGACACCTGTCACTAACTGTTCATGAACCATATGACACCTGTCACTAACTGTTCAGGGATTGTTTGACACCTGTCACTACCTGTTCAGGCAGGGACCATGTGGCTTTTGACATCGAATGTGATGTTATTGTTTTATTTGTTGATTGACCATTCAAGATGTGCAGTGCTGGATGTTGTGTTGTATTGTAGTGACTCATGTGATCACATCGATAGATGCTGACCTGTGCTGTCCACGCACCCTCAAGTACATGCTTGCTGTGTTAGAAGGGAAATGGGTCGTCAGCATTGAATGTAAATATTCATTAAAGGATAGTTCCTTATGTAATCAGTGCTCTTATAAATCTCTGCTTGTCTTCTCTCCTCAGTCATCGTGTGATTGTTCTTTCACTGTCACCATGGCAACAGCAAGTTTTATTATATTCCATATTTAACTGCCTCAAGTTTCTGACAAGATTTTAAAATAATTTTTTAAAGAGTTTGTTCATCGTAGACAATTGCTGCTAGTGTTAACTCTTACAGCAAGCTGCTCCTTAGACTGTGCCCTAAACTGGTATTTATTCTTTTCAGGGACCACATTCTGTCTAGAGTCGAGCACTCGTGTGCCGGAGAACATATTTGAGGTTAGAGGCAGTTCAATAGCTCCCAAGTCCGCAGCTTCCTGTCGATCTAGGGAAGCAAATGAGGCTGGGGTGAGTGGAATTGTCTACTGAATACTTTGGGATTTATCCCCACTTGTATAGTCATGTAATATTGTCATTGCGCATTTTCAGTTACCTCGATTGCTTACTGGCTGTGAATTCTATCTGTCCGGTGACTTTAAGGCTCCGTCACCGCCGAAGGACCAACTTTGTCAGCTGATCCAAGTGGGAGGGGCCAAGGTGAGAATGTTAATCCTTTTGATTGCTTTTCCTTAGATGCGTCTAGTTGTTGTGCGTACACTCGACTTTTCTCTCTCCTACCTGATGCGTCTAGTTGTTGTGCGTACACTCAACTTTTCTCTCTCCTACCTGATGCGTCTAGTTGTTGTGCGTACACTCGACTTCTCTTTCTCCTACCCGATGCGTCTAGTTGTTGTGCGTACACTCGACTTTTCTCTCTCCTACCTGATGCGTCTAGTTGTTGTGCGTACACTCAACCTCTCTCTCTCCTACCTGATGCGTCTAGTTGTTGTGTGTACACTCGACTTCTCTTTCTCTTACCTGATGCATCTAGTTGTTGTGCGTACACTCGACTTCTCTCTCCTACCTGATGCGTCTAGTTGTTGTGTGTACACTCGACTTCTCTTTCTCTTACCTACCTATTTCCGAGCCTGGGCTACCCTCGTACGAACATCTTCTATGTTGTTACAAAAGTATTGTGTGATGTTTGTGAACATTGATTGGTAGGTTACACGGCGGTTATAGCATCACAAATGCGTAACCTTAATGAATCATTGGTCATACATGCCAGAGTTTTCTTCTATATTATAATTTATTTTGTTGTTGTTGGCCTAAATACCAGTAACATTCGTGTTGATCTAATCATAGGTACATCAAACCATTCACACCCTGCCACGCTCTAATTTATGCCAAAATATTTAATTATTCAATTATTTTTCACTTTTATTGCGAGTTTTTGTGATGTATTCACTGCAGAGGTATCGCTAGCAGTGAGTAAATGGTTTGTTGTACGCATTCTATGAAACATGCCAAATACTTGTTGGTATGAAGTTACGCATGTGTCAACGCAATTATTCACCATGGCAAATAGCTCATTGCATAGTAACATTTGGTGTGCGCTTTCGAAGAATTACATCAGCTTGAACCATCCTGTTGACTTAAACGACAGCAATTCCATTTAGTTAGCGTCTGGAGTTTGTGTCAACGACACACTTTGTACTAAATGAATGCTCTTAGATAAAAGTGGAATTGAAATGCATTTGTGGTAGGCTTCTGTCATTTTTGATTTTTTGGTCCGGTTTTGGCTCCATAAATAGTGAACAGCTTTTAGTGCAAATATGTTGTGCCTGTGTTGCTATGGTAACCGAGGAGAAGATCAAAATGTCAACATTGCCAGCGCTGAACTCTGCACTTTCGTTAGCCACAGTTTATTCAGTCAGGGATTGCGGAGATGATGAGGCTATCTCAAGAAAGGCATTGTAACATTTGCACTATACTAACTGCTGAGGGTGGGTTGGGACGTTTAATCTTTTACCTTGACCTTGCATCTTGTGGCGGTAGAGGAAGCACTTGAAGTGAGGAAATGCCTAATAAGCACTGTCTGTAGATATTCATCTCTGTGTCCCATTGGGTAGCTCGTAAGGATCAGTTTTTGTGTACTTTTTGAGTTTGGTATTTCTGATCAGATTGATAACAATTCAGCTGTTGGCGTATGAGTTTACCTGCTGTCAATGGTAAACTTGTGGATGTTTTGGTTGCAGGTGCTGAATAGGCTGCCGAAGGAAGGCAGCAGTGTTGGGGCGTACCATGCACCAAAGGGAACTCTCCTTTCCAAGTGTGGAACTGTCATCCTCTCCGCTAACAGAGATTCCCAGAAGTTAGCATCCATTACCTGCGCCTCACCGGCATGGCTTCTTGACTGCATAGCTCAGTACTCTCTCACCGACCCAATGGAGACCTGACTGCGCCCCTCACCGGCATGGCTTCTTGACTGCATAGTTCAGTACTCTCTCACCGACCCAATGGAGTCCTGACTGCACCCCTCACCGGCATGGCTTCTTGACTGCATAGCTCAGTACTCACTCACCGACCCAACGGAGGTCTGACCGATCCGTCAGCAAACAGCACCTAAAGCGTCTATTTTTTGTACAGTCAATGATTTGTTGACAAATAGAGGTGTGTAAGTTGTCAGTAATTTCTGTTGGAAACTTCTATATGGTCAGCATGCTTGCCTGGTCTATGAACTTGGCTATTTTATATTATTACGTGACTTACGATAAATCTTGTTATTTTATTTGGTTTCCACTCTTCCAGTTTATTTATGAAATACAAACTAGCATCAAACATATCATTTGATCTCGTTTGAACAATTGCCAAGGATGAATAAAAACTTTTAATAAAAAACTACATTTGATAACTCTTCAAAGCAAGTTTTACTGAATTTTTATGACACCTGCCAGTTTCACACGACAGGGTTATTAGACAAGGAGGAAGCTCGTGGAATCAATCGATCTGAAAATCTTGGATTGTTTATTGATGATGTATTACGAAGCGGTGGCACGTATGGCGTGAATGTTGGTTTCATTTCTACGATTATGGTGAAAGGCAGAAATGAGGTGGTAAATGCGCTAAGTATCACATCCATAGATTAGAGAATGTTGATGCCTATAAAGGTCAACCTTACACGAATGTTTGCGTAGTCTGAGGATAGATCAATCAACAGTGGCTCGTTTGATGACACGGACCTGTTGGAACATCCAGGTCTCCAGCAGCCTTGCAAGTCATATAAACCAAGCGCCATGTTTTGTTAGAGATTGGTTATATATGCGCTTCGTGTGGATGAGATTGTCTGTAGCTAAACTCAATCACTACCCTCGGTATAAGAAAGCAAAGCAAGATATTCTGATCAGGCATTTTACTTTTCAATTATTGGTGCAAGATTTGTATTTTTCTATCCTCTAGTAACTCGTCAAAATTTTTTCTTTTCAGCTAATAGTTTGTTTTTGTTGTCACCAAAAAGCATTCAACCGAGCTACTGAATGGTTTGCATGTATTGCTGGTTACAGCCTGCGGTAATAATAAATCATCATTTTTGTTGAGTCGTTATTGGAGAACTTCCGTACGATGTGATTATTAATCAATGAGCAGCCCTTAATGCACATGTGATATAGTACATGCCTAATAGTCTAAGTAACAATTAATACTCTCCAAAACCTTTTTTAGTAGGAATAATTGGTAAACAGCGTCATTATCTGCCATGGCACCATATCACTTCAAATAAACGAGGAGCTTTCTCTTTGAAGGAAGTTGTGGTCTGTTTACTTTCACGCAACCACAATTTCCTTTATAATGGAACCACCCAACAAGCAAATAAATGACAAACAGTTGAAATATTGACCTAGCATTGCAAGACAATCGTGTTGTGGAATACAGTTGTGATGATCATTAGAAAGTTTTGTGGAAATGAGCAAATTAAAGTTGTGGTGTAATTGTATTTAAATAAATGATATAATATATGCTTTGCACTATACATATATTGTTGATATAAAATTACATACGGAACATTCTAAATAACATTCCCTTGGATGTATGTTCACCAATTAGCAAATGTCCGAATGGGCTGATGGTGCAGGTCAAAGGTCGTTTAATGTCCTTGATTCTGATTGCCCTTCGCATAGATTTGTTCAAAGCAACTATTTGATCCTTGTAGTAGCTGGTGGAGATGACGTAGCCAGTCTGAATGTCAACGCACAGACAACCCGGGCGGTCTGAGCCGTCTCTCTGCCCATAAACAAACTCTATCTCATTCTCGATGTTGAATGCAACGATACTGGAGTCATCTGATACAAGCACAGACCTTCCGTGTAGCACTATGTACGTCGGTGATGTCAAGACTCCTTTACCTAGTTTAGTTACTACATCTCCACGCTGGTCAAATACATAGACGCAACCTTCGCTTCGACTGCAAGTGAACACGTAACCTGAATTACTGACAGTAACTCCGCAAGGAGTAGGTACAGGTCCATACTCTTGGACTACAATTCCAAGAGCATTGAACTCTTTAACGCAGCCATCTTCGTGGTCAGTTACTAGTACATTGCCCGTTTTATGGTTGACGTGAAGTCCCCAGGGTTCACTCACTCTGTTAGTGTAAAGCTTCTCTTTGAATACTCCGTTATTATCATACATCTGTACCGAAAACTTAGTCGTTAAGAGGATGTTACATTCTCCATCAAACTTTACATCTCGGCAAACGTGTTGTTTTTGAAAGGAGAGATATTGTTTCTTTTTTATCCAATTTTCAGAGTAAGGAACTTTGGAGGCTGTTTCATCTGGCGTCGGTAAACCAGTGGTCAAGCCAGTTTTAGAATGCTTGTCCATAAATCGTTTTAGGCTTTCTTTGTTTATCGACGCTCGGTGTTTGCGCACTCTAATCTTCGGTCTGTTCAGACTCGGAGATGACGGGAGAGAGTCAGATGATGATGCAATGCTCGAAGAATTGCTAGAGCTTGATTCTGTAGAGCAAGTTTTTGATACACTCGCGTGCCTCGGTCTTGGTACAGGCGCGTGCCTTGGTGATGCTGGTCTCGTTGCTAGTACTGGTGCCGACGCTTTGTGAGCAGGTACTTCAGCGAACTGCGTGGGTGCTGGAATGTTTCTTGCAACAGTTGGTGGATCTCTGAACTGTTCTGGTGGGCTCAGTGCCCCCACAGGGTCTGGCGTGTCTTCTACCAGAGGCAGATTCTTTACGCTTGGCTTTGGTGCCACTGGAGGGCTGGGTTTCTTTGCTCTCCCTCTCAGATTGAGAGCTACTGAGAAGTCACCTTCAACAGAAGCAGTTGATATGTTACATTCGGCATTAGTTAACTGGGTGGTTCCCGGGTGCACCTTGAATATATTTTCTCAATTATTAGCATATTTCATTGCTCTACAGAGCTGTACGTTATACTTGTCAACTCAACGTGGTTATATTAGGTGAAAGTCACCTCAACAAAAGCTGAGGTATTCTTATTGAATTTTATAATTTGCATTTCCTCAAATTCCAAAGATTACATGCTTGGTTTGCAACTGTCTCAGCTACAAAATTTTCTTAAAAAAAGTAATTTTCAAGTTTTATTGACATGCCTACAAACTTACCACTCATCTGATCCAAGATGGAAGAATTGTTCTGGTTATAGTCAGGTACGCTACCTTTACCAATTTTGTAGTCATAGTAGGTAAACCCGTGCTGCGTCGCCATAGTTAATGTCAACGTTATACTCCTTATACAATTCGCTGAAATGGCGCTGCAATGGTAAACTGTTATTTTATATCCTACAAACGAGCCAATCAAAACTACGTTATTGGTGCAGCGCGCTGGGCAGTCATGCATGAATTTGATGGTAGAGTCTCAAAAGAGCAGAACTGCACACTTCATAACAAACTCCTTCATGGCTTGTGTTACCATGGCAACCATGTAATAAATCACAACATATTGTTGACACAGCTAACAGAACATAGAATGAATCAGTCAGATTAAGTTCTATGTAACAAACTTGTTTATGCGCCAAATAACAGCACACAAGTGATGGAAAGTTGGTGAAGCAGAACTTGTGGTGAATCATTTCTGTAAACATCCATCGGGTTGATTCGTTATTGTGTTCTCTCAAGTTCTCTGATTCACAATCCTTCTAGGACAATCATTCATTTGGCAAAACAGCCTTGTTTGTTACTATTGCTTTTTACCAAATATGGTAATGGTTTTAATGTGCCAAAAAAGGATGTTACTTAGATCTGGTTGGTGATTTTTATCATCCTGGTTGGCTATAGAAGTTTGTACTTTAAGATTTAAGGTTTTTATTGCAAAAAGAACGAGTTTTGTTTACCTAATGACCAGTTTACTGGAGTGCTAGGAAATAATTTTTCTTGCCTGCACCTTATTACTACTGATAATTATTCATTGATAATATCTACGACTGAAGAGTTACAGGTCAATCATAATATTGCACTTGATGTACCTTGATTACCTACATAATTAAACATCCAGTGTTGTCTTTTTTATTGGTCTCATGAACCTATAATTCCGAAAGAACTTGAATTATATTATTTTGCATACCATCATATCAATTTATATATTATTTGTATAAATTGATATAATGTTATGTAGAATATACACAGTTTTTGTTGCACTTCCGTCACCCATATGGACAAGGACAAAGTTTTTTCTACTAATAAATTTATGTGGTATTGTACCCGGCACAAAACTTTGTTAATACAAGCCAGGAGACGCAAAGAAAACTGACATTTTGTTTCCACTGCACCAATCCAAATTGTCTGAAATTTTTTTATTAGACTGCGTAAGACCTGACATCGCTGTCAGCGTATTAGATCTGTCTATCCTGCACATAAGCATTCCATTTAAGATCACCAACTTCCTGTGTGTGATTCCAGCCCAACTGTTAACCTTCAGAGTATGTTGACCACTCAGCCGAGGCTGCTCAAGACATAGATAGATCAATAAAATTACAAAGTATTTTTGCTAAAAGGTCATATCGGTGTCACAGATTGTGTCATCTATCATCGCTACTACTCGGTGCAGCTGTAGGTTTCTCAGAAGATGAATAACGCGTGCATAAATTAGCATGTATAATGAGTGACACAGCATTTGGAGTAACTCAATGTTATGCATAAATAAATAAAATGAAAACTCGCTTACTACTTGCGGATGTTGAGTCACGTAAACTAGCCGTAGTCTCACCACCAAATAAATAACAGCTCTGACAACTTCTCTAAAAAACATTCTCATCAGCTGTCGGTGAGAGAATCCATCGCAAGTGGGCTGATATGATTACTGTCTGTTTCCTGTTGAACTGGAAATCAAAGTTTCATTTCTAATGCGAAGACTTTTAGTGTAAATTAAATCACCGTTTCTGTGAATACATGCAGCCTCACACCTACGATCATTAGTCATTAGAGATAGATGAGGCGTTTATAATTTTGTAAAATATTTTCTGGTTGGAAGCGGTGTAGGTTACTGATACAAACAAATATGAGAGAATATACAATAGGAGCTTTTGGCTAAGATGACGCCAAGTAACGATTGTAGCGAATCCGCAAAATTTTCTTGGGTTGCCGAGTAAAAAAAAGGGTTTATTCACGCTGTGGCTTCGCAAAAAATTGGCACCAGTGTGTGTGTATGCGAAGAGCAACACTTAATTGAAAAGTAGGAGATGTATTTGTTGGATTGATTCGTTTCAAATAAAAAGCAGCCATTTTCATGATAATCAATATATCTGTTTCATATACAGTGACAAAAATAACGAATTGCATTTTAAGCAAAGATCGCTGAGACAAAGCAATTAGCAGAGGTTTAAACTAGTAATAATAGTTATTATAATTTATGATGTCGACTATCTGTGTGCCATAGTATCAATATATATATAGTGATGCCAAAAGTAATTGTTTATTTGCTTGCATTGTTTTGATAAAAAATAATTATCTTTCATATATTATTTTATTATTATGTTATTAAATGTTTGCTTTCCTTGGCATTGTTGTAAGAGAAAGCAACTCAGTAAATTTAGTCTTTTGCGTGGCTATATGTTTTGCTATAATTGCGGTATAAAAAGTTTTGCGCCGCTTCGAGAACGCTTGAAAATTGGTAGAGTTCCTTGCGTAAACTTAGCCAACATCAAGTCAATACAACATCAAGTCACCACTAAATACAGGCATTGCAGGGAACAACAATGGCCGTGGCTGGAAGAGGTGTATCCATAAAGCTAACACACCCCTCTATACAGTCCGAGTGGCACTGACATGAATGAACTTTTGGGCGGTGGGCTGGTCAATCCATATTTTGTCTGAATTTATTTTGACTGAATATTCCGATACTTGAGGCATTTGCTGACAATTCTCTGGTCAGCTATAGAAGTACGATTGATTGCTGTCTCTGCACCCAGTACGACAGCTACTATTCCAACAACAAGCGGGCATGTAAAAAGGGTCAGAGGTTAACTTTTTTGTCTTAGCATTGTTTGGGAACACATTGGTTGTCACTTTTAAGGAAATGAATGATTATCGTAATTGGCAGGAGGTTCTGGCACAGATAATTGTGTTGCAATATTGAGTGCCGGTACAAGAAAAAATCTGAATGCCAAATTCATTTTTGTCTCCCAACAATTCATGTTGCTTCATTTATGTCGTTGAGGTACTTGGTGGAATTAGCTGGCTGGTTTGGTTGTACATTACGCAATAAAATTGGTGTTTTGTAACGTCATTTCTCATTTTTTTGTGCTCATATTTGTTGTTTTTGTTTTGATCTTGTCACAAATCTGATGGAAAACCAAAACTCGGTATGAGGCAACAAAAGTTGAAGTAATTTTTTATTCAGCTACTAAGCATATTTCAGTATAGATGTTCTTATAGCTCACAGGTTTTGAGTTTCATGCATTTTATATCTACAATAAACCAAACACATAGATACGAGGCTCTTAAATGTTTTTCTAAAGCTACTTATAAACAGCCCTCGTTTCTTGTAACAGTGCATTCTGGGTCGTTTATTTGATGAAGGCCATCACCTGGCAGGTCATAATAAAAAAAAGATCGCTTGTGACAAGCTGACAAACCAAAGCATTGGTTGGTGCAGCCATCAAACGTTTGAAGTGCCACCATCATGGCCGATGTTTTATGAATATAACAACAACAGTGTAAAACGCTGGTGATATTAATCTTGTTTTGACTTGGTGAGCTTTGCCATGGTCGCACTTGAACAGTGTGCCAAATATGACATCCTTGTGCCGCTGGTGAGTGTTCACAGTCAATATTTCTATTGATAGCCATCGCCAAGTGCAGACACATTGACTGTGAACTGATGTTGTTTTTAGTTATTCATAAACAGTTTTATTTGACAAGTAGTTGCTTGAAGACAAAACTTCATTTCATCAGCAACCATTAGAGTTTTATAAACTGGTGGTGCTTTGTAAGCAATCAAAATTTAACATAACTTGTTAAGACAGTGTGTATTAATTAAATACTAGTTATAACATATTACGGGGGGGGAGATTATACACAAAACAATATAAAAAGTTCACAAAAACAAACTACAAAATATGCTTTCTTCATGAGCAATATGGGATATTGAAACAAAATTTAGAAGATTTGAAAGTAGAGTCAGAACTGAAAGCATACTAGGCTGTGTGCTAAGCTAGAGCAGACATGCTTGGACCTGATGTTATTCGCTTGGGCTAGAGTCCTTATGCTCTGGCTGGAGGCTATATACTCAGTTTAGAGCTTAGATAGGCGAGTAAAAAACGTCAAGATCTAAGAGAACATCACGCCTCTCTTAGCAGCCATGAATATAAATGAAGAATCACAGGATAGCGCATTGATAATACAGAATAAAACAATAATATTAGCGGAAAACATCAAAAAAATAATTTCTTATAAGTTGAAAAAATAATACTTATTCTTTATATATCTTTGTTTTGTCTGTATAGTTGCTGTTGATAGTCCGCAGGTGTTCTATTGAAAGCAGCACTTGGCAGGAATTTAGCTGTTGCATCAGGAACTTTCCTGTAACGCAGAATGATGACACATTAGTAAATATGTAATTCAATTGTGGGAGGATTCCATTGACCTCTAGAGTAAAACTAAAATATAATTATTGACTAACAGCCATTTAGTATATCAGATCATCAAGTGACACCATTTGATACTTAAAGCCTCCACAGTGAGCCAAATATTACTATTAGTAAACATACACTAACAATATACACTTGACTAAGGATATTGACCTTGACATCTAGGAAGAAAAAGCCAAGAGTCTTCGTTTCAACTCAGCTCGCAGCAATCGTCTCTCCTTCTTCACTTTCTCTAGGATGCCTCTGTTCTCAGCGACACGTCGAGTGAGGTAGGGTAGCACCTCCTCTACAGGGCCATACGGTACGTACTTGTACACCGAGTAGCCACTCTGGCCTACGATATATAAGTTTGTATGACACTTTCATTTGGTAAACATTAGCTGAAGATGTCATTGCGGAGGGTAAAAAACTAATATGGTTCAAATAAAATTTAACTTCGGCAGTATTTTTACTAAAACTCATTTGTGACAAAATAATTAAACAAATTGCAACCTCATCAAAGATGACATCCACTGCTAGAATTGTTTTGTTAGCAGAACCTGAAGTCACAGACAGAACACAGGAAGCTGGCGATGTGCTCATTGAGGCAATTAAAATAACTAAAGAACCAAAGTAACACATAAAACTTGGAAAGGAAGTCAAAAAGGTTGAAAACAATAAAACTTGAAGGAGATGGAATATTTGTAGACAAACATGCACTGCCACGTTCTAGCAGCATTCTACTCTAAGCAAACGAGTCAATCATCAAACCAGGCATGAAAAATTCATCTGCAGTTTTTGCGTTTTTCTACATCTCAGGGACCATATTAGTGTGAACAGGAACTACACTACATAGTATTTGAGTAATTGTCCTCTCTTTGTGTATAACATCTCTATGCAAGGCAGACAACTTCTTACCTAAAGGAAAAGTTAGGTGATCACACATTCCCAGAAGTTGACCAAAACGGATAGCTTTGTCCTCCCTGCGTAAGCCGTAGTCTTTAAGCCTGTAAGATAAGTTGGACGGAGTAGAGATCAAAGACTGATCAGATTGGCTATCCGATTAACAGAATGTTGTAGATATCACAACAGTGCGCACAATACAATCGCATCAAATGTGGACAGTCTGACTATATTATAATATTTATTATGACAAGAAACTGTCCATCTCAGTCGGTGACCAGCTTGTAGCGGCTCACGATCAAAAAATATTGAATATTCCAATGAAGTGCAATAAAAATCTAATACCTTTGTACACAATATCTTATCGTGTCTTCGTTATGTGAGGCAGCCATGACAGTAACTTGTCCTTGACCTCTAACAGTCACCTCATGCAGCGCCGTGTCTATCACTTTCTCATACATCGCACTAGTAGCCTCAAAGTTATCATTAATTGGGTCAGCATACCTAGGGCACAATACAGATAGCGGGTTGATGTCAAGACAAAGCAATAACTTGGAGTTGTGCGCTCATTGACACAGCAACTCCAACAGTAATAGCTATAGGTATAGAAACTCTCCCATAACAATTCCACCAATGCAATGAGTGCTGAAGGTTGCACACGCACAACAGATATCTGTACTTTAGGTTTGCCTGACAGATTCAGCAAACGGTTTCGTTTTGTAGCTTTTTTGATGAGTCAATAACTTTTTCTTTCTCTTGCCAAACAAGTTTCTGATTCAGTAATGATCTGGGGATAACCTCACCAACCATTGAAGCTTTTTGTTAAAAAAAACAGCATTTGCTCAGAAACCTAATCAATGTCACAGCCAGTGAAAAGACAACTCCAAGCTTGCAGTGGGCTGACCGGCAGGATAAATAGAAGAAGACAACTCATAACAATTAGTGACAACAAGTACACACCCAATACTGGCAGCTCTTTGTCTCTCTTGTTCCATGTACGCCCCTCGCACAACTTTACAGCCAAATGTGAAGTTTTCTCTCCTTGCAAGATCCAGATCAATTTTGAAATTTGTGTGAGCATTCTAAACATAGAACATTCTAGATATAGAGCATTCTAAACATAGAACATTCTAGATATAGAGCATTCTATACATAGAACTTTCTAGATATAGAGCATTCTAGATATAGAACTTTCTAGATATAGAGCATTCTAAACATAGAACATTCTAGATATAGAGCATTCTAAACATAGAACATTCTAGATATAGAGCATTCTAAACAAAGAACATTCTAGATATAGAGCATTCTAAACATAGAACTTTCTAGATATAAAGCATTCTAAACATAGAACATTCTAGATATAGAGCATTCTAAACATAGAACATTCTAGATATAGAGCATTCTAAACATAGAACATTCTAGATATAGAGCATTCTAAACATAGAACATTCTAGATATAGCATTCATAGCATACTTTTAAAGACATAAGACTACTGTAACACTACTCTTCCTCTACCTTTACCAATCTCATTTTCACAGCAAAATATTTCAAGAAGAGATTAGAGCGTCTGCATTTCAACCAAAATGGAACAACATTCTACACCGAGGTTACAAAAAACTGTAAGAAAGCATTTCCTAGCACAAAATATAGTGAGAGAGAAAGCGAAGAGACCTTCAGGTAGCACTGGTATGTGTTGAATACAACAGGAGTCTCTTGGTTAAACTTTCTCATCATCTCCATGGTGAGACGACTGATAGCTGGTTGGAAGTACGTCTGCTCTGCATCCACCATAAGCCCGACATTTCTCTCTGCTGCATGCTGCAGTAAACATCAAGTAAAACAAATAATGGTTAGAGCTATTTACAGGGACAGGAAGTGCAGATGCACAACGTTGAAGCAAAATTATTTTTACTGGAAAAAAGCAACCCACAGGAAGTTTCCAAGTTTTCCATACTAATTTTCACAAACTGCACCAACTGGTGAACATTGCGAATCTAGTTTTTTCAGAAATTAGATTCGCAATGTCTGCCGAATGAAATATAATCAACCCTAATGGCTCACCCTCACCCTAACAAACTAGCAGTTCCACTTAAAATTAAACTATCAGCCTCAACTAACAACTACAGCCAAAAAAATTCCGCAACAAAAAAATTTTAGTTTTTACATTGAACGCTTAAGAAAATGATGAAATTCATTTTCAGAGCATAAACTAACAAGCAGCTCGAATAGAAAGGTAAAAAACTAAAGTTGCACATGTCTTATTTCTACACATTTTCTTGCTGCAAAAATAACACACTTTTGCACTTGGAGTTGTTTGCTTATTATTGAGATTGAGAGAAGATAACTTTTAATCAGACTCTTTTAATTACGTTATGAAGCAGAAAATAATTAATTCTTTTCGAATACTAAAATTTAATGGCAGTTGTTTTTTTTCAATTTAACTAAACGCAAGTTGATGTTGAATATCACGAATCTTTGCACAATTAAATTAATCTGACACACTTTCTATGCTCAATTTAAAACCAACTGCCTACCTCAGCAATCTTGTTGATTCTCTTAAACATGTTTCTAAATTCAACCTCTTGCTTTGGCGACAGATGGGGGAACCTAGACTCCAGGCCCCCTTTCTCAAGGTTGGGGATGCTAAAGAGACGTCCCAAAGATTGATCAGGGTTGATTAAGCTACTCCAGCTATACAAGTCAATCTCCCTGTAATCAAAGGCTACACGCTACAAAGTAATACAAGCAGACGACTAAATCTAAGAGTTCTCTTCTGTAGAACAGATGACTCCGAAGTTTAAATTTAAAAAATAAAAATTATCTCTACCCATTCGCTTGCTGAAATTGTACTTCTCAAGCAAAGATCATCTTATCAAAGCATTACACACACTCGTACACTCGGCGCAATACGGGCACACATGTACTTAAGCTTATATACAACGTAATGTAGCAGATGTTGGTAGACGTAACTGCACATATTTTAAACTGAGATAATCTTCACACTACTTTAGGTAGTCTAGTTTGTAAGTAGAGACATGGAATGCAGACATACAGTGCAGACGTACAGTGCAGACGTCCGTCTGTCACTCATAAATCATGGAATTAAAAGACTAACTCGCTATCGCTGACATCTAGCCATGTAAACCACTGATTGGTCTCATCTCTAGAAGCTGGTATACCCAAGTTGTACAGCTTTGCCTCTAAAGTATCAGCTCGGATTCGCTTCAACGCTACGTCTGTCTCCTCATTGGTCAGTTGGTTAAACATCTCCTTCATGGAGATGAGTACATTAGACATCTTCAGCTACAATGAAATCCCAAGCATAACGCCAGATGAAACATCGCAAGGAACTCTCTTCCACATTAGTCTAGCAGAGTTATACAACGAAACATAATTGGAAGCTACAACCATTTTTGATAGTGACCATGCGCTGGCTGTAACATGTGAAACAACCTACTGATAGTGACCATGCGCTGGCTGTAACATGTGAAACAACCTACTGATAGTGACCATGCGCTGGCTGTAACATGTGAAACAACCTACTGATAGTGACCATGCGCTGGCTGTAACATGTGAAACAATCCACCACTTATTACTGAGACATATCATTTCTACTATGATGAAAAATAATATTCAAACATATTTTTTATTATTTTCAATATCAGTTATCGTAATTAACTGGTTTTATAGGTAATAGTAATTAATTATTAATATATCTAATATTTATGTTAAATATTACTTGAGTAGTAATATATGAGCAGATCTCCCTACCAAGTGTTTTTTTGTGGATTTGATCTTGGAGTTTAGGCAATGGGTTACGACGTTGGATGAATTCGCCGAGTTTATATTGTATTTCATTTGAGGGGTACTTGAGTGGCATTTGAGTGGCATTTAAGTGGCATTTGAGTTTTGATTATTTTTGAACTTATATGGTATCTAAATTTTGAATGTATGGCATTTAGGTTATGATAATTATTACATAACTGTATACATAATTATAACTCATAGGGTATCTAGATTTTGAATGTAAGGCATTTAAGGTTTGATAATTTTCTGTAATTCCGACTCATATGATATCTTGAGAGAGAGGAGATATATCTACATTGAATAAATACAGTGATTAAAAATGAAACAATATGTGAATATATACATTTATTGTGTAATAAGTAGGGAAAATCTCTCCATATAATATAGCTAGAGTCAGTAAATACTAAGTAATAACAATTAATACATAGTCTTTTTTTACAATGATGTCTTTGATGTAGTGATGTTATATCTTAAGAAGGGAGACTTCTGTTTTATGTGCTTTTGAATTCGTAATGAACTAAAATAAAAAGTTATGTATTAGTATAGAATGATTAAACAAAAATTTAAAATAATTACATGAAATTGAATTATAGCTTTAGTTACATTGGATAGTTTACATTATATAGAAAAGGGAAATAGCTCACCAAGTCACATTGTCCAACTTGTTTTTTGAATTAGAGACTATCCATCGCTAAAACACTCATCATTTTTTTTCAGCAACATATCCTGTCTCAAAATCATCAAAGTCTCCACGTAGAAAATCTTCAAGTTCATCATCATCATCAATTTCTAATATTGTTTTGTTGTGCTTTGCTTGATCACAATATTGTTTCCAATACATTCGACCAAGACAGTATGGAGAGCAAAATGAAAGATCGTATTCTGTCTTAAATTTTCCGTGGGTTGTTTTTCCTCTGTAGATCATCACACCTGGAGTATATTTGTTAGCTTCTGAAGCATATTTGTCTGGTATGGCAAGCGTCTTCAACAGCGTTTCTCCACATTGTTCAATGCTATAACGGATACAAATTACATTCGACTGCCCTCCTTTAAATCGATGAGGAACGAATCTATCAACAACATCTTGGTAAGGAAAAATAGCGCCGGGTTGAAAACTATTGAGGGTGTTGATGTTCAAGAAGCGTTTGAGCTGACCTTTAGTCAATGTACTAAAATATAGTGATTCCTCTTCAGCTTTCTTTTTGCTTAGAGGATGTCTGGTAACACGTCTGACATCATACCAAAGAACGCTTTTATTTTTTGGTTTTCCCTTTCTACCCAAATATACAACGTTAAACGGAGGGGGGTAATTATCACAGTTGAAGTTTTTAGCTATTTCAACTGGACAGAGGAGTATTTTGGGTTCGAGTTCATTTATATCTGAAGGATCATGGTAGTGTACTTGAGAATATCTACACTTCTCCTTACTTGATGGATGTATCACACCAGTCACTCGCATAATGCTTGGGATAGGAAGATCTTCAAATGTTTTGCAAATCGGAACTTTTGGTGAGTCAATCACTTGAGAACCTTTAGACTTTTCTAATTCCCTAGCTCTCCTTTCGTTGAGACATTCAACTGTTAAATGAGTTATAGCTGCACTCTCCATTGTTTGCTTATCAACGGAAGTAGTTTGTTTTCTCACTATTTGTTTTCGTTTCCTTACTATTCGCTTTTTTGGAGCAGTTTTCCTTCTCTTAGGAGTTGTTTTGCCGTTTTTCATTTTATTTTCTGTTGGATATGGATCTGTGCTAAGGAGCTCTTCAGAAAGAGCATCCATAACATTCTAAAAATAAAAGGGTAATATTCGCATGAGTGGCTAAGAGTGTATTTATTACTTAGAGTGTCTTATATATATATATATGTATTTATGCCAAAAGCAGTTAAGATCATAGAGTTATGGTAGATTGAGAATGTGCTTATTAAACTATTGGGATGTGGAGACAGACAACAAAGGATGTATTCAAATATATATATATAGATATATGTATTTACTTAATATCATACTGCTTTTAACATCTCAATTGGTAAGAAATAAAATATAATAGTTTGAACAAAATATTGTAAAATAATAAAAAACAACTAAAAATTTTTCATAAATATGTATGAAACGCTTCTAACATTAGTTCTAAAATACCTACAGAAGAGGATAGAGCTTTATCTATTTGGACATAATTATAAATATGCTTTCTAAATTTATAAAAAGTTTTTTTGTTCCACGTCATGTTGTATAATTTTTTGAAAACTATTTGATTCCAAGCACTTCTTTCAATTTCTTTTAAAAAATTATTAATATTAACGACTTCCACCATTGACAAAACGATTTCGAAACCGTTTTTTATAATGTCATCAAAACGTTCTGTAGATATATCACGTTTCTTACAACACATCCCCATACTCATCATGTGTTGAGTTATACAGAATATTATAACTTGAAATGTCAAACGCTCTACAGCTTTTTCTTCAACAACATCATTATTTATCACATAGTTATGATACATTTCTGGAAGGAAGTCCTTTAAGTAGATTGGATTTGTTGTTGCATTGTTCTAAAATACAAGCGATAATTAGATAACTAAAATAATTAAAGGCGTTCAACAGGTGTTAAATAGTATTTTTTATTAATTCTTACCTTTTCATCAGGCTGAGATTCCGACTTTAGATACAATGGTTGACTTTCTACGACTTGAGTATTCATTCTGAAAAAACAGAAAAAATTGGTTCAATTCTTTATAACGAAGTTAAAGATAGATATGTCATAAAGCCTTCAGATAGTTGTGTTAGCTAGCGGAAATATTTGAATTTAAGTTTTACCTTTATGAAGAGAGAACTCTTAGTAGTTGCAATGGAAGATGTAGTAGATAGATGTTGCTCCTTTGCTCACTGTTGTTGAACTGGATGCTTTCTGTCTGAAACCGTTGTCTCTTATATAGGTGAATGTGTGAAAATAAATCTTTTATTCCCGCGAAAGCATTGGTTTGTATTCGCGTGAAAATAAAGTATTCATTCCCGCGAAAGCAACAGTTTCCATTCGCGTGAAAATAAAATGTTTATTCCCGCGAAAGCATTGGTTTGTATTCGCGTGAAAATAAAGTATTCATTCCCGCGAAAGCAACAGTTTCCATTCGCGTGAAAATTGAATGTTTATTCCCGCGAAAGCATTGGTTTGTATTCGCGTGAAAATAAAGTATTCATTCCCGCGAAAGCAACAGTTTCCATTCGCGTGAAAATTAAATGTTTATTCCTGCGAAAGCATTGGTTTGTATTCGCGTGAAAATAAAGTATTCATTCCCGCGAAAGCAACAGTTTCCATTCGCGTGAAAATAAAGTGTTTATTCCCGCGAAAACATTGGTTTGTATTCGCGGGAATAAACATTTAATTTTCCCGCGAAAGCAACAGTTTCCATTCGCGTGAAAATTAAATGTTTATTCCCGCGAAAGCATTGGTTTGTATTCGCGTGAAAATAAAGTATTCATTCCCGCGAAAGCAACAGTTTCCATTCGCGTGAAAATTAAATGTTTATTCCCGCGAAAGCATTGGTTTGTATTCGCGTGAAAATAAAGTATTCATTCCCGCGAAAGCAACAGTTTCCATTCGCGTGAAAATTAAATGTTTATTCCCGCGAAAGCATTGGTTTGTATTCGCGTGAAAATAAAGTATTCATTCCCGCGAAAGCAACAGTTTCCATTCGCGTGAAAATAAAATGTTTATTCCCGCGAAAGCATTGGTTTGTATTCGCGTGAAAATAAAGTATTCATTCCCGCGAAAGCAACAGTTTCCATTCGCGTGAAAATTAAATGTTTATTCCCGCGAAAGCATTGGTTTGTAATCGCGTGAAAATAAAGTATTCATTCCCGCGAAAGCAACAGTTTCCATTCGCGTGAAAATAAAATGTTTATTCCCGCGAAAGCATTGGTTTGTATTCGCGTGAAAATAAAGTATTCATTCCCGCAAAAGCAACAGTTTTCATTCGCGTGAAAATAAAATGTTTATTCCCGCGAAAGCATTGGTTTGTATTCGCGTGAAAATAAAGTATTCATTCCCGCGAAAGCAACAGTTTCCATTCGCGTGAAAATTAAATGTTTATTCCCGCGAAAGCATTGGTTTGTAATCGCGTGAAAATAAAGTATTCATTCCCGCGAAAGCAACAGTTTCCATTCGCGTGAAAATAAAATGTTTATTCCCGCGAAAGCATTGCTTTGTATTCGCGTGAAAATAAAGTATTCATTCCCGCGAAAGCAACAGTTTCCATTCGTGTGAAAATTAAATGTTTATTCCCGCGAAAGCATTGGTTTGTATTCGCGTGAAAATAAATTATTTATTCCCGCGAAAGCATTGGTGTTCTTCCGTAAAAACAATGTTTCATTAATTTAACCTTATGATAAATGGCATGATTTCAGCTATATAAGAAGCACTGTTTTTACACAGAAAGCAGTCACTTCGACATTAGCAACTGAAGGAGCAAGATCTACTACAACATCATCTACTACAACTGCTAGAAGGACTTTTCTGTTTGGAGGTAAGTCAACTTGATTGAGTATAAATTTAATTTTTATCGATTTAGATACTAACAGCGGTATGATATTGAGTAAATATATATATATATGTATATATATCTTCAAATTGGTTTGAAAAAGAAATCATAACATGGATTTTTACTTTATCTTTTAGAATGTCGACACAAGTCAATACAAAACAACTGAAGAATAAAGAACCAAAACCTTCACAAGATAAGGTGATTGATGACAATGTACTTCTTCAACGCACTATGATTCCCTTTCAAAGCGCCAGTCTGAATACTCTGGCAACTCTCATCATCAAAAGCGCCTCTCTGTTAAGTACTCTATCTCCAGCTTCCAGAAGAAACATTGAAAACATAGTCAAAGTTGAAGATTTACCAATACCTACAGTTATGCAGGTGTTAACTGTTGAGCTCCATGATGAAACGAACTGCACCATCATATACAACTATAAAAAGGATGGAAAGGTAGTTAGAGTGAAGAGCGCTATTCCATTAGCAGCAGGATTACTTGTCAATGAAGCTTCGCAAATAAGACCACTGGTTTTGATCTACATGGGTGTTGAAAAGACTGGAAAAGCAATTTTTCGTGCTGCTACAGAAACAGGAACTACTTTGAGGTGTAAGAATGTGTTTGATGTATTACCAGAAAAAAGTATGCGACAAATCAATGCTTATTTCGAGGTAGCTAATCTTCAGGATTTTCCAACAGATAGTGTCATATGTTTCCAAAACCCTGAAGTTATAACAAAGTCTGACAGGCGATGGAATGGAAATGAAGAGACTCTTCTAGTTCAATACAGAAGTGTTGTAGATGAAGAATTACTGATCGGAGATATGCGCATTCCTCATCAAATAGCTTCTGCTGTGACATCGGAGAGATTTGGAGTGATTTTGTTCAAGGGTCTGAGTCGAAACGCAGACAATTCAATTTTCTACAACATAAGTGTACTCGCAGCTCATCAAGCCTTCGTCCAAGCCTCGGAACTGGCTGATAATCCAAAATCTGAGGATTTTCTCAACCACTTCGATGATGCTGAAAAAGAAGACTGTGGAGAACAAACTCTCGAGAAGCTAATCTATAACTCAAGGGATTCATATCACTATAGGTAAGTTTTATTAATTTTTACCATAATTTTAAAAAGTTGATTTGTGAAAATTTTGTGTATTCTTACAATGAAAAACCCCTTAAAATGATAAATTTGTGAACATTTTTGTAAAACATTTTTAAGTTATATATATATATTTCGAATTAAAAAAGGATTTTGTTGTGTCATCAGTGTATTTTTTTACATAAAAGTTGGAAAAATAACAAAAGGTGATAATTATTTTACAAAAATGTTCAATTTTTCACATAAATGATCAACTCATAACCTTTTTTTGTAAAACATTTTTAAATTATATATATTTCGGATTAAAAAAAAGGACTTTTTTGTGTAATCAGTGTATTTTTTTACATAAAAGTTTAAAAAATAACAAAAGGATATAATTATTTTGCAAAAATGTTTAGTTTTTCACATAAATGATCAATTCATAAACATTTTTTGTAAAACATTTTTAAATTATATCTATTTTGGATTAAAAAAAGGATTTTTTTGTGCAATCAGTGTATTTTTTTTACATAAAAGTTTAAAAAATAACAAAAGGTTATAATTATTTTACAAAAATGTTTAGTTTTTCACATAAATGATCAATTCATAAACATTTTTTGTAAAACATGTTTAAATTATATCTATTTCGGATTAAAAAAAGGACTTTTTTGTGCAATCAGTGTATTTTTTTTACATAAAAGTTTAAAAAATAACAAAAGGTTATAATTATTTTACAAAAATGTTTAGTTTTTCACATAAATGATCAATTCATAAACATTTTTTGTAAAACATTTTTAAATTATATCTATTTCGGATTAAAAAAGGACTTTTTTGTGCAATCAGTGTATTTTTTTTACATAAAAGTTTAAAAAATAACAAAAGGTTATAATTATTTTACAAAAATGTTTAGTTTTTCACATAAATGATCAATTCATATACATTTTTTGTAAAACATTTTTAAATTATATATATTTTGGATTAAAAAAAAGGGTTTTTTTTGTGTAATCAATGTATTTTTTTAGCTAGAAGTTGAAAAAAAAATCACAAAAGGTTATAATTATTTTACAAAAATGCTTAATTTTTCACGTAAATAACACGTTTTATCACATAAATGTCTTATTCATGAGTGTTTGTTGTAAAACATTTTTAAAATTATATATATTTATATTTATACATTCCGAATCCAAATGAAAAAAAGGACTTTTTCGTGTGTAATCAGTGTATTTCTTTTACATAGAAGTTGAAAAAATAACAAAAGTTTATATTTATTTTACATTAATTTTAATCATACTATACTAATACATCATTTTTTATTTTAGTCCATTATATCGTAAAAAGAAAACAGAGTAAAGAACTTTCCCTAAGAAATATTGAGCTGAATGATGTAACTCAGTGAGTTATTTTCCTGTTATATATAATGTAAACTATCTAATGTAGCTAAGAGTAAAATTTAAATTCGGTAAAATTTATTTATATAATGAATAACTTTTGTATTTTAGTCAATTATTGGATCACAGAGAATACGGAATACAAGAGTTCCTCCCTGGGTCTAATAATATACCAGAAGAATATCGAGGAAGATATTGTTCAAGAAAAGCGCTTTGTAACCATTGATATCGTAAGCTATAGTAGTTTGTATTACAGAAAATTTACTATAAAACGGTTTTATGAATGTAAAAACTAGATATGGTATTTTCTATTACAATTATTTACTTGTAAATTTTATTCATCTAGAGAGGTAATTTGGTGATTTTTTGACAGTTTTTAAAAAAGTTAAAAAGTACAAAAAAATCAAAAAATATCGAAAACTATATATTTCAATGATTATTTTTTAAAAAGTTCAAAAAAATGTAATAAAGCTCTGTTTTGAAACATAAAAAATTTAAAAGTATTGTGTAGGATAAAATTCTCACTCAAAAAATTATTGAAAATTGAATGAAATAAAAAAATATTTTCCCAAATACCAAAGTTTTGTAAATATAAAGTGAAAAACTCTATATATATATATACATTGTTTTTAAAATAATATCGAAAACTATATATTTCAATGATTATTTTTTAAAAAAATAAAAAAATTTAAAAGGAAGGTGTAGGATAAAATCCTCACTCAAAACATTATTGAAAATTGAATGGAATAAAAGAATATAAAGTGAAAATCTCTATATATATTTATTTTTTTTAAAAAAATATCGAAAACTATATATTATAATGATTATTTTTTTAAAAAGTTGAAAAAACAAAAAAACTTTGTAATAAAACCCTGTTTTAAAACATAAAAAATTAAAAAGGAATGTAATAAAAGAATATTTTACCAAAATACCTCATTTTTCTTGTAAATATCTAGTAAAAATTTCTGAAATATTGTTGGTGAAATTTACTGGAAAATGGTTTCAAGTGTGTCAAAGACTAAATATGATGTTTTCATTGAAATGTTTATTTTCAAAAGATCCAAATAATAACATTGAATCAATTAGTTAAATTTAACAGTCAAATTCTTTTTTATCAAGTAGGCTTAATGTTTCTATTGTGATTAATTCTCAAATATTGTAAACTTGAACTATCTAGAGGAGTAATTTGTCGATTTTGATGTGTTTTTTTAAAAAAATTATCATGTAATACCACATACTTCAGTTCTAATTCGTTTTGAACAATTTCATGGGAGACAAAGAATAAAAAAAGTTACATTGATTTAGTTTTTAGAATTAAAGTTGCTATCAAAAATGGTTTGTTCTTGTTTAAAAAAATTATTACGTAATACCACATACTTCAGTTCTAATTCGTTTTTAGAATTGAAGTCGCCATCGAAAATGGTTTGTTCTTGAATGGGTAAATCCATAGCCTCCTCCTCATCATGACAAAAGCTTTCTGATGATTGCATTTTGAAAAACAAATTACATTGTTTTAGTTTTCCGAATTGAAATTGCCATCGAAAATGGTTTGTTCTTAAACGGGAAAATCCATAGCCTTCTCATCATCATGTCTAAGTTTTCTACCCCAATATCTCCAACCTCTCAGAGATAGGAGTTGTTCTGTTTAAAAAAATAATGGAAATTGTATATATAAATGATTGTTTTTGAAAAAAATGGTAAATTTTTGAAAAAAATTCAAAAGGAAAATGCAGGATAAAACCCTCACTCAAGAAACTAATTTTGTATGATAGGTTGCTCACCTAATAATAAGAAAATAATGAATAATTTATATTTAAGCAATTATTGAAAAAATTAATGAAAATTGAATAAAATAAAGGAAATATTTTACCAAATAGTCTGTTTTTTTTGTAAAGATATACAAACAGATAAAATTTAACCATTTAAAGGATGATTTCTTTTTTGCAAAAAAAAATAATGAAGATTTAATGAAATGAAAGAATATTTTACCAAATACCTTGTTTTTTTTGTAAATTTGTACAATTAGAATAAGAAAACAGTGAATAATGTATATTTAAGCAATTATTGAAAAAATTAATGAAAATTGAATAGAATAAAGGAAATATTTTACCAAATACCCTGTTTTTTTGTAAAGATATACAAACAGATAAAATTTAACCATTTAAAGGGTGATTTCTTTTTTGCAAAAAAATAATGAACATTTAATGAAATGAAAGAATATTTTACCAAATACCCTATTTTTTTGTAAATTTGTACAATTAGATGAAATTTAACCATTTAGAGGATGATTTGTTTTTGTAAAAAATTAATGAAAATTGAATAAATCGAAAAAATATTTCACCAAATACCTCTTTTTTGTAGATGTAAACAAATAGATGAATATCTAACTTTATCCATTTTTTTTCCATTTGGGATCATGTTTTGAAGGTTTTCAAGATAGTTTTTAGTAAAAGCTTATGCATTGATTGTCATTACAAGTTGTAGTGTTTGGTATTATTTAATATTTACTGACTCTAGCTATATTATATGAAATTTTCCCTACTTATTGCACAATAAATGTATATATTCACATATTGTTTCATTTTTAATTACTGTATTTATTCAATGTAGATATAATGAGTCGAATTACAAAAAAATATCAAAACTTAAATGCCATACATTCAAAATCTAGATGCTCTATGAGTTAAAGTTATGTATATAATTATGTACAAGATTATCAAAACTTGAATGCCATACATTCAAAATTTATAAGTTCAAATTAAGTAAAAAAATAATCAAAACTCAAATGCCACTCAAATGCCACTCAAATGCCACTCAAGTACCCCTCAAATGAAATACAATATAAACTCGGCGAATTCATCCAACGTCGTAACCCATTGCCTAAACTCCAAGATCAAATGCACAAAAAAACACTTGGTAGGGAGATCTGCTCATATATTACTACTTACTTGCTAATAATAAAAAAGATTTGCAATTTGATTATTTAGAGCTCTAATTGCTCAAAAGGATCCTCAATCACTGCCAGAGGAATCCTGAAAACGCTGCTGAAGTTACTCACCAGAAACTTGGGCCTTCCTAGAGCTGTCAGTTTGATGGCAGCGAGTCCGGTGCCCTCCGTTGTTTTGCTAACCGCATCCACACACTTCATAAAATTCCACATGTTTTTGTCGCATTGTCCCTCACTGTCATAAAAGTATGTCCTGACACTCGTTACGCTTTTTCTTCGGTCCCCAAACTGCTCATGGAAGCTGTACTGCCCTAATAAACAGATCAGTAATACTGTTCAAATCATGAGATAATGATAAGGATAACAACAAATTGAAACCTGATGCTGCAAGGCAGTATTCTAAAAATAGCGCCTATAAGTGTCTCGGAAGTAAGTTGTTTATTACATAAGAGAGTGCGTGACTATCGGACTATCGCAGGTAACAAAAGTACCAAGGACTTCAGTGAATGTCAACATCGTATAACAACCAAGATAAAACAGATATGTGTTCAATAACAATTTGTTATTGAAAACAAACGTAAGCATTACTGGGTCAATCAAGTGCAAGTATTCAATAGTTTCTATAGACATTGCCTAATGTTGGAGTTGTGTTTCCTGTTGCAAGCCGCTTTGAATAGTTTTACCTTTATGCCAATGGGGTCCCAGCAGTTTTATAGGGGGCGCTAGTAGTGAAGGTACTGCGAGTCCTATTGTTACGATGTTACGATGCTAAAATGCTAGTGATACTAACGAAAACCTACCTTTTTTATTTAGATATATGAAATGCGCAATCAACGATTCATGAGCAGTAGATAGGTACGGAGTGTATAATAACGACGATGCGCCATTCATATAAAGCATCTTAATAGGTCCGAACTATGTAACCAGGCTACAACATGGGCGCACCATCATTTATTTACGTTGGCAAACCTAATCAAACCCGAAATAAGAAAGTATGGCGCCACTACAAAGGATTATGAGCATAGTATTTAATTAAATTTTCTGAAGTGAATAAACCAAAATCTTAAGCTTTCTCAAAAACATCATTTTTGTCATATCAAACCCTCAGATTCTCTCAAATCAGGATAATAGTCAAGAAAGTCGAGACTTCTAATGATAAGTTCAACGATCGACTAAGCTACTTCCGGTTGCATCGCTAAAGTGAAACTACTCTGCCAGGACCCCATTACACAATGCCAATGGAAACTTCAGATGCTTACACAAAAGGAATATAAAGCAAACAGACATAACATAAACAAGTGAAAAACTTGGCAGACTGCCCGGTTTAGTGATCTTTGCAGCTGTTTTACTGCAAGCAAAGCACTGATAAGTTTTGGAAGTTGTTTACATGCTGACTGCTGCAGGTCTGACGTGCTATCAACAAATGCGAAGATTCCCCTTAGCTAGACACACCCCATATCCCCTTAGCTAGACACACCCCATACCCCCTTAGCTAGACACACCCCCTTTGGTAGTGGATGTATAGGAGACAGAACACACAGGATAGCAGCAGAATTATCAGTGATTTTGAGAGACATTTTAGTAAAAGTAGAGTCAAGGATAGCTACTCCCTGATACACAATGACCACAGTGCATAGACTTATATATACACATACACTGTATCGTTTAAGAGTTCAATGACATTTAATAGCTAAATACATTCATCAATAGACACCTTACAAGGGCAACAGGATAGGTCGGCAGGTAAAAAGCCCTGGCTGTAAAAGAAAAGATTACATACACAAAATAACTCGAATAAAATGAATATGCAAATAAAAGAGATTATTTTGCTGGGGGAATGAGATGTGTAATCACACCGATGCAGTAAGTTGACTGTTACATCATCACACTGTTACATCACACAAATTATGACAGAAAAATAAAATAATTAATATTTTTTATATTTCAGAAGAAAGTATGGATAAGTATTAATTATATCCAGATAATTTCAAATTACGACTATTGTTAAGGCCAGAAATGCCAAAAGTTGATACGCACAGGCAACGTTGTACTCACCAGTCAATGTTGATCCAGTGCCACCATTTTCTGGTCTGTAACAAAAACAGGCTGCACTCACTTCATAGTCAAGTTTAAGATCATATTTACAACAACAAAAAATGTTCTTCCTTCGCGGAAATTCAATAAGTTTGCAACACGCATAATAATTATCTATTAACGTGATAAGAAACTTGTCGGTGTTTGAAGTAACTGAACAAGTTCAAAACCAAATCGTATCATCTGATTGGTGCAAATATATTTAAAATTAAAAATTCCTCGTTATATTTATTATTTGGAGTATGAAAAATAAAAAGATCGAATGTCACCAAAATTAAACTGTATAAAACAGAAAAACCAGTGAGAACCGGAATAATCTGGCTCAGAGCCAATAAGCCGCAAACAAGGGATTTCCCCGATATCAAAAGCACTGTAAACAGTCTAAAGGCTATCCACTTACAAAAGCAAGACTTGTTATTGTAAGCTTACTTCCTCAAAATGGCTGCAATGAATAAACGATTTGCGCAGTCTCAACTGATAAATGAAAAGTTGCTACCTGGATTATTTATAGCAGTAAGAGATAATTCAGTTCTTACAAGTGGAGCTTTCAATACCCATTAAAAATTCTTTAGGTGCTGAAATAACAAAATTGCCAGTTTACCCGAGATCCGTCAATCAGCAGCTCACAAAGCATAAATAAATGAATGTGAATGCTGACCAAAATTGTCTTTTCACCAAAAACGATCTGTTGACAGCAAACCTAGAGATCCCTTGCATGCAATCAGGCCTTGTTAACAGCAGTGGGACGCATAGCAGAGTGCACACTCCCTCCGTATGAATGCGTGTGAACACCAAAATTTGCAGTGAAAACGCATACTGTTCAGATAGATTTGCATCAAAACAGGATCAATTTCAAGTGAAAAAGGTCCCAACCAATACGGTTATGAAAGGATATCGTAGAGAATTCCACAAGGCTTCAGTTCGTACATACTAGCATAAAAAGTTGCTAAAGTAAATAAACTTACGTTAGATGAAATGCTTTTTTGGACTTTTCTTTCGCTTGTTCTTCGGCCATGTCTTCCTCCACGCTGTAGTCGAGTATAGATTGGACGCCATGCTTGTAGTTTTTTGCTATCACCGAAGATATTTCATCTACATCGGCACCCGCCACGAACTGCCCGTAGAACGTTTTTCTCATGAACCCCGTGAACAATCGCTTGCCCAGGATCTTTCTCATCAACTTTAATAGCTACAGCAGAAGACAGCCATTGATTAATTCAACTTCTGTGGTCAAGGCTATAATTAGAGCCTTCAGGTGTGCCTGGTATTCATGAATATGAACAGAATAGTGTTAGACACAACTATTTGGCTAAAAAGTCAGTTTGTAGAAGCAGCAACCCCAATAATATGCCCAGTAAAACATGTTCACCAGATTAGTTTGTTAAAAGAAATTATTTTGTTCATTGGCAAAAATCCACCAAACATCATTCCCAGCTGAAAGTAATGCATTACCTTATCATTGTGGGTGACCAAAGTTTCAAATGATGTCATGCGAAAGATGAATAGCGCTCTAAACAATTCACCGACAGTTTTACTTTTGTAAGCCTCCCGTCCATCATTGAAGGTTGTATCCAGATACTTGAAGTCTGGCCGATCCAAGGATTCTTTGACTTCTAGTTCATCGGAGATTTGAGCACCAGCAACTGTGCTATACGGTATCAGCTCGGCATTGTTCCCTGCTGCCAAACGTTTCAGTGTCGGTGTTTGAATACTAGAGGCAGCTGACAAACGACTCTGAAAGTGAGAGGTCGTCCGATGATTATACAGTGAAAAGCTTGATGCAGGGGCTGCTTCTGTTCTTGTTGATGCCACCAGCAGTAACTCTCTCTTCTTCAGACATCGGTGGTGATAACCGCTGCTTTTCTTACTACAGTTCACCAATACTTTAATGGTGTTTGGGCGATATCTCAGCATTATTCACAAAAGATTATGAAATGAACTTAAAATTGAATTTCCATTTGACGTACTATCTGTTCATGTGCCATATGGCCTCACCTGTATTGACGTTTTTATTATATACACTAAAATAATAGGTGAAGTTTATTTCAAAGCAGTTTATTTAGGTATGATCAACCAATCACGGTCAAATTATTAGCCAATAAGTTATTGGGTATACTATCTTCAACACAAGAGCACATGGTCCAGTTTCAATCGATCGTTTTGTTTGCACAATCATCTCGTGAAGTTATTTATACATGATCACTACTATGTGATCACTGACTGACAATCCAGCTCAGTAAGCTTTCCCCGAGCAGTGTATGGATTTTGGTTTTTTTTTTATTACAGATGACAAATAATAGAATATAAATAATACAGCAGTATCCTACAAATGATGAAATAGCAATTGTTTTTGAGTTTTTTGGTGATAGTTCGTGTTATTTCCTGCAGCAATGCACCAACAACCATAGCATCAGTAGGTAAGCGTACACAAGGTGAACAGAATAATTTCCAGACTAATTGAATGAAAAAAGCAAGAATGAAACTCAGGACTTGGTGGTAATGCAGAGTTTGTTCATTCATCCCAGAGTTTTAAGGAGCAATCACACCTGCTGAGTTCTAAGATTACAATCATTGTGGAAGTGTACAAAAACTGAAACAGGTAACCAAACATTAATAGAAGGCTTGGTACTAACCATTAGGGCCTTCTGCTGGATTTGCACCAGCACATGGTTACCAATTTATTGTCAAAAAAAAATACTGGGAAAGAAGTATGCTACCTACAGTATACTGTAGTATACTGTAGTGTAGTGTACTGTAGTGTGGTGTACTGTACTATAGTGTACTGTACTATAGTGTACTGTAGTGTATTGTAGTATAGTATACTGTAGCATAGTGTTACTGTACGTATAATGATTTCAATATCTAAAATATATATATAAATTACTAACTAATATATATACATGTAGATAATATACTAACCCAAAGTTAATCATCACCTTTATTTAATAAAAATAATATCAATAATATGTATGCAATTGATAACAATACTATGATATATCATTGAATAAATTTATTATCACTTGAAAAATACTTTTTTTGTTGCTAGGAAATTCGTATGGGGAAACTGCTGTCAAACAGCCATGAGTGCTTTGTAGAACAAATGCAGAAAAACACAAAGAAATCATGCACTGACATAACATCTACCAGGTAGCAGTTAAGTGGCTGTAGGCAAGGGTTCTGTGATCAGTCGGTCTGGCCAAGGATTTCTAACCAAACACTTTCGTCTAACACAACCAAAAATAAATGATAACATTAAATAATATTGCAATACAGAAGAAATTATTTATTATTCACATTTTTGAAAAATTTATACATGCAAAATAATGGGTATTCGCAACCCATCCAAAATAATATTATTATTACATCATTCTAAGACAATCAGCGATGTAGCAGTAAAACATTTTTAACCATGATTATACTTCAAGCACACGGCTCTCCCTAGAGAGGGGCGGCAAGGGCGATTCGCCCCAGTGTCATTATATGGCACCCCAGCTAAAGTATTAAGAGAAATGGCAAGTTGTACAGTGGGATCTGGCATATAAGAAGGTCCAGATGGGTGAAGGCTTGCTGCTGATATAACAGTTGAGTCTTCACAGCCATACCTCATGCTAGTAGACTGTGGTCCAAGTAGATTTGCCATGTGGGTAAAGTTACCAAATGAAACAGCCGATGCAGTTATCAAGCAGATAGAGCGAGCGTTCAGAGAGAGGAGCCACCCATCTGAACTCACGAGCGATAATGGACGCTGTTTAAGAGTGGGCACACTATGCAGCTCTTGAAATGATGGACTGTAGATAAGATATTTAGCTGCGCACCAAAACCATCAGGAAATGGCATTGTTCAGAGGAACCATCGTACTAGCAAGGGAATGATTGCTAGGACTGGTAAACGATCAGGTGAAATGGTATTCTGGTATAATAGTTCGCAAATGGATAGTCTCGATGGAAATGTTGCAAACCTACAAAACACATCTACCAGCAACAATCGTAGGTAGTGCAGCACCAACATAATTGCAGAGAACTCAGAACGATTCATGCAACCCATACAAAACAGGCGACGTTGTTATGTATAGCCACACGGTGCTCAGTGTACCGATGTGTGGAAACCAGGTAAAGCAGCAAAAGTCATAATATTCAACACTGCAGTAGAAGTAAACAAAACAAATCTCAGATCATCTACACGACGGTTTGTTCCGTTACCTTCTACTGCAGTGTTGGATATCCATACAATTGTTACGATATTACCAGTAAATGCAGCTGTTCAGCTAAAATCAATTGTGGCTGTAAAAAAGCTATTGCTTGCTGAGTTGGTTGCAAGAGCTAGAATGATTATTTCTACCAGTAATGGAGATATAACTGCATGCGCAGCAGCTATATCACTATGGCTATGATTATTCATCAAGTTGACTATTATTAATTATTAATAATAATTATTACTACTACTAATATTATCATTATTCTATTTCTGTTTTATTTATTATTAGTCTCATTATTATCTTACTCTTACTGCTACTTCACAGACTCACTCATTACTCACTCGTGGATTACGTACATTCAAGATGGCCTTACGACCAAAACGTAAAAAGCCTTTTTGGTAATTTGTTTGTCAGTGAGTGAGTCAAAGTCACAGCCAAAGAGGGTAGACTATTACAGATTACCCTCTTTGTCACAGCCATCTACTGTTGAGTTTGTTGGCCCTAGCCTAAGGTCCCTGACACTATGTGGAAGGCTCCTGCAATATGTCTCACTTGAGGCATAGACTGAGGTGGGTCCTCCTTGTGCAGCTCGAATCACTATTGCGGTCTGGAATAGAATAGCGGCCAAGAATAGGGTCTGGAGTCTAGTTTCATCAGACAATATTCTCATCTACAAAGACAGCCTGTGTGATTTTCTCCTGTCGTTCAACAGTGTCAAGTCAAGTTGGGTTCTAGCTTCTATAACACTTCCTTTGACAATTTTAATTAGTCTTACTGCCTTAGTTTGGACATGTTCTAATGCTTCACCAGATGTCGTCATCAGAAAGGTCCCAAAGAGTATCCACATATACCAAAAAAGGTCTACAGAGGTTTGTATTTGCAAACGGCTTTTCCTTGTCTGGGGCTTCATACAGGGAATACTTGATACAGTCAATGACCTTTGACGAGCTGCTTATCCTGGTTGTCATTTGTTTGTCAAACTTCAAGCTTGATTGCATTTCTATCGCCAGGTATTTGGGCTCCGGGACACATTGGAGAGAGGTGCCCCAAAGGTGTATTTGGGATCAGGCACTGGTACTATCACAGGTGGCTCCAATCTACTGGCCTGGCGGTAGATGAATGGGTTTGAGTGTATAAAGATGATAGAGAGAAAGTAAAGACACTCCAAAAAGCAAAAATATGTAAAAAAGAAAAACGCTACTCTTAGCTTGTGTTTTTACTCAACTGTGACCAAACTTGTGAAATATAAAATAATAAAAAGTTGCCACAAAGTCTCAATGACGAAGGAAATGCTACCAGTTTTAACATGGAAGTCTATTTTCCCACCTACCAGTGATATGAAAAACCAAACTATTTTAGAAAGTCGACAAAAAAAATGGCACCTAACACCCTTCCTTGAGGTACACCACCAGCTGAATAAATAACATTTTATACACTCGCTGTGGGGAGCCAATGGGAATACAGTACGAGGTGAGACATTTTGTGGCTTATGGAAGGACGTGTCTGTGTAATTTCTGCATTGTTTTGACCAGCAAGTCTGAGCTACAGGTAGCACATCTACAGCTAAGGTCACTAATTGATATATTAAGAGCAACGTTGGTCAGAGAACTGAGCCCTGAAGCACACCAAGGAGACAGGGAGGTCTTTTGGTAGGGTCCCACAAACAGAAACTCTTTGCTGTCACCAATCCTTGCATCCAATTAACAATGCTAGAGTTTATACCATCGATACATCATATTTTTGCCTCAGTAGTTAAGAAGCAACCTAATCGAATGCTTTTCTGCAGTTTAGTTCGCCTTTTTAACCAATAGAGCCATTTGCGATGGATTTTGCTAACTCATGATGAACATGTATGTAGTTTCGTAACCAGGGGTCTTTCTAAGCAGCATGGGGAAGGAACAAAAATCTTTTAGACTAATAAAAAAAAATAATATAATAAGTTTGGTTATTATTTAAAATTGCTATTAATTAAATTTATTAGAACAAAAAAGTTTTTAATACTTATAATAGTAATAATAATAAGAGACTGATGAACTGATTGACTGTGAACTGATGTTGTTTTGAGTCAGTTATAAACAGTTTTGTTCGACAGGTAGTTGCTTGAAGCCAAAACTTCATTTCACTAGCGACCATTAAAGTTTTATAAACTGATGGTGCGATGTAAGCAATCAAAATTTAACATAACTTGTCAAGACAGTGTGTATTTATTAAATACTAGTTATACCATATTATGGGGTAGATTATACACAAAACAACATAAAAAAGTTCACAAAAACAAATACAAAACATATTTTCTTCGTGAGCATTATTGGAGATTGAAACAAAAGTAGAAGATTTGACAGCAGAGTAAAAACTGAAAGCATATCGGGCAACAGACTATGTACTTGGGCTAGAGGATCGATCCATGCTCAGAGTTGGGGCTATATGCTCGAGCTAAATCTGTATGGTTGAGCTGAGGACCATTTGCCCGACATATATACTATATACTCAGTCTAGCGCCTACATAGGAGAGTGAAAACACTGCCAGGTTTGAGCAAACATCATTCCTCTCATAGCTGCCATCAGGATGAGTAAAATGTCACAAAATAGTGCAATGATAACACAGAATAAAGTAATAAAATAAAATTGGCATATGCTGCGTAAAACATCAAAAAAATTTTTTGTGACTTGAAACAATATAAAGGTGTACACAGGGAAAGAAGTTGCTGACGATAGTCCACAGGTGCTCTATTGAAAGCAGCACTTGGCAAGAATTTAGCTGTTGCGTCAGGAACTTTCCTGTAACACAGAATGTTACATTAGTAATTCTGTAATTCAATAATTGTTGGACGAGTTATTTCATTGACCTCTAGAGTAAAACTGAAATATAATTATTGACCAACAGCCACTTAGTATATTAGATCATCAAGTGATACTATTTCATATATAAAATCTCCACAGGGAGCCAAGTATTACTATTAGTAAACATCTACACTAACAATATACACTTGACTAAGGATATTGACCTTGACATCTAGGAAGAAAAACCAAAGAGCCTTCGTTTTAACTCAGCTCGCAGCATTCGTCTCTCCTTCTGCACTTTTTCTAGGATGCCTCTGTTCTCTGCGGCACGTCGAGTGAGGTAGGGTAGAACCTCCTCTACAGGGCCATACGGTACGTACTTGTACACCGAGTAGCCACTCTGGCCTAAGATATATAAGTTTGTATGACACTTTCATTTGGTGAACATTAGCTGAAGATGTCATGGCGGTTGGGAAAAAACTAATATGATTTGCACAAAATTTAAATTTTGCAGTATTTTTACTAAAACTCATTTGTGACAAATTGCAACCTCAACGATGACATCCACTGCTAGAATTGTTTTCTTAGCAGTACCTGGAGTCACAGACAGAACACAGGAAGCTGGTGATGTGCTCATAAAGGCAATAAAAATGAGTAAAGAACCAGACTATCACATAAAACTTGGAAAGGAAGTCAAAAAGGTTGAAAACAATAAAATTTGAAGTAGATGGAATATTTGAGGTAGACAAACATACACTACCACGTGCTAGCAGCATTCTACTCTAAGCAAACGAGTCAATCATCAAACCAGGCATGAAATATTCATCTGCAATTCTTTGTTTGTACATTGCAAGGGACCATATCAGTGTGAGCAGGAACCACATTATATACAAAGGATTACAGTAATTGTCCTCTCTCTTGTATAACATTTCTATGTAGGGCAGACAACTCTTACCTAAAGGAAAAGTTAGGTGATCACACATTCCCAGAAGTTGACCAAAACAAAGAGCTTTGTCCTCCCTGCGTAATCCGTAGTCTTTGAGCCTACAACAGAAATTGGATAGATTAGAGATCAACGACAGATCAGATTGGCTATACGATTGATCGCATACAGTAGATATCATAGTGGTGTGCGCAATACAGTCTTATCAAATGCGGACAGTCTGACTGTATGACAATAATTGTAATGAAAAGAAACTGACCACCTTAAGGTGTGACTGGCTTGTAATGGCTGGCTATCAGAATGTATTATTTTAATGGAGTTGAGTACAAACTTTGTACCTTTGTACACAATATCTTATCGTGTCTTCATTATGTGAGGCAGCCATGACAGCAACTTGTCCTTGACCTCTAACAGTGACCTCATGCAGCGCTGTGTCTACCACTTTCTCATACATCGCACTAGTAGCCTCAAAGTTATCATTAATTGGGTCAGCATACCTGGAATACAATACAAATAGCAGGTTGGTGTCAAAGTAAAGCAATAACTTGGAGTTGTGCACTCATCGACACAGCAACTCCAACAGTAATAACTTTTGGTATAAAAGCTTTCCCATTATTTATAACTCCATCAATGCGTTGATGGTTGCACATGCACAGCAGCTAGCTGTAGTCTGGGTTTGCCTGACAAATTCAGCATACATTTTTTGTAGCTTTTTGATGTTTGTTCACTAGAAATGTTTTTGTGTATAATCTGATAATCATTGGAAAATGTTTGCTCAGAAACCTAATCGATGTAACAGCCAGTGAAAAGACAACTCCAAGCTTGCTGTGAGCTGGCCGGCAGGATAAATAGAAGAAGACAACTCATAACAATTAGTGACAACAAGTACACACCCAATACTGGCAGCTCTTTGTCTCTCTTGTTCCATGTACGCCCCTCGCACAACTTTACAGCCAAACGTGAAGTTTTCTCTCCTTGCAAGATCCAGATCAATTTTGAAATTTGTGTGAGCATTCTAAACATAGAATATTCTAGATATGGAGCATTCTAAACATAGAACATTCTAGATATAGAGCATTCTAAACAGAACATTCTAGATATAGAGCATTCTAAACATAGAACTTTCTAGATATAGAGCAATCTAAACATAGAACATTCTAGATATAGAGCATTCTAAACATAGAACATTCTAAACATAGAGCATTCTAGATATAGAGCATTCTAAACATAGAACATTTTAGATATAGAGCATTCTAAACATAGAACATTTTAGATATAAAGCATTCTAAACATAGAACAGTCTAGATATAAAGCATTCTAAACATAGAACTTTCTAGATATAGAGCATTCTAAGCATGGAGCATTCTAGATATAGAGCATTCTAGATAGAGAACTTTCTAGATATAGAGCATTCTAAACATAGAGTATTCTAGATAGAGAACACTCTAAATCATTGGTATAAAACACTACAAGTGCAATGTATTGCTGCATGTATTGTTTCTAGAATGCTCTATATGTAGAAATTTTCATTTATATATGAAAAATGCTACATATAGAGCATTCTAGAAACAATACTGCAGCAAAAAAATATTTCCCAATTTTATATACTACAACAACATTCTACACTGAGATTACCGCTACTACAATAACTAACTTCTCAGCACAAAATATAATGAGAGAGAGGACGAACGCACCTTGAGGTAGCACTGGTATGTGTTGAATACAACAGGAGTCTCCTGGTTAAACTTTCTCATCATCTCCATGGTGAGACGACTGATAGCTGGTTGAAAGTACGTCTGCTCTGCATCCACCATAAGCCTGACATTTCTCTCTGCTGCATGCTGCGGTAAACATCAAGTAAAACAAATAATGATTAGAGCTATTTACATGAGCAAGGAAGAGTTGGACACAACGCTGAAGAAAATTATTTGCTCTGGAAACTAACAGCCAGCGGTGAACTAGCAGTCAAAAATTTCAGCAACTGGTTTCGTAAATCTGACTTAGCCAGAAAAAGGAAATGCCGGCAGATGGAAATACAATCTATTTTGGTGGCTCATCTACACCCTAGAAAATTAAATGACTGACTTTAACTAACAACTGTCGACTCACAAAGTTTCGCAACCAAAAACTGAGTTTTGCGATAAAAGCTTAATCAGATGACAAACTTCGACACCAGAGTATGAAATAACAAGTAGTTTGTATAAAAATGGTAAAAAAACTAAAAGTGTATACATCTTTTTGCTGCAGAAAATAGCACATTTCAGCGCTTGAAGTATTTGCCCATTAGTGGGGTTGAGAGAAGACAACTTTTAATCTTGCTTTGTTACTAAAATTATTAAACGGAATATGATTAATCCTCATTCAAAATTTTTCTCAATCAAATTAAATGCTATTTGGAATTGAAAAATCACGAACATTTGCAAGATTAAATTAATCTGATACACTTTCTATGCTCAAACTAAAACCAACCGCCTACCTCAGCAATCTTGTTGATTCTCTTAAACATGTTCCTAAATTCAACCTCTTGCTTCGGCGAAAACTGGGGAAACTTGGACTCCAGACCCCCTTTCTCAAGGTTGGGGACGCTAAAGAGACGTCCCAAAGATTGATCTGGGTTGATTAAGCTACTCCAGCTATACAAGTCAATCTCCCTGTAATCAAAGGCTACACGCTACAAAGTAATACAAGCAGACGACTAAATCTAAGAATTGTCTTCTGTAGAACAGATGACTTCGATGTTTAAATTAAAAACATACGAATTAAAATGGTTTCTACCCATTCGCTTGCTGAAATTGCATTTCTCAAGAGCAAATCAGGTTATCAAAGCATGACATATAATAGAAATATACATTGGCCAGTGTGAGCAAGTACGACTATAGATTACAAAGGAAGTAACGTCGTGGTTGTTGATAACTGCAAATATTTCAAACTGAGTGAAGCATCGCACTGCTTTAAGTAGTCCAGTTTGTAAGTAGAGGCATGGAATGCAGACTAAAAGTACAGATGTACAGTGCAGACATACAGTACAGACGTACAGTACAGACGTCCGTCTGTCACTCATAAATCATAGAATTAAAAGACTAACTTGCTATCGCTGACATCTAGCCATGTAAACCACTGATTGGTCTCATCTCTAGAAGCTGGTATACCCAAGTCGTACAGCTTTGCCTCTAAAGTATCAGCTCGGATTCGCTTCAACGCTACGTCTGTCTCCTCATTGGTCAGTTGGTCAAACATCTCCTTCATGGAGATGAGTACATTAGACATCTTCAGCTACAATGACATTCCAAGCATAACGCCAGATGAAACATCGCAAGGAGCTCTCTTCCACATTAGTCTAGTTAGACAGCAAGTCATTATGAGAAGCTACGAACATTTTTGATAGTGGCGATGCGCTGGCTGTAACATGTGAAACAACCTACCACATATTACTGTGACATATCATTTCTACTATGATAAGACAAAATATTCAAACATATTTTTTATTATTTTCAATATTATTTATCATGAACAAAAATATTAATATGTTAAATATTACTTATTACTAATCATAAAAAAATTGCAATTTAATTATTTGGGTTTTTAATTGCTCGAAAGGATTTTACATCGCTATCAGAAGAAGTTACTCACAAGAAACTTGGGTCTTCCAAGAGCTGTCAGTTTGATGGCAGCGAGTCCGGTGCCCTCCGTTGCTTCGCTGACCACATCGACACACTTCATGAAAGTCCACATGTTTTTGTCACATTGTCCCTCACTGTCATAGAAGTATGTCCTAGCGCTCGTCACATTCTTTCTTCGGTCTCCAAACTGCTCATGGAAGCTGTACTGTCCTAATAAATAAATAAATAATAATGTTCAAAACAATGATAATGAATAATAATAAATCCGACCCCAATGCTGCAGGGAAGTAGCACCCATAAGTGCCTCTGAGAGAAGTTGTTACATAAGAGAATGGGTGACTATCACGCATGACAGAAGCGCTATGGACACGAAGTGAATGTCAACATCAGATAAAATCATTAACTGTTCAACAACAGTTTATTATTAGCCGTAAACAAACTATCTCCATGTCTTGTGCCAAGTACAAGCATTGATGCGTGACAAATAAAATAATTTGGACAGATGCTCAATGTTGGAGTCATGTTCCTTGTTGCAGGCTTTTTCACTAGCTTTATGCCTATAGCCAATTAGTATCACGCCTCAGTTAGTTTGCGCGAGTTATACAACGTCAATAGAAACTTCTGATTGTGATTGCACTTGAAAACAAAAGAAATGTGAAGAAAGAAAATAGACATAATAAAAACAACTGGAAACATGGCAGACTTTTCGGTTCAGTAACCTTTGCACTTGGATTTACTGCGAGCAAGAGCAGAACTTTGTTTTCTTCAAGAATACCGATAAATTTCAGAGATTGTTTACTTTCTGACTATAAATAGCTCAGACATGCTACCAACAAATGTACGAGGATTCCCCGAGCTAGACAAACTCTCCCCTCAGGTAGTGGATGTATAGGGGACACTAGTGGATGTATAGGGGACACAGCACACTCAATAAGCAGCTGACCATTCAATAACATTTAGTAAGAGTTAGAGGGGAAGAACAACCACTCCCTAATACACAATGACCGCAGCACATACATATATATATATATACACTGTACCATATAACAGTTCACTGACATCTAATAGCTCACTACATTCAAGTCAATAAACTAGCTAATACCTTAGAAGGCAATGGGATCAGTCATTACTGCTGAAAGAAAAGCTTACATACAAACGAAAACTGAAAGGAAGCAAATGAATACGCAAGTACTGGAGATTATGATGTCTCGTCTGATTTGATATAATTTCAACAATCTCTACAGCAAAACGTAGGAAGACCTCAATGCAGATACACACGCAAAATGTTATACAGATAAGAAGATTAAGAAAAAACAAAAAAACTTATCGCAATATCTGTTGATACAAACGACGAAAATAAAGCGAGTTATAAAAAACACGTTAGTGCTTCAAATAAAAAAAAAGTTCAAACCATTTCTGTATGCTTAATGCTAGACAGACTACTGTGTGTGTACACTTAATGCTAGGCATACTACTTTGAGTGTACACTTAATGCTAGGCATACTACTGTGTGTGTACACTTATTGCTAGGCATACTACTTTGAGTGTACGCTTAATGCTAGGCATACTACTGTATGTGGACACTTAATGCTAGGCATACTACTTTGAGTGCGTTCACTTAATGCAAGGCATACTACTGTGTGTGTACACTTAATGCTAGGCATACTACCGTGTGTAAACACTTAATGCAAGGCATACTACTGTGTGTGTACACTTAATGCTAGGCATACTACCGTGTGTAAACACTTAATGCTAGGCATACTACTTTGAGTGTACGCTTAATGCTAGGCATACTACTGTATGTGTACACTTAATGCTAGGCATACTACTTTGTGTGTACACTTAATGCAAGGCATACTACTGTGTGTGTACACTTAATGCTAGGCATACTACCGTGTGTAAACACTTAATGCTAGGCATACTACTGTATGTGTACACTTAATGCTAGGCATACTACTGTATGTGTACACTTAATGCTAGGCATACTACTTTGTGTGTACACTTAATGCTAGGCATACTACTGTGTGTGTACACTTAATGCTAGGCATACTACTTTGTGTGTACACTTAATGCTAGGCATACTACTGTGTGTGTACACTTAATGCTAGGCATACTACCGTGTGTGTACACTTATATAGTCTTACTACACCAAATCTATATGTACACCTAATATGAACATTCGCGACTAAAAATATCATCAAAAAGAGTGCTCTAAGCATTTTGCAGGAAGAATAAATTGTGTAATCACACCGATGCAGTAAGTTGACTGTTACATCACCACACTGTTACATCACAAAAAGTGTTACTGATAAAAATAAAATAATTAATACTTATCCTTACTTTCTTCTGAAATATAAAAAGATTATATCCAGATAATTTCAAATTACGGCTATTGTTAAGGCTAGAAATACCAAAAGTGGATACGCACAGGCAATGTTGTACTCACCAGTCAGTGTTGATCCAGTGCCACCATTTTCTGGTCTGCAACAAAAACGACAACAGCTCAATTGAATTGCACTCACTTCATGAACTCCAGTTTAAATCTTATTTACAGCAAAAAATGCTCTCTCTTCAAAAAAATTAAAAAAAGTTTGCTGGCTGGGAATTATCTATTAAAATAACTAGAAAACTTGCCAGAAACTTGTTGCAAATGAGTAAGCCAGATCAAAACCGAAATCATCTATACTGATCGGCGTAGATATATTTTAAACTTGAAACTGATAGCAATAATTATTGTTGGGAGCTAAAGAAATGGAAGGAACAAATGATGTCAAAACCGTATAAATGAGAAGAACCAGTCAGAACTGGAATAATCTGGCTTGGAGCAGATGAGCTGCAATACAAATAATATATATACGATATGAGAGGCACTAAAAAGAGACTCAGGACTATCATGTTACAATAACGTATAAATTGACTCCCCCCCCCCCCCCGAATGTTAGGTGATTCATGTACTAGTTGCTAGTCAAAAATTGCTTCTATTAACAAATACAACTGATGTATGAAGCGTGCTTCAAAGCAAAAGGCTACGACCTAGATTACTTATAGAAGTAAGAGGTAATGCAGTTCTAACAAATGTGAGCTTTCAAAATGATTAAAAATATTTTAAATTATTAAAATTGCTTGGTCACTCGGAGTTCTATAAATTGAAGACCCAATGAAACATGAATGAAAAAATGAGTGCTAAACCAATTAACATCTTTAAATCCCTTCTATGCATTTTATTCAGCATTTATACTTGTTCGAAGTGTAACAACAATGTGTTTTCTGTACGTTCATGAACACAAAAGTTGGCAGTGAAATCGCCCACCGTTTACATAGGTTAGCATTAGAACAGCATTGTTTCGCATGAAAACTAAAATGGGTCCAAATGTGTCTTAACACGAATAGGAAACAAATGCTCATAAGGCTCCATTTCTTACAATGCATTCTCAATCAAATAACAAACTTCAATGAGCACCAAAGACTAATGAATTGTCGCAAAATAAGTAAACTTACGTATGCTGAAATGCTTCTTTTGTTTTTTGTTTGGCCTTTTCTTCTGGCATGTCTTCCTCCACGCTGTAGTCGAGTATAGATTTGACACCATGCTTGTAGTTCTTTGCTATCACCGAAGATATTTCATCTACATCGGCACCAGCCACGAACTGTCCGTAGAAAGTTTTTCTCATGAACTCTGTGAACAATCGCTTACCAAGAATCTTTCTCATCAACTTCAATATCTAGAGCAGAAGGCAGCCATTGATTAATTCAACTTCTGTGGTCAAGGCTATAATCAGAGAGTGCAGGTTTGACTGGTATTCACATTAACAGAATTATCAGCACATGGTGTTAGACATAATCATTTGGGTACAAGGTCAGTTTGTAGAAGCATTAACCCCAATAATATGCCCGGTAAAACATGTTCACCAGATTAGTTTGTTAAAAGAAATTATTTTGTTCATTGGCAAAAATCCACCAAACATCATTCACAGCTGAAAGTAATGCATTACCTTATCATTGTGGGTGACCAAAGTTTCGAATGATGTCATACGAAAAACAAATAGCGCTCTAAACAATTCACCGACAGTTTTACTTTTGTAAGCCTCCTGGCCATCATTAAAGGCTGTATCCAGATACTTGAAATCTGGCCGATCCGAAGACTTTTTGTCTTTTAATTTATCTGAGTTTTGACCCCCAGCAACTGAGCGATATGGTATCAGCTTGCCATTGTTCCGTACTACAGTCAAATGTTTCAGTGTCGGTGTCTGATTTCTAGAAGCAACTGACAAATGGTTAGAAAAGTAAGAGGTTGTCCGATTATTATACTGCAAAAAGCTTGATGCAGGAGCTGCTTCTGTTCTTGTTGGTGCCACTAGTATTAACTCTCTCTTCTTCAGACATCGGTGGTGATAACCGCTGCTTTTCTTACTAGAACAGTTCACCAATACTTTAATAGTGTTTGGGCGATATCTCAGCATTATTCACAGCTGCTTAACATGCAGTGGGCTCGCAATAGAATTTACAGCTGACATAGTAGTGACTTTGGTGCCATAGGGATCCAATGTACTGTATTATTATATAAATTGAAAAAAGAACAATCCGCTATTAGTATTATTATTAGATCCCTGTGTTTTTGTTTATCAGCCCGCAATTCTCAAAAATCCTTCCAGTCATCATACTGAAACATTTACATTAAAAACATCAATTTTTAGAGAAGAGCTCATTGATAGCCTAAAGTGTCAAATTAAATTGACCTTGACAATTTTTAAACAATCTTGCCTCCAAAATCCAAAGAATAGAAACTCTAGTTTTTTCTTCACCAACGCCTGCCAACATCAAGCTATAATCACGTTCCTAAGTTCATAAGTTTGAATTATTAGTGTACTGCTTTTTATTTATTCTCCTCATCGGTATTCTGCTCGTAAGGATGACAGCTTTTGAAGGTTTGTATCAGCATTTCACCATTGGTGACTGTATTATTATTATTATTATTATTATTAATTATTATTATCAAATATGAAAAGATAATAATAATACATTATTATTATAATATTATTCTTGCTACTACTCACTGACTGAGAGTGAGAAGGTGACGGTCACAACAACCAACCACAGGTCTACTTTAGAAAATTTGGTTGATTTTGGGACCATTTTTTGGAATTTTATGTTGTGTTTTGTTGTTGGTGTTCAAACATCAACAACAAGTACAACATGAAATTCCGAAAAATAATGGTTCAACACCCACCAAATTTTCTGCAGTAGACCTGTAGTCACAACCCTTATTTACTTGTTTGTTTAGTGTTGTATTTATTTATTATTATTATTATTATTATTATTATTATTATTGTAGTAACTGTATTATAATTATTATGTAGGCGTTACTATGTATGTTTGTATTGTTATAACCACCATCATCATCCATCACCCCCCCCCCCGTCATCACCATCAACAACATCATCATCAATGATGATGATGATCATCATTCATATCAATCAACTATTATTATTATTATTATATTTATTATTATTGTTAATAATCCTCATCACCATCATCACGTAATAATAATCATATTGTTATCATGATAATAAATAACAATAATCCATAAATTTAGTTTATAATAATAGTGATATTAATTATTTAAAGAATAACTACATTTAGTTAATGAGGATGATAACTAATAAATAATGATTATTATATATATTATTATATAGTAACTGTCATTCAGATAAATTATTCATTTTATTTATTATCAAAAATAATGTACAGGAAATATGTAGCACGGCGCCTGTAAATAGACATTATAGCAAGCCAAATTATACCGTATGTACTCTCACCATTTATGCATTTATTTATTCACTTTTGTACCTTTGTGTTAAGGCAACGACTGTTTAGTGTCTTGACTGTATTAATGTTATGTAACACTTCACATAAATAGAGCTGCTATGCCTCTCAATAGTTAGTGTACACGCGAGGCATAGCTGGACAATTTTTATGAATAAAGATAGCTAACACTCTCTCAAGCTCTTATACTTGAATACTGCGCAATTTATACCTTACTGCTCTATAAGGCAACCAGCTCTGACGACCTACTAGGTCTGGCAGCACCAGTGTTGTACAACGAGTAGTAGGCTAGAGGCAGACTTGCCTGACAGACTCTCGCCTATCACGGCCTACCTTCTAGCAGCTATGCAGAAGGGCGGACGCTGAGAAGGCCGAGCTGGCAGCAAGCTTGTCTGGACAGACAGACAACTCTGCTACCTAGAGGTGGTGCAGGTGTGCTACCAAAATGACTAGCGACGTCACCACGAAATCCTGCACAATAACACTATTAGCAATTATTTATAGTTATCATCATTATTCAATAGATAATTATGATGATAATTAATGAAGATAGTAGTAGTGTAATGGAAATGACTTGTGTAGCTCCCAAAACAAAGGAAGTAAGCTATCAATATATAATAACTCTATGCAGTCACATGAGCACAAATGAAAGCTCATGTGATGTAGCTGCAATTCAGGCAGCCTCTGTTCATATCTATGATCTTTTATATACTTATATAACCAAGCTATTCTTTTCCTGTCAGCATCTAAGGCTGACAGATTATGTCACAAAGGAATGTTATGTAACCTCTTTTATATATAAGCTGGCTGGAGCTCCCTGTAAATCAGAGCAGGAGAAGAGCTCAGCCAGGCACAATACAGAATACAGATTACTCAACCACACTTCACAACTTCTTGATTATAATCTCTAACAGATATCTGCTCTGCCATTGCCCAGTATGACTAAGGAGTGCCGGCCTGTAAAAACCCAATACTCTAGTTAGTCTGCTACCCAGCTGGCCTGACTATGCCAGGGAGGCATTGTTAGAAACAGTCAACAGTCGTACACAGCCGCAGCTTGGGGTCTGGTACAGGTGAATACTACCAGTCACTCACCCCCGACTCAGAAATCCTGTACAGTAGAAATATTATAATTCAGTACAAATAGTTTTTTCAAATCAGCCTTGGGGTGTTAAAAAACATATCATGGCGTAGAATCATATCTTGCAGTCACAATAGTGGTAAACTTTTTTGTCTCACATGATAGTTACTGAGAAAATGAGTTTTAAAAATGACTCTCTATGCACCAAAATTACTTTGTTTTATGTTTGCACAGCGGATAGTTTTACGCCTCATTATTGATACATTAAAGTGAAATCCATGACACGTGACCAAGCGTCCGTTATTAATTTGTGGTAATTATTGATTACTTCATTGTAATATATAAAAAGAAGTTATGTTCTTATTTGGAAAGGGCATTATTAAATATATTTTCCTACCTTCAGATGTAAATGATCTATAACAAATAGTATATCAACAGGTCGGTAATCTGATAGGCTAGTGATATGACATGAACTAAAATCATAAGGTCCCACAGCGCACTGGAATATTGCTCGTTTACAACGTGGTTTCAAAACCTTTTTTTCAAGTCCACATTTATGTAAGCAGTGCAGTAATTGGTTACTCTGGTACGGAATAGTGTATCCTATTAAACCCTTTTAAAATTTTGTTTCTAGCAGCCTGTGGTCCCAAGTTATTAAAGATTTAGTAATTCCATAATATTTAAAAACTGAAAAAAACCGGGTGCTACTAATATTTATATCAATGCTTTTGACTCGTGACGTCATATTTCGTGATCAATTTGTGGATGCTAAATTATCATGTTTAATTAAATATTGTATAGGAAAAACATGGCACGTCTTTCTGTGGGTAACCTGGAAGCAAACTAAAACATTTATTATTACGCTAACAGTAGCGATTCCATTTAGCACATTGCTTATTGTTGTCAACATCTTTTGTTATTATTATTATTAAGAATCTCGAAGCCTTTCATGCCTCCATTTTATATTATTACTCGAGGCTATGACCTCTGTACCGCCTTAAGGTCAAAGGTCAACACTGTTATAAATACAGCTGCTGAGCCTCTCACTTTTCAGTGTAACTGGAGAGGCACGGCTGGTTTATTCTCTGAATATATACGCAGCATACACTCAATCAAGTCTTATCTTGAAACTCTGCTCGCACACGCAAGCATACATATAATACAGCACTACTACTCGAGAAGACAACTTGCTCTGACGACCTACTGATCTGGTAGCCTTGTTATTGTCTGGCGAGTGGCAGACAGGAGGCAGACTTGCCTATCAGGGCTTGCCTTCAGGCAGATAATGCTGATGGATAGATACTGATTTGGCCGGTCTGACAGCAAGCTTGTCTGGTTTGAATAGACAACTCTGCTTGTCTAGAGGTGGTGCAGGTGGCTACCGGAGTAACCTACCATAGTTACCATAAAATTCTGCACAATATTACTAAATAAAATATCATTTCAATTATTATTATTATTAATTGTGATTTATAATAAAATATTTAGTCCTACAATAGTAATGATAAAAATGAGGTAAAATAATCACAGGAATATGAAAAAACCACTAGCCATGTCCAGCCATGATTTAAACAGTGCCAGGAAATAACACAACTTTCCAAAACAAATGGTGGCCCCAAAAGGGCTGATGAGTAAGAGAGGTTTGGAATGAACGTAGACAGAAATGAATGTCGACAGGAATGAATGCAGACATAGCTGGAATCAACATAGACACCTCCTACTATGAACGTCGACAGACCTGTGTGTGACAGACCTGTGAGTGTCAACTATGCTATAGAGAAAATAATTTCAACATCCATTTCCGGAAGTGCCTGCATTTGTTCCTAGTGATTTATAAAAAATTGTTTCGACATTCGTTCCGCGAATATAAAATTTTACCATTTTTGGTCAAAGTAGAAAACTCCTGGAGTGGACGTTGAAATAATATTTTATATATCACCAGAATCGAATATGGCCATTTCCATGAATGAACGTCAAAAGTTTCTTCCTTATAGCATAGTCGACGTTCATGCAAAGCCTGTCGATATTCATTCCAGGCCTCTCTATGTTCATTCAAGCTATATCTGCATTCATTAGCGTCTACAAATTGATCACGAAATATGACGTTACACATCAAAAGCATTGATATAAATATTTGTATCACCCGGTTTTTTTCAGTTTTCAAATATTCGGGAATTACTAAATTTTCAATAACTTGGGACCACATGCTGCTATAAACAAATTTTTAAAAGGGTTTAATAGGATACACTAGACCGGACCAGATTAACCAATCACTGCACTTCTTACATATCTGTAGTTTCAGGAAAAATTGTTTGGAAATGACGTTGTAAACGTGAGATTTCCCAGTGCGCCATGGTACCTCAGGATTTCAGTTTATGTTATATCACTAGCCTATCAGATTACCGACCTGTTGATATACTATTTGTTATAGATCATTTACATCTGGAGGTATGAAAATAGATTTAATAATTCCCTCTCCAAATAAAAACGTATTTTTGTTTTTTATATATTACAATGAAGTAATTAGTAACTAACCGCTAATTAATAACTCGCCGCTCGGTCATGCGTCACGGATTTCTCTCTAATGTATCAATAATTAGGCGTCAAACTATCCGCTGTGCGTACATCAAACAAAGTAATTTTGGTGCAGAGAGAGTCATTTTTAAAACTCATTTTCTCAGTAACTATCAATGAGAGACAACAAGGATTACCATTACTGTGACTGCAAGATATGATTCTACGCCGTGATATGTTTTTTAACCTCCCAAGGCTGATTTGAAAAATTAATTTGTATTGGCTACATTCATTCCTGTCCACGTTTCTCCCAATCCCCAAGTAAGATTGAGAAGCACCAACTCAAGGAAAGAAGTTCTTAGTTGGCACCATGCAATCAAACTTCTGATTCTTCTGATCCCAGTGGATCGTGAGAACTGATCACTTCCTATGACACTGAGGGAGTGGAGGCTGGAGCTGCGTTTTCTGGGCCTGCTATGCAACACCACCCTGTCTGAGTCTGGGAGACATGTGAACATCTCACCCTAGCTGACTGTCTGGTGCAACGAATGAGAACAGAGGCTCTCTCCTCTCTGTGATGAGACCGCTTTGTGTTAGTGTGTGCGGTGGTTTAACAGAAGGACAGTGATTTGTGCACCACCATGCCCCCGGTTCTGGAAGAATACCTAACGGAGGTCACAGCATATAACAGAGTTGTGACAGTGCTGGGAGTTAGTAGTTGGTGAAAGGAGAAGTGGAAAAATCACAGCGATGTTACATGGTGAACTGAATGATGTTGAAAAGTTTAGCCCAAACAATATAAAAATAAAAATTGCTAGCATTCTGCAAAAAAGCCGACCAATCAGAATAGCTCAGTTTTAACCCTTTTTCAAAATTAAGGATGGTACAGCCAGATTTACACTTGGAAAATATAAGAAAATAATTTAATAGCCAAAAATTATCAACACGGCAATTATGAACAATACATTGACAAAAAAAGGACCAGCTGTCTTCTCTTCAACAATTTAAGCACTCCCAGCAACGTCCTCGAACTAATTTTTTCAGGTCTGAAAATACTGATTTGAGCCAAAGTTAATTTTAAAATTGGTAAATATCTATCAAATAAAAAGACACACTCTGATGTGATTTGGTTGGCCACATCCAAATTGGCTTGATGTAACTCGAATAATTAGTCACAAGTCAATGAATTTTTTAACTTTATCCTTGATAACTCACATGCTGTAATTATTAATTACAAGGCTCAGCCGGCAAAAATTGTTTTGAGACGTCAATTGTTAGCTTCCATCCAATGCTCCATCAAGCAGAATGCTCTACATTCACATCCCTCTTAACAATTGAGATGATACAAGCCCCTTATTAGTGGGATGCTCATGCAAGAGTGAGTGCACTGCTAATGTTTAGCAGCAATGACAAACCGGCTGAAGTGCACTGTAGACAAAACAACTGCAGCTGAGTAGCTAGTGATTAAATAAAAACTAAGTTAAATAATGGAGGACCTAGAAATGCTGACTAAAGTCTGTAGCAGAAGAAACTTTTCAAATTTGTCTGTGTAAAGCAGAGTAGTTGATAGAAATAACAACGATACTTTTTATTTCGTAATTCTATGTCATGCCCATCTGTACCAACTCAGAATCCGCCTTGCTGATTTCTAACAACTGGAAAAGTTTTATTGTTTTTGTGGCATTATTGTTTATTCTCCCTTCAAATTAACGCTTTTAAAAGACCCAGTTAATATTCAAAAGTTGTCATCTGTCCAGGCTATGCATTATGCTATCGTATTATCAATTTTGATTCTTGTCATTCTCTATTTTTACAGAAATGGGCATCATGCCAGAGCTCGGTGCAGCAGTAGAAGAAATGGATTGGATGTATGTATATATTGTTAACCTGAATAAGTCTTTGGACCCTATGTTATTTTTTGAATGATTTTGGATTGTCCAGGCGGTCATAATTGTAAACTGGCTTGTTTACATAACTATGCTCACACATGTCTATGCTCACACGTGTCTATGCTCACACATGTCTATGCTCACACATATCTATGCTCACTCGTGTATGGCCACATTTCTATTCATAGGTTACCTACGGATGTACAAGCCGAAGCCATCCCACTCATCCTAGGTGGTGGTGATGTACTGATGGCAGCTGAGACTGGGTCAGGCAAAACTGGAGTTAGTATCGCTTGAAATTGTCCCAAGCCTTTTTGCTTTTGATTCAAAATAATAAAGTGACAGGGTCCATCTCAGCTCAAACTAGAATTTGTGATTATTTTTATATCGTAACATTTTTAATTAGAGTACGTGAAACTAATAAATAAAAAAATCATTGAATGAGTTTTGACCTGATCAAGAGTGTTGGTGTTTGACACAATCCTAGTGTGATTTAATGTCCGGTTTGGGCCTTTTTAGGCCTTTTGTCTGCCAGTCATACAAATAGTGTGGGAGAGTATCAAAGACTGTGGTGCTGAGAGATCTACTTCATCAGCTGGTAAGACTCATCATTTTGTCTTATCTAGACTTATAATTACCCGCATTGTTTGTTGAACTATTATATTTTGTACCCTTGCAGGTGTGACTACAGGTAAGGAGTGGAAGATGAATGCCTACGACAGAGGTGAAGCACTGGGTAAGTAACATACTATTGTATGTATTTAGTATGAGATCTACGGTCAATTCTTGTAATAGGTACTGCACCGATGACAGCGATGGCAGGAGGGATCTCATGCGTCTCCGTTGTATAGACGCCAATTATGTAGTGGGTGTTTGTCCAAACAAAGAGATTCAAATGTTGTGACTTTGTTACATTTGGATTAAAGGAAATCCTGCTGAACACAATTGATATTGTAACTGCAAGATAAGGATGTTATTTGTTGTAGATAGAAATGAAAAAAATCAGATTTGTACATTCTGCATACATAATTTTTTTTGGTCTTCATTATTCGAATTTTGAAACAATATTTCAACTTCTCTTTTAATTTTTTTGTATCAGGTAGAAGACAATTGATATAATTTTAAAACTAGTGTAAATTATACGAACTTTTCCCTGCCCTGGAGGCTCGTTGTAGCATAAGTGAAGGATGGTCGCGCGTCCCATTGGCTACTTTTTTAGCATTTGAGTTCTGAGATTTTAACATGAAAAGTTTAAATAACTTTTAAGGAGAGCCTTTCTCGTTTGTCATCCATTTCTTTGCCTTAACTGTCTATTTTGGTCTGCGTGTAAGTAACAATTCTCTTTTGCTCTGTCAGCCTCTGTTCCTTGTGTTACTCATGGCCTAAGTTTTGTCAAACCAGCTCAACAAGATGTAGCATCAGCTCACTAGTTTGTGAAAAGCCCACTGAAAAATATTTTTGTTATGATTCCTTATGTACAACAGATATTTTTGTGTTATATAACAATATAATGATTTATTTATATCACATTTGCTTCTGACGCTGAAAAAATTGATCGTAATTAGACGTAATGCTTCCTCTGTGAGAGATCTGTGCAGTTAGTCCATACTTGATTGTGGCTTATCTCACACTGAATATATAGCTAGTGGCATAAACTGTATCATCTAATAGTTCTTTTGCAGCTATTGATAGCAGCGGACTATTGTGTCAGAGTAGAGATCAAAGGGGATGGCATGGTACTAGGGCTACTATGGCTGTCTGTGGTTCCGGTAGGTTAAGTATTCATATCAGAGTCACAGCTTTAATCTATCTATTTCCTGTGTAATGTTGTATTTTGTGCTGTTACTTTCCCTGGCGGTAGCTTTATATAAGTTTATCTTATAAAACAAAATAAGTTGAGGTACCGAGGACAACGTGTATATTTGGGGTATATTTGCAGGTAAATACTACTATGAGGCGACAGTCACAGATGAGGGATTGTGTAGAGTGGGCTGGGCTACTGATAAAGCTAACCTCAATCTTGGGACAGATAAAAATGGTTTTGGGTTCGGAGGAACTGGCAAGAAATCGTGGAACAAGCAGTTCGATGACTATGGCGAGGTGGGATCTGGTAGTGTTAACTGGTGCATTTACTGAAGTAAATCTAATTATTTGACTTAATGTACTGGACGAGGAAAAGAAAATGGTTTTTTTAATTTTATTTTACCAACTGAATTGTTTATTATTCATTTTATTTAATGTGCAATATCGATGTTATTTACAGACGCACAAAATTGATTGTAATTATTTAAGTAGCCCGAATGGTACTTTATTAAAATATCTTCTGTTTGCTGTAGTTTAATCGGAAATTTATTGATGAACTAGTTTTTATTTTGGAACTAGCTGTGTGACAGATAAAGTTTTGAAAATAATTTTGAATAGTTGTATAGGCAGCAATTGATCATAATTGATCAATTAAACGTTGCAGTCATTTGGACAACACGATGTGATTGGCTGTTACATTGATCTCGATAGCGGTGAGATAGCTTATACAAAAAATGGACAGGATCTGGGTCTAGCCTTTACCATCCCACAAAACATGCAGCGAAGTCACTTCTACCCGGCTGTGGTACTCAAGGTTTGTGTCATTGAATGCTTTGATGTATGCACCTTGTATCGCTTGTTGTGGCCATTAAATGTGCAGATAGGATGTTTTTTATGCCAAGTGCAGTAAGCATGTTGTGTTCAGCCTATTCTAGCACAGTTTTTATAACGGTGACTTCATTGAGGCTAAACTTTTCACAACTTACCATTGGCTGAAATGCTTTTTAAAACATCCTCAAAGAGTATTGCATACAATGGAAGAATCTTTGCAGCAAAACCTAAGTAAATGTCCATTTCATTTGATTCTAGTCTATCTCTTTCTGCTAGTAGGCTGCAGCAAAACATTGTTTAAAACATTCAGCGAATGATAACGATCACTGAAAACAAAAAAAGTGAACCTGGGCGATACCAGACATGGAGATGTTTGCCGATATTCCAAATATTGCTTACCTGATGTTGTAACGATGTGTACTTCCATGACGTCCGCTAACCTATATGTACTTGTTAAAAATAGAACCCAAAGTCTTTACTATATTTGTTGCAGACGCCCTAAAACCTGAAATTTCACTCCGTATTGTAGCGTAAAACCTGAAGTGTCCTAATGTATTGTAGTCTAAAACCTGAAGTGTCCTAATGTATTGTAGTTTAAAACCTGAAATGTCCTAATGTATTGTAGTCTAAAACCTGAAGTGTTCTAATGTATTGTAGTCTGAAACTTGAAGTGTCCTAATGTATTGTAGCCTAAAACCTGAAGTGTCCTAATGTATTGTAGCCTAAAACCTGAAGTGTCCTAATGTATTGTAGTCTAAAACCTGAAGTGTCCTAATGTATTGTAGCCTAAAACCTGAAGTGTCCTAATGTATTGTAGCCTAAAACCTGAAGTGTCCTAATGTATTGTAGTCTAAAACCTGAAGTGTCCTAATGTATTGTAGCCTAAAACCTGAAGTGTCCTAATGTATTGTAGTCTAAAACCTGAAGTGTTCTAATGTATTGTAGTCTGAAACTTGAAGTGTCCTAATGTATTGTAGCCTAAAACCTGAAGTGTCCTAATGTATTGTAGTCTAAAACCTGAAGTGTCCTAATGTATTGTAGTCTAAAACCTGAAGTGTCCTAATGTATTGTAGTCTAAAACCTGAAGTGTCCTAATGTATTGTAGTCTAAAACCTGAAGTGTCCTAATGTATTGTAGTCTAAATCCTGAAGTGTCCTAATGTATTGTAGTCTAAAACCTGAAGTGTCCTAATGTATTGTAGTCTAAAACCTGAAGTGTTCTAATGTATTGTAGTCTGAAACTTGAAGTGTCCTAATGTATTGTAGCCTAAAACCTGAAGTGTCCTAATGTATTGTAGTCTAAAACCTGAAGTGTCCTAATGTATTGTAGTCTAAAACCTGAAGTGTCCTAATGTATTGTAGTCTAAAACCTGAAGTGTCCTAATGTATTGTAGTCTAAAACCTGAAGTGTCCTAATGTATTGTAGTCTAAATCCTGAAGTGTCCTAATGTATTGTAGTCTAAAACCTGAAGTGTCCTAATGTATTGTAGTCTAAAACTTGAAGTGTCCTAATGTATTGTAGCCTAAAACCTGAAGTGTCCTAATGTATTGTAGCCTAAAACCTGAAGTGTCCTAATGTATTGTAGCCTAAAACCTGAAGTGTCCTAATGTATTGTAGTTTAAAACCTGAAGTGTCCTAATGTATTGTAGTCTAAAACCTGAAGTGTCCTAATGTATTGTAGTCTAAAACCTGAAGTGTCCTAATGTATTGTAGTCTAAAACCTGAAGTGTCCTAATGTATTGTAGTCTAAAACCTGAAGTGTCCTAATGTATTGTAGTCTAAAACTTGAAGTGTCCTAATGTATTGTAGCCTAAAACCTGAAGTGTCCTAATGTATTGTAGCCTAAAACCTGAAGTGTCCTAATGTATTGTAGCCTAAAACCTGAAGTGTCCTAATGTATTGTAGTCTAAAACCTGAAGTGTCCTAATGTATTGTAGTCTAAAACCTGAAGTGTCCTAATGTATTGTAGTCTAAAACCTGAAGTGTCCTAATGTATTGTAGTCTAAAACTTGAAGTGTCCTAATGTATTGTAGTCTAAAACCTGAAGTGTCCTAATGTATTGTAGTCTAAAACCTGAAGTGTCCTAATGTATTGTAGTCTAAAACCTGAAGTATCCTAATGTATTGTAGTTTAAAACCTGAAGTGTCCTAATGTATTGTAGTCTAAAACCTGAAGTGTCCTAATGTATTGTAGTCTAAAACCTGAAGTGTCCTAATGTATTGTAGTCTAAAACCTGAAGTGTCCTAATGTATTGTAGTCTAAAACCTGAAGTGTCCTAATGTATTGTAGTCTAAAACTTGAAGTGTCCTAATGTATTGTAGCCTAAAACCTGAAGTGTCCTAATGTATTGTAGCCTAAAACCTGAAGTGTCCTAATGTATTGTAGCCTAAAACCTGAAGTGTCCTAATGTATTGTAGTCTAAAACCTGAAGTGTCCTAATGTATTGTAGTCTAAAACCTGAAGTGTCCTAATGTATTGTAGTCTAAAACCTGAAGTGTCCTAATGTATTGTAGTCTAAAACTTGAAGTGTCCTAATGTATTGTAGTCTAAAACCTGAAGTGTCCTAATGTATTGTAGTCTAAAACCTGAAGTGTCCTAATGTATTGTAGTCTAAAACCTGAAGTGTCCTAATGTATTGTAGTCTAAAACCTGAAGTGTCCTAATGTATTGTAGCCTAAAACCTGAAGTGTCCTAATGTATTGTAGCCTAAAACCTGAAGTGTCCTAATGTATTGTAGTCTAAAACCTGAAGTGTCCTAATGTATTGTAGTCTAAAACCTGAAGTGTCCTAATGTATTGTAGCCTAAAACCTGAAGTGTCCTAATGTATTGTAGCCTAAAACCTGAAGTGTCCTAATGTATTGTAGTCTAAAACCTGAAGTGTCCTAATGTATTGTAGCCTAAAACCTGAAGTGTCCTAATGTATTGTAGCCTAAAACCTGAAGTGTCCTAATGTATTGTAGTCTAAAACCTGAAGTGTCCTAATGTATTGTAGTCTAAAACCTGAAGTGTTCTAATGTATTGTAGTCTAAAACCTGAAGTGTCCTAATGTATTGTAGCCTAAAACCTGAAGTGTCCTAATGTATTGTAGCCTAAAACCTGAAGTGTCCTAATGTATTGTAGCCTAAAACCTGAAGTGTCCTAATGTATTGTAGTCTGAACCCAAACAATGAAACGATAAAGTAATGCGACAGGTAGTTTCTCTGGTTGCTAGTATAAATAAAATTGCAATGGCAACTCTTTCAAAACAGTCGTTGTTGTTGTGATGACGATGACAGTCAGCAGTGAATGCTATACGTGAATCGATTTAAAATAAACTACCTTATTATTATTTCACAAACTTTGATTGACCGAATAACTTACTCATTAATGGGGTGTTCTGATGTGAAGCATGAGTAAGAAATTCCGGGCAGTTAAAACTTAATTTTAGCGGTCATTTTCAAAGGTTAATGGATTTCATGTTTATTGGTATAGAATAATTATTTTTTTTATAGTTTGATGTACTTTTTTACTTATCTTTTTTTAACATAGTACCTCACATAAGAACAATATCCATACCTCACATAAGAACAATATCCATACCTCACATGAGAACAATATCCAAACCGCAAATAAGAACAATATCCATACCTCACACAAGAACAATATCCATACCTCACATAAGAACCATATCCATACCTTACATAAGAGCAATATCCATACCTTACATAAGAACAATATCCATACCTTACATAAGAACAATATCCATACCTCACATAAGAACAATATCCATACCTTACATAAGAACCATATCCATACCTTACATAAGAGCAATATCCATACCTTACATAAGAACAATATCTATACCTTACATAAGAACAATATCCATACCTTACATAAGAACCATATCCATACCTTACATAAGAACCATATCCATACCTTACATAAGAACAATATCCATACCTTACATAAGAACAATATCCATACCTTACATAAGAACAATATCCATACCTTACATAAGAACAATATCCATACCTTACATAAGAACAATATCCATACCTCACATAAGAACCATATCCATACCTTACATAAGAACAATATCCATACCTTACATAAGAACAATATCTATACCTTACATAAGAACAATATCCATACCTTACATAAGAACAATATCCATACCTTACATAAGAACAATATCTATACCACACATAAGAACAATATCTATACCTTACATAAGAACAATATCCATACCTTACATAAGAACAATATCCATACCTTACATAAGAACAATATCCATACCTTACATAAGAACAATATCCATACCTTACATAAGAACAATATCTATACCACGCATAAGAACAATATCTATACCTTACATAAGAACAATATCCATACCTTACATAAGAACAATATCCATACCTCACATAAGAACAATATCCATACCTTACATAAGAACAATATCCATACCTTACATAAGAACAATATCCATACCTTACATAAGAACAATATCCATACCTCACATGAGAACAATCCATATCGCACACAAGAACAATATCCATACCTTACATAAGAACAATATCTATACCACGCATAAGAACAATATCTATACCTTACATAAGAACAATATCCATACCTTACATAAGAACAATATCCATACCTCACATAAGAACAATATCCATACCTTACATAAGAACAATATCCATACCTTACATAAGAACAATATCCATACCTTACATAAGAACAATATCCATACCTTACATAAGAACAATATCCATACCTCACATAAGAACAATATCCATACCTTACATAAGAACAATATCCATACCTCACATAAGAACCATATCCATACCTTACATAAGAGCAATATCCATACCTTACATAAGAACAATATCCATACCTTACATAAGAACAATATCCATACCTTACATAAGAACAATATCTATACCACACATAAGAACAATATCCATACTGCACATAAGAACAAATTTTAAGTCAGTTTTTGAGCACCATGGACTGACATTGAAACGATTGAAACTACATTCTTATGGGTCATTCAGTCAACTAAATCAGAAAATAACAGATGTTGTTTCACTTGGCATTGCTCAGCAACTGAAGCTCCACACTATTGGAGAAATTTTAATTAAACTGCTTGCACAAAAAATAGTTGGGATTGTCCTAGGAAAGGGAAAAGAAGCAAAAATAGCAGCCATTTCACTGTTCACCAATAGCATGCAAAGAAGGAAGAATCTGTGAAATGAGTGATGATTGGCGAGATTAACTCGTCTGCATTTGGTCCGTTCTCACTGCAGGTGGATGAGTCAACTTATGTCACTTCTTGTTCACAACTGATGGTCTTTGCTAGGGATTTTTATTCAGTAGTATTCTAGGAGTTTCTTTTCTGTACACCTCTTCAAACCGCAACCAAGGCTGAAGAATTTTTGAAATCAAAAGAGGCAGTAGAAAGAAATCATTGGAAATCAGAAGTAAAAGAGCTTATTAAAGCAGGAGTTGGGCAAGTTGGTGTGGTTGTTGTACTGATGGTGCACCTACGGCGATTGGCTCCAGTCTGGTTTCAAGACCATTGTCAAGAAGAAAGTGCCACAGTTGACTGAGTGCACTGTATGATTTACTGCTAGGCTTTAAATTCCAAAACTGTAACACTGGAGAGCACGCTCGATCAGGTTATACAGATTTTCAATTTCATCAAAATAGGCGCTATGAACTCCAGGCTTATCAAACATTTCTGCAAAGGTATGGATTCAAGTCACTGTGTGTGTTTCACTGTATTACACCAAAGTACATGGGTTATCGAGAGAAAATGACACTGAGAGTGTTTGAGTAGAGAGAGGAGCTCAAATAATTTTGCCAAGGATGTCGAAAAATGGAGTTTTTCATTGATGATAAGTAGATTACAAACTTGGCATTCTTGAGTGACATCCTTAGACAGCTAAATAAACTTAACGTACGATGCCAGGGAAATGTACAAACAACATAAGGTTTGTAGACTCCCTGAAGACTGAAAGCTGGAAACAAAAAGTGACAATGAAAAACATCAGCATGCTTGAGTGATTAGATATGATCCTCACTGGTAACAACGATAAAGGCTTGGTGACACAGTCCGATGTTTGGCATCGTAAGGCCTTGCGATGAGCGTGCCCGACACATCATGGGGCCTGTTCATGAGCATAACCAACATGTTGGTCTATGCCTGATGCCGAAGGCACATCGGCATCCTCTGATTGGTTAAAACAAAATATTTTCCCAAGCTCATCAAGTTTAATCATTTACAACAGATTTCCGCGAGAATTTTTTTTATCAACAACGAGCATCTACTTCAACTTCTGAAGAAATGTTTATGTTATAGAATTTAAACATCCATCTCTTTGCACCAAAATAATTTCGATGTAATGCAGTTGTTGCCAAAAACAATTCAGTCCAGCGAATTTATTTTATATGTCTCATAAGTTAGTGATAATTGGTAATTTCAACATTACTGAATATAATTATAATAATAATAATTAAAATAATTATTATCAAATACAACAATAAAATAAATGATGAATAATTACAATATCCTGATGATTTGATAATAAATAAAACCAAAAAGTTAGTAAACGTAATGTTTTTTATGGTGAACAAAAGACAGTCATACATCACAGTTAATTTGTTTTTCAATTATTGCTATTATTGTAATTATATCAGAGAAACAAATAATTGTTGTCGGAAATGAAATAAGCAAAAGCCCGCACTTTGTGCCGTACGATTGGCTAGTTCAATCGCAGCTCGATGATATGCTTTAGTACATCGGCACGCTACATTGGCCTGTGTAGCCACCTGCACATCGTCACTATTCATCGTATAGGTACATCGGCATCAAAACATCGGTGCGGTACAGCCATGCCTTAAGTCTGCAGTTCTATACAGAGTGAAATCATGATTCATCTCCAAAAACTTGAAAGAGAGTTTAAAAGTCAAGTTCCCGGAGTTAGCACCAATGAATTGGGTATGTCTCGAACCTTGCAAGTTCTCAGCTCAGCGATTGCCTGGTCGTGGGTTTTTTTAAATTCAAAATTATTCGAGTGAAAAAATATTTGAGGAAAGAAAGAAAAATTACTGGATTTTGAGTTCTTATGTAGCAAAATTTTTATCCTGGAGTGGTGATGCTCGCAATTTGAGCTCTATCACCATTTGTTTCTACATACTCATGTAAGCTTGATTTCTCAATGCGAGTCAACATCAAAATGAAGAAGTGCAACAAACTGTATGTTGAATTAGACCTGAGATATGACAACTCCACGTGGAGATGAACTTGTTAAAAACATAGTGTCCCACCTCGCACTCACTTATATTACTGGTGCATATCAACCGTATGTGTTTTTCTACAATTCGTATGTTGTTAATAAACATTCATAGAAGAAAAATTTCTAAAAAGAGATAAAACTGCTTTGATACCGATCAATTCCAAGCTGTACACAACATTGTTTGATGAAGGGGAATGGAGATTTTGCTGGCTCAGAAAAAGGGAAATAACCGAATTTAATTGGGATCCACTGCTCCGGAGGGTGAAGTGACAGAGGCAGTTGGCCCCACTTTGGTCCCGTTTCCACATGTGCATCTTAGCATAAAGTGCGCACTCTATACATATATACACATTTACATATCAACATCCATTCGCATGAATACTGGCTCCATATCATCTTGGAAATGGAATGAGTTAAGTGTAATGGCATGAGCTGGGAATTACGTGTATATGGGCGGAGTTTTATCGATATAAAAAAATAATCACAAATAGTACATTGAGTTTTTCTGTAAATAAATGAATTATACAGCCTATCCTTATAATTTCTTTCTATTTGTTAGTTCCAAAGTTAAAAATGTTTGCAATGATGGCATTTAAAACTACGTTTATTAACATGAAAGTTGTGTATTTTGTATTTTCGATAATTTCCGGCCACTTCTTATAATAATTTATCAATATGTGGTTCATTATTATTTTCCTATTCACAGAATGTCCAATAAAAGCTCAAGGATACAATGTTTAGTAGCAATAATGCTATATTTGATTATTAATAATGGACCAGTTTAAATATACATACTTGAATAATTGTAAAAAATAATTATAAATAGACTCCGCCCATATCACTCCCAGCTCCTACGATTACACCTAACCGGGGCCCAAAGTGCTTCAATACAAATATGGAATTGATGTGCAATATAACGACAGTCTAAACAGGTACTTCGGTGCTGACTAGTAGCGAACCGTAGCTGTAACTAATTTTTATGGTACTTCATGACTTATTAGTGTAAAGCGGACCTTTGGTTACTGCACTTAGGTTTTTGGACTTTGTTATTGTGATTCCTCATCAAGTTGTTCTGTTGCAGAATGCAGAAATGAAGTTTAACTTTGGAAGTTCAGCCTTTAAACACCAGCCTGTTGGGGGACACATAGCTATAGATAAAGCTTCTGATAAACATAGTAAAGTCTCCAACATTGTTGGTAAGATGTCTATGTAGGCTGTATGTTATGACATTCAAAGTGATTGTTTTGTCTATGTTGTAACTAGTCTGATTACATTGTGCGGGTTGATATAACAAGCACCACTGCAGCAGGTTACATAACAGCTGCACTGCTATACAGCATCTACACCTCCGTCTCCATTTACTAGTGTGCATAACAAAGATCCATGCTGTTCACATAGTATCAAACTAGTCCCTGTGTTGTATTAAAACTGAAACAGGTCTCGATATGTTTTAATATGAATATGAAACAATTGCTATCGTCGTCAATTTCGTAAATATTTGCTTTGTATTAGTGTAAGTGAGACCTAATTCTATTTTGACGGTGAACTGTCATGGATTTCTTCTCCAACTCGCGTTTCAGAGTTGTCTTCTCTTTAGCGTCAAAGAGCGCTACATAGTCGAGACCAAATTACTACAAATAAACACTAATTAGCTCATGTCTGCTTTTTTCATTGCTTTTGAAATTGATTAGTTGATCCCGTTGCTTGTTTTCTTTCTCTACGAGTAAGTTCTATATTATGATCATTTCTATCTCTTGATAATAGTTGTCTTAAAAATAATTCTTTTAACTGTAAACTTGTTTATAATTTTGATAAATTGACCATGTAACGTACAATGAGAACTCCAGTGTGTACATAATAGTAAATTCACCAGCAATAAATTAAAAGGCTTACTCAAACTAACAACACCTTCTAGCAAAGTTTTTTTAAAATTTTAACGCTCTCGAAAATCAATGCATAAACGCTATTCTTGAACGGTTCTCCATGCAGGCAAGGCAAATTTTGACAAAGAAATGGTTTATGACCATATATAAATTTTTACGTAGGAAAAAAATTGAGTACAAGTCAGCATCTATTGCGCTAATGCTGTAAGTGGAATTGACAAGAGCATAACGCTGTCACATCCATAACGCTGTCACATCCATAACGCTGCAACAACCTTTGGGCCAAAGAATACCTGAAATAAATGAATCACCTGTAATTTGGTCAGCAATACATGACAAACACTTTTGAGAGTGTAGTAAGAGTTGTATTTGATAGAATGAATTTGTGGTTTTGTGTAGATATTAAATAGATTTGTTTTGTTGGTATTTTAGGTTCTGCACCAGTTGCTGCTAAAGTGAAAGCCGCCAACGCACCTTACGCAATAATTATGGAGGTACCACATATCTTACATCGTACAACAGCACTATTACCTGTCATCTTCAAATATGCCCGCTCAATCTATTCCCGCTCTATACTGTCTCACTTTACTTTTACCCCCCCTCCCCCCCACACAGCCTCGCTTTTTCCTCTCCACTCTCAACTCCCCTCTGCATTGCTTATATATAGGCTATGTACTGTATAATACTTACTATACGCTATACTGTTTTGTACCGTATATCACATGCTCTATGCAGTGTTGTTTTGTACCGTATATCACATGCTCTATGCAGTGTTGTTTTGTACCGTATATCACATGCTCTATGCAGTGTTGTTTTGTACTGTATATCACATGCTCTATGCAGTGTTGTTTTGTACCGTATATCACATGCTCTATGCAGTGTTGTTTTGTACCGTATATCACATGCTCTATGCAGTGTTGTTTTGTACTGTATGTCACTTGATAGATGTACTTGAAAATTTTTCATTGTTAAACTGATGCACAAACGCACCCTTGCACTTTACGAATGTATTTATTTCTGACCGTTTGTGGCAGAAATTTTCGTAGCGTTTCTTTTTCTTATACTCATCGCATTCTGTTATTTCATTGGGAGTTGTGGTACCTTTATACAATGTCATGAGGACAGATTCCTTATGCACTTCATCGACTTGTCTGTTCCTTAGCGTCAAAGATTGCTAAATAGTGTCAACAATGTTACAAAAAGTAATTGCAAACTAGTCCATATTTATTTTTTATTGTATTAAAAAATGATCATTTGCTTACATTTTATGTTGCCTGACTTGTTCCAGTCAAATAATGTGTGTTTCAGGTTTGAAAATTATTGTTGTAGTTGATTACCACGATGACGCTGAAAACGCAACTCTGGCAATTTTTTTTTCACGGATGAATTTTTAATTATTATACTTTAGATATTTTGATTTTATTTTTTTTGAAAATAATTTTCTTAACTCTAATATTCCTGTAGTTTTTGAGATATTGGCCATTCAGTGTATCATGTGGACACCAATCTGTGTGCATGTTGTGGTCAGCGGTTTTATATATATATTATTGTTTTTGTCATGACAGAAAGAGTGCCACAAGTGGGTACATTAAATTTATTCTAGAACATGTTTGTATTTTCCCAGTTTAAATTAAATCAGGCCAAGAACTGTCTTGGTCCTGTTCATCCATCTGTGCAATTTTAGCTAATTTATTTGCTATTCTTTTCTATTCTTGATTAAAATATCTGTGCAATCCATTTCAGTTTGAACGTCCTTCAATTTCCAAATACACCTACTATCTATCATAGATTATATCTTGTATATCACCTACTATATGCTGTATTGTTATGTACTGTATATCACCTACTATATGCCGTATTGTTATGTACTGGATATCACCTACTATATGCCGTATTGTTATGTACTGTATATCACCTGCTATATGCCGTATTGTTCTGTACTGTATATCACCTACTATATGCTGTATTGTTATGTACTGTATATCACCTACTATATGCCGTATTGTTATGTACTGTATATCACCTACTATATGCTGTATTGTTATGTACTGTATATCACCTACTATATGCCGTATTATTATGTATTGTATATCACCTACTATATACCGTATTGTTCTGTACTGTATATCACCTACTATATGCCGTATTGTTATGTACTGTATATCACCTACTATATGCCGTATTGTTATGTACTGTATATCACCTACTATATACCGTATTGTTCTGTACTGTATATCACCTACTATATACCGTATTGTTCTGTACTGTATATCACCTACTATATGCCGTATTGTTATGTACTGTATATCACCTACTATATGCCGTATTGTTATGTACTGTATATCACCTACTATATGCCGTATTGTTATGTAATGTATATCACCTACTATATGCCGAATTGTTCTGTACTGTATATCACCTACTATATGCCATATTGTTATGTACTGTATCTCACCTACTATATGCCGTATTGTTATGTACTGTATCTCACCTATATGCCGTATTGTTATGTACTGTATATCATCTACTATATGCTGTATTGTTATGTACTGTATCTCACCTACTATATGTTGTATTGTTATGTACTGTATCTCACCTACTATATGCCGTATTGTTATTTACTGTATATCACCCACTATATGCCGTATTGTTAAGTACTGTTATGTACTACATTGTCAAAACATATATGTTAGTCTCAGTGTTATTTTATGTAGCCTTCTCGAGAGCTTGCTGAACAAACTCACAAACAAGTTCAACTGTTCAAAAAAAATCTGTCTAATCCTGGTATCTCAGAGCTCTTGTGTGTTGGAGGTAGTGCAGTCAAAGATCAAATAGCAGCTCTCCGAAATGGGGTGAGAAATACACGATAGTGTTTACACGCATGTATTGTCAAGTGCAATGTCTATTGTTTAGTTCTTTATGAGTGTGTTACTTGACTTGACTGAGACATCCATATAGTTTTTATGATGTGTTTTATTTTGATTGGCTGAAGCTACACTGAAAACTAGCCTCCTTATCACCTCTATAAATGTCTTTTTTGGCTGGTCTTTTTATCTACATGTATTTCTTCTATATTTTATGATAAAAAGTGAGATAACAGCAATTTCACTATTTTGTGCTCTCCTTTAGTTTGTAATGTTGCATAAATTCTGTTTTTATCCAATCAAATAATACAAACCATCCTTTAGAAATGAGTTTATAGAGATAATTACTTCCGAGCATTGTTAGAGTCCGTTACTTTGTGATTCCCTCCAGCTCATCAAACGCATTGTTTTATATCTTAGTATACATTGCATTACTTGGGTATACGAACAAATGAATAGACATCAATTGTATCATATCCCATACAGAAAGTGGTCATTGTTACCTTTAATTATTGGTGTTATCAGGTAGACATTGTGTGCGGTACTCCAGGTAGACTAGAAGACCTCATCTCTACAGGAAATCTGGACCTTTCTCAGATTCGTTTCTTCATCCTAGATGAAGCTGTAAGTATAATATAGCTATTAGTAAAACTTGTTTATATCTATGTCTATTTACTTGTGGTTAAATCTATTAATGTATGTATCTATTTATTTGTATTCATTGATGTCTATTCGTTTATAATTATATCTATCAACATCCATATCTTCTTATGTATAGTTTAGATTTATTGTGGTATATACACAGAGTCGTATGACGTGTTACTATGTACCATTGTATGTATGTTATGGTGTATATGTTACAGTGCGTATGTTATATGACATGTTACTATGTACCATTGTATGTATGTTATGGTGTATATGTTACAGTGCGTATGTTATATGACATATATACCATTGTATGTATGTTATGGTGTATATGTTACAGTGCGTATGTTATATGACATGTTACTATATACCATTGTATGTATGTTATGGTACATATGTTACAATGCGTATGTTATATGACATATATCACTGTATACATGTCACATAACATAACATATTACAAGGCATGTTACTATCCAAGGTAGTACATGTTGCTATGTCATAGGATGGACTGCTCTCCCAAGGTAACTCAGAGCTAATCAACAGACTACACTCACAGATACCAAAGATCACTGCTGATGGTAAAAGACTGCAGATGGTCGTCTGCTCTGCCACTCTTCACTCTCCAGATGTGAGGAAGATGGCGGTGAGTTCATTTCTATTTATAGCCCTCTAGTTAGCTACCCAAGTTATTACGTTTATTTATTATCGTTGGCTACTGCGCTACTCACTCAAGCCCCATGCTAGCCTAAGTGATCAGTTAAGAGTACTTTTACTGGGTGTGGAGTAACCGAAACTATACTTCTGTCCCAAGTTGTGAATTGCCTGCGCCATCAGTTACTTATATATCCATTGGAGACAACTAGTAGTAGCTACTGAGACTTTAGGTAGTCAGACCACATCCAGGTCACATTTATCCATTGGAGACAACTAGTAACTACTGAGACTTCAGGTAGTCAGACCACATCCATCCCATACAAGTTGGCTTTCTGTTCATCATGTGGAATTCAACAACAGACAATTTGTTGCTATTATATGCCTATTATGTGCATCGTTGACACTGTTGGAGTTGTCCTTTCTCTGTTTGTGAGCTGACAACTCACAGGTTATGGCTATAATAATTTGTAGTCCAAACTGATGAACTTTCCCGTATGGATAGACTTGAAGGGGCAGGACTCTGTGCCTGAAACAGTGCACCATGTGGTGTGTAGAGTGGACCCTCAGGCTATGTATATGTGGAAAGATTTGCAGAAACATTGGAATACAGACGGGGTACATTCACAGGATAGATTCAACTCAAACAATCCAAATAAGGGTAAGGCATTTTAGGATCTCAATCTAATATATGTGTATACATCACAATCAGCTCTAACAAATTGATATATATATAACACAAACAACTCTTAAAAAGGTATAGATTTCTAACATACTTGGCTGCACACACCTACATTTCGTAGGAATATGACCAGAAATACGTTTCGTAGCGTCGCTCTGGTGGCTACACACGCAGATGTTTGATAACCACAACGCTATGGATTGTCCAGTGAGGCAAAGAGGATATAATTATTATAAATAGTCATTATAATAACTATTATAAACATAAATTATTATAATTAATTGTTATATATTTTATAATACTAGATAAATAATTTCATCAGCCATAATAAATAATTAATGTTTATAAATAATAATAAGTTGTTTATAAATACTAAATACCCTCCTTGATAGAAGTGACGGAATGATTTGTTAGCCAATCAGTAATGACCAGGTCAAAGTTACATGATAAAAAGTTCACTGGAGTCGTCAAATTTCGTCCTTCCATTTTATCCAATCAAAAGTGATTATTTAACAATAATTGTCCAATCACCAAAGCGTCAGGTGAAAAACGTTTTTCGTGGACTAACATGTTGGTCTACGAAATTGAACGCCTTTTTGTAAAAAATTTTCGCTTGCAGAATAAAAAGACACGTTTTCACCGCATACCGACAAAACGTAGGTGTGTGTAGCCACAGCTTAATGCCCTGGTCACACGAGACCGAATCTCTGACGAAACTGTCAACGAAACTATTTTTTCAAGCCCAGCGAATTCGTTGCTGAGCAAACCGAGCGAATATTTCAGTTTCGTCGTGATCAAGCAATGCTAGGTTTGGGAAAATCGTCGGTTGCGATGCTTGCATGTGATTGGACCATTGGACCAGATAAGCTCATTAATAGGTTTATTTTCTATGTTCTGTTATTGGCTGGTCTCCAATGTCAGGGTCATTCACAACGAACGCATGGTTTCCATAGTAGTAGCACATTTGTTTTTTGAATAAATAATTATTTATTTTATTATATTCATAATGAGTTTTAAATAAATGAAAGATAATAATAATAATAAATTGTAATCAAACAATTGGAATAGTACTGCTGGTCAAACTTAGCTATTTATTAAAATAGTCTATTCCAAACCTTCCTTCATTCTTCCAAGCTTTTACATCACGCAGTAAAGTATGAGTAGGCCCGCGCACAAAACGCAATCCTCTGTCATTGGATGAAACTAGTGATCGCTAGGCGTAACGAACTAATTATAGTTCTCGTGTGACCAGCACAACGAAACTATTATCGTCGCACTTCGGCGAACTTCTAAAAAAGTTTCGTTATAGTTTCGTTTATCGGTCTCGTGTGACCAGGGCATGAGGCTTTCGAATGAATGAAAAATAATGCCAAGTGATTTCATTCGTTTAGGACGCAAACTACTAACAATTTCTTACTTCCAAATCTGACTACTAGATGGTTAGCTTCAGGCATTGAGTTGTTTTGTTACATCAGCTTGTTATTAATGTATAGCTCAAGTGAGCCCTCAGTCTATTAATATGCTAAGGTTACCCTACCTTGACCTCAGTTGTTATTTGACTGTCATTGAAGTAGAAAACATTTGTAAATGCAATACAGCAACAATACTTGGTGTTGTGTCCACTTGGCTTTCTACAACTTGTCATTTTAATAAATTCTTATGCTATTGTACACACTGTACACATTTATTCCTGTTGTACGCTGGTATAATTTTGATCGTTTATAACTTATATAACTTGGAGTTGTCTCCACGCATTGGCCTTCAGTTTATATACATTGATCACCATTATAACATATAACCGTTATCCATCTTGCCTTATACGATCGTTGGTAATATCTCCGGTTAGAAAACAAATGGCAAAACCAGACTCGACCACACAAATACGTGATCTAATGTGTGGTCTAATAAGTGGTCTAGTAAGTAGTCTAATAACTGTTTGTACAGCAGTTTTAAAGTCTCTCAGTCTAGTGGTATAGGAATACATAAAGAATACAAACATACACACAGACTTGCACTTTTGGCATTTGTAGATAGCTTTTTATCCTGTACAGTCCTGTAGACACTGAATTCACCAACTTACTGAATGTCAAACATACAGTTATGGGCGTGTGTGTCAGTCACTTGCTTGTGCATGTCAGTCACATGATTGTGTATGTCAGTCACATGATTGTGTATGTCAGTCACATGGTTGTGTATATCAGTCACATGGTTGTGTATATCAGTCACATGATTGCATGGTCACAGGGCAGTTCTTTAATTCATAGATACATACATACTGCTGCAGATTTTGTCTCTTTTGTCGACCTAGCCAATGCTGAGGGGTTTTGCTGGCCCCAATCCAGTCCTCACCAGAGGCAAGGGGACGGATCCAAAATAATTTTTATATAAATGCACCTCGCTGTTTATGCATGACATTTAAAAATTAATTAATTTTGTTTATTTGTTTGCCTGAATGTCGTAGATTATTAAATAATGAAATTAAATTATTTAGCTTACGATAGTTGTCTATTGAAATCTATTATGCCTATTTGATAATGCAAACTTTCTTAGAATATATCCACTCCTTGTGTCACAAAGTGTTGTATCCACTCATTGTGTCACAAAGTGTTGTATCCACTCCTTGTGTCACAAAGTGTTGGTTCCACTCCTTGTGTCACAAAGTGTTGTATTTACTCTTTGTGTCACAAAGTGTTGTATCCACTCTTTGTGTCACAAAGTGTTGTATCCACTCCTTGTGTCACTAAGTGTTGTTTCCACTCCTTGTGTCACAAAGTGTTGTATTTACTCTTTGTGTCACAAAGTGTTGTATCCACTCTTTGTGTCACAAAGTGTTGTATCCACTCCTTGTGTCACTAAGTGTTGTTTCCACTCCTTGTGTCACAAAGTGTTGTATTTATTCTTTGTGTCACAAAGTGTTGTATCCACTCTTTGTGTCACAAAGTGTTGTATCCACTCCTCGTGTCACAAAGTGTTGTATCCACTCCTCGTGTCACAAAGTGTTGTATCCACTCCTCGTGTCACAAAGTGTTGTATCCACTCCTTGTGTCACTAAGTGTCGTACTTCATTTACTGCAGAGTTGCTTCATCTCAATTTGGCACTCTCTTGTGTTGGGATTGCTTTTATTGTCAACTTTAGCTTGAGTGTTGTTAGTTTCTGGTCGTATAGCCAGCAGTAGAGGTACAAAGGCTAGGGAATGCATTGCTGTGGCGCACAGTTCTCTGGTTAGCTGAAGATATGTTATTGTCACTTGTTGTGAGTTGTCTTCTCTCTCTGTTGTCATCAAATGGTATTGGTATGGCAGCTGTACTATTCTGTTATAAATAACAATAGCCACTCTTACATCAAGTATTGGTGGTATGGATTAGAAGAAGTAATTTTATAAAATATGCTTTTGATTATTGCGAGAACACAGTTCGCACTTTTACGTTGCCCAAAATTATTTTGTGTACAGATTTTCGTCTACCATTGAATTCAAGTATAATGTTTATACTGATTAATTGTTTTAATTGAATAATATTTTATTTACTATTTACTCAAGCTGAGTATTATGTGAAGGTACCCGATAAAGGATAAGCTGCTCTACAGACCTAGTCATAGCCACATACCTTACTGCTGTTAGTAATACGTACAGCCAGCACAACACAGTAACCATAGATTTAGTTGTCCCGCAACAGCGTTCTGTTGGTCTTGTGTGTAACTTGATCAACGCTGCTAGAGTCACCACGCATGGCCTGTAATAGTATATAATACAGGCCCCTCAAACAATATTATCTATCTGGGAAAACTCTCAGTTTATTGTGGGCAAAGTTCTTATATTGGGCTCATTAGAATAGACTATGTCCAAAATTGTATGATATCGATTGACTCTAAGATATTACTATGAATAAATTATATTACTGCTCATGCTGCCAGTGCTGTCAGCGGATTAAAATAATTTCTAGATACTTACTTATTGTTAATCTTACTACTAAGTTGTTGTTCTACAATCACTTACACATATGTCCCACACGCGATTCTTATCCAAGGCCAAACATCCCTATAGAACGTGCCAGCTAATGCTGATATAGTACACACATCATTGTTTAGCTCCCTCAAGATGGCCGTGTGAAAGTTGAGGAAAATGGTGATTAGTACAACCAGCAAGCACCTCACCTTGGCCTGTATTGGTAGTTACAGTAAATTAATGCATTCCCTTGTAGATTAATTAGAAAATAATTAAAACAGTTTTAGTTAATATTGATTAATCTTACTAATGAAGTCCATGGTTTTTCATGAAATGGTTATTTTTAATTCATTTTCGTGTCATTCATCGTTTTACTAAACTGTTTCACTCACTCACCAGGAATAAATCGCACCCGACAGTCTTGCTCTTTTGGTTGTCTAGCAGATGTACGGATATCAGGGCTACCGACCAGCTACATGCGTTAGACAACAGCTCCACCAAGTATGGCCACAACATACAAGCTAGATAGTGTCTATGTGTTACCGCAACCATACCTGCAGCCCTTATTTCTTGGCTAACACTCGCCGTGCATAGATACACCTGCAATAGATAGTACATAGAGTTATGCAAGCTCATATATATATTATAAGGTATTTGAGGTAGTTTTATGCTTGTTTATAAAACCAGTTTGTGTCAACAAACAGATGTCTATGGAAATGGACTCTGAGTAAACATGCAGATTGCGTGTCCAAGAATTTGTTCATCTTCGGTCTTGTTGACAGAAATTATTGGTTCAACTTTCAGCTCACTTCACCGTACAGTAATACATACACATACAGTAATACATACATAATACATACACATACAGTAATACATACACATACAGTAATACATACACATACAGTAATACATACACATACAGTAATACATACACATACATAATACATACACATACAGTAATACATACACATACAGTAGTACATACACATACAGTAGTACATACACATACATAATACATACACATACAGTAATACATACACATACAGTAGTACATACACATACAGTAGTACATACACATACAGTAATACATACACATACAGTAATACATACACATACAGTAATACATACACATACAGTAATACATACACATACAGTAATACATACACATACAGTAATACATACACATACAGTAATACATACACATACAGTAATACATACACATACAGTAATACATACACATACAGTTATACATACACATACATAATACATACACATACAGTAATACACACACATACAGTAATACATACACATACAGTAGTACATACACATACAGTAGTACATACACATACATAATACATACACATACAGTAATACATACACATACAGTAATACATACACATACAGTAATACATACACATACAGTAATACATACACATACAGTAATACATACACATACATAATACATACACATACAGTAATACATACACATACAGTAATACATACACATACAGTAATACATACACATACAGTAATACATACACATACAGTAATACATACACATACAGTTATACATACACATACAGTAATACATACACATACATAATACATACACATACAGTAATACATACACATACAGTAATACATACACATACATAATACATACACATACAGTAATACATACACATACAGTAATACATACACATACAGTTATACATACACATACATAATACATACACATACATAATACATACACATACATAATACATACACATACAGTAATACATACACATACAGTAGTACATACACATACAGTAGTACATACATAATACATACACATACAGTAATACATACACATACAGTAATACATACACATACAGTAATACATACCCATACAGTAATACATACACATACATAATACATACACATACAGTAATACATACACATACAGTAATACATACACATACATAATACATACACATACCTAATAAATACACATACAGTAATACATACACATACGTAATACATACACATACAGTAATACAGTCGAGTTGGCTTGTTGTTTTGGTTTGATAATTAATGTAATTCCACCAGGGAGTAGCATTTTAGACTTGCAGGGCTTTTTTAATTAGTAATGTCTATTATATAGGTTAGAGTTAACGAATAAATCTAATGTAATAAAAGGGAAAGTGTCTGTCTGTGTGTCTATTATTCCATTAAAGTGGACACCTAAACCGTTGTAGAAACAGTCTGTTTGACCGATTCTATGGATGGCGGGGATTTTAATTTGCCATTTGTTCTCAAACAGAGATATTTGTAGATTTAATACTAATATATTTTCAGTGATGTAAGTGGAGACGAATCACAAACATTTACTTATTGCTAATGCGCGGTGGTTGGAGTGTCCATCAAACAAGTCTGTGTCAGTTTATGATTCACCTTTCTTTCAGTGCGAGTAGATTTCAATATTCTTTTGTAACACACTTTTTGCCAGTTGATTGTCTCAGTAGTGAAGGCAGTCGTCTGCAGCTTATATTATTTATTATGGATGCAGAAACCACACTGTTGAAATAAATAATTATAAGGGAAAGGGAAATTGTATTACATATAAAATCAATAACAAAAGTGGCACATTATAGCGTACATGTCACATGTAGAAATAATAACTTGGATAGGGAACGCTCTATTCTTTATTAATAATTAAGTTTCTCTTTTGTTCAAAGCAAACAACAATCGTGAGAATTTTAGCAGAAATCAGCTGTATATAAATGCTCTCACTAATGGGTAGGATACACTCCAGAATATATTATGTTAAATATATAACTATCAGTAATACCTACTCAGTCTGTTCCACTCCCAGCCCCGCTCTATATCTCACCCCTCTATGAGTTGCTCTACTTGTGCCCCCCCCCCTTCCCCGCTCTATACCTCACCCTTCTATGAGTTGCTCTACTTGTGCCCCCCCCTTCCCCGCTCTATATCTCACCCCTCTATGTGTTGCTTTACTTATGCCCCCCCTTCCCTGCTCTATGTGTTGCTCTACTTGTGCCCCCTCCCCTTCCTCGCTCTATATCTCACCCCTCTATGAGTTGCTCTACTTGTGCCCCCCCCCCCCTTCCCCGCTCTATATCTCACCCCTCTATGAGTTGCTCTACTTGTGCCCCCCCCCTTCCCTGCTCTCCCTTTCCTGCTCTCCCCTTCCCTGCTCTCCCTTTCCCTGCTCTCCCTTTCCCTGCTCTCTCCTTCCCTGTTCTCCCCTTTCCCTGTTCTCCCCTTTCCTGCTCTCCCCTTCCCTGCTCTCCCTTTCCTGCTCTCCCTTTCCTGCTCTCCCTTTCCCTGCTCTCCCTTTCCCTGTTCTCCCTTTCCCTGCTCTCCCCTTCCCTGTTCTCCCTTTCCCTGCTCTCCCCTTCCCTGCTCTCCCTTTCCCTGCTCTCCCTTTCCCTGCCCTCTCCTTCCCTGTTCTCCCCCTTTCCCTGTTCTCCCCTTTCCTGCTCTCCCCTTCCCTGCTCTCCCTTTCCTGCTCTCCCCTTCCCTGCTCTCCCTTTCCCTGCTCTCCCTTTCCCTGCTCTCCCTTTCCCTGCTCTCCCTTTCCCTGCTCTCCCTTTCCCTGCTCTCTCCTTCCCTGTTCTCCCTTTCCCTGCTCTCCCTTTCCCTGCTCTCCCTTTCCTGCTCTCCCTTTCCTGCTCTCCCTTTCCCTGCTCTCCCTTTCCCTGCTCTCCCTTCCCTGCTCTCCCTTTCCCTGCTCTCCCTTTCCTGCTCTCCCTGCTCTCCCTTTCCCTGCTCTCCCTTTCCTGCTCTCCCTTTCCCTGCTCTCCCTTTCCCTGCTCTCCCTTTCCCTGCTCTCCCCTTTCCTGCTCTCCCCTGCCCTCCCCTTCTCTGCTCTCCTTTTCCCTGCTCTCCCCTTTCCTGCTCTCCCCTGCCCTCCCCTTCTCTGCTCTCCTTTTCCCTGCTCTCCCTTTCCCTGCTCCGCTCATCTCACCCGTCTCCCACCCAATTATAATTCTCACGTCTGCCTGGCCCTAGCTTCATCCTGTTTGACGCCTGCTGCCTGGCTTTTCATTCTCCACATCTTTCCTTTTCTTTATTTTTTCTGATTAATTCAGTATAAGACTGTAAGCTGGTTCATGCTTCGTTGAGCTCCATGTTAAAATTTACTAATTGGTTGTTTTGCATTGATTGCTGCCGACGTCTCCTACACACGCAAACTGCCGAAAACAAAATAAAGCTTTGCATTGGAAAATGATACGAGCCATAAACCTACATGGTATCAGATATTTGACTCAAACAATCCGCTATGGACAAACGTGCTTTTTTTGGGATTCGTCTCCCCTGACATTAATGAAAACTACATCCACAAATATGTTTGGTTTGAGAGCAGATAGCAAAACTAGACCCGTCAATAGACAACCTAGTGGACCAATACACTGCTTGTACAGCAATTATAAACTCTCACAGCGTACTGAAATAGGCATACATGTTTTAGCGCACTGACAAACACATAGACAATACTTTTCACACATAATTATATCTATATACAGTATATAGATAAATATATATACAATATATATTGGTATATATAGTATGCAGAGTTTGTTGTGTGTGATAACTCACCAGGTTAAGGATGACAATGAAGTCTATGTAAACAGAGATGACTTTGGTCTTCGGCTGTCTAAAGGATATGAATAAACTGACCAAGTGGCCTATAACTCCAACTGTTGTCAGTCCAGCCGGTATATAGCTACCTAGAAATATATCAAATGCTCACTTCAACCCTGCTCTAGACTTTATAGCTAATATTGCCCACTACTGCATAGGTTTTGTTCTTTCACCCTTTCGTTACTTTATCTATTGAAACCTGTTCGCTAAACTTTCATCACCTGTCGGCTTTGTGGTCTGTATGAAAGTATTTGGTGCAGATGTGAAGTTGCAACAGATATTGGAAGGAGCGCTGGCAAGAATGAATGCGGACGGCTTTGAACGAGTTTACACATCTTCAAACGAGGAATGACAAGGAATAATTTCTCGTGTTTGATTTAGAGTGTCGACATTCATTCCCAGTTACATATTAAATATCATATCACCACATGTTTCAGAAGTTGTTTACATTAGTGAAAATTAGCAATGTCAAATATCCTGCAGCAAATGTCGAAACGTTAATTTATATGTCTCCAGAAACAGTGTGGTCACTTCGTGCAGTGAACTTTAAATATTCCTCTTTACCGCATTGTGCACATTTATTCCTGGTTTCTCTCCATTCATTTCTGTCAGCGTTTGTGGTCATTCCAGTATGTACTGTCACGTGACCTTGATAGTTACAGCTCTGAGTGTATTTAAATTTTAACGTTTCCAGGAAAGCTATAACTTTTTAATATTGATAACAAATATTATCATTAATCGTATTAAACCCATAAGCTTTTGTTGTTGTATATTGTTTGCCAGTTGAGGATAAAATTATTTATACAAGCGTCAGCTAGTAATTTTTTCTTTACACAAACTTTGTTTCACTTGCAACCACAGCGTTGAGGAAAGACCTTTCTGCAAACCAATACTCCTTTGTCATTTCACACTTCAGACAATGTCTAGGAAATATTCGCAGTGCTTACCAAGTACGGCTGTAGACGTCTCATTCAACGGAAGGTTTAGCCCGTAATCCACATCGTCTAGAGTCATCTCCCCTTCTAGTTTTATAGATATACATATTGGATCGTCGAGGTTGTCTAAGCAAGCAGCTTTGAATCTGTCAAAAATATCAAACAGTTGGTTGTCTCCACTTAGATTCATCCTCGCATTTGTAGCTGGTAACGTTTGTACTCGTTCGATTTTCTTTGCTGATTCTATCGGTTAGAAAAGGCCGGATAGCTGCTGTTTTCTATTCCTCCCACTCAAGACCGCCGATAAGAGCTGATTATATACCTGTATACTGTCTACAACTCACCACTGCATCTAATGAATATTGATGAGAAATATTGTATTACCTTTGCCCTATACTCACCAGCCAATGACAAAATGTCAGCCTCAACATGTACGCACACATCTGTGTATGTCATTAGTGTCCTGTTTCACCCTTAATGGTCTTTGCCTCTTGCGTAATTGAGTTTTTTATTTAGGTGTAATTTGATAATATTTGGTATTATTTTGCTTGTGTAGAATTTTATACTGCAGTCTAGGACAATTCTGTGCTAATTGATCTCATTTGTAGAGCAATGCGCTCCTGCTGCCTGCTGCCTGTACATACGCATCACTCGTTCTATTATATAATTAATGCGCGCAGCATGTCCTTTGTCATGGCTGACACGACTTTGAGTGCCATTTCATTTTCTGTTACCACAAGTCATGCTCAAGTACTCACAGTGTCTCAGAGATCTCTATGGCTCCATTGACCTCTATGATATTGATTGAGAGAAAACTCTGTGTCTCATAAATATTTTGGTTTTTTGCATCAAAGTATTGAAACAGATTTTAAAAGTTTTGAATTCTTTAAATTGCATAATCATTTTTTAATGGAGGATTGCTCGCTGGGGACTGCGCCGAAAGCACAGATTTGTCAGTGATGTAACCAATCCAACATTTCATTTCTTGAGCTCCAACAAGAAATAAAACATTCAGTTACTGTTCAGTGGTACTTATTGTGTCTTACCGTAAGCACTTGTTTAATATTTAATTGCCTCTGCTATAGGCTGAGTACTATAAATTACCTTTAGCCTGTGTTCCCCACCTCCACAGACTTTTTGATTATGTTTGTGTTGTTACAGAGACTTTGTCTGAAGCAGTAAAGATGATGAAAGGGGAGCTGATGCTGAGAGCTATTAACGAACACAACATGGACAGAGCTATAATATTCTGTAGAACCAAGCTAGATTGTGACAACGCTGAAGAATATCTCTCTAGACATGGCGGAGGTTAGTAACTCCATCCAAAGCTTGATATCATTATATGCTCTGTTTAGGAGTTGTGGCCTCAATCAATGCTGTAAATCTCCAGTCTTGGACACTTTCAATATATGAGTGACTGGCCGTGCCTGCCATGAGCTAGAGAGTGTACAAAAGGCAGCGGTGAGTTGTTTCACCCGCTGCCTTTATTGCATTATAAGATTTTGTTTAATTCAACCTCAAGGATGTCTTGTAGGTTTTAATGATTGTATTACGCACTACGTTTGTCTTTGAAGTAAAATCAATTTAACGCCTACATGTATGTTACAAATTGCTGCAAATGCCTATAATAATCATATCGCGTGTTAATTGTATGCAACACATTATATGGATGATGTAGAGTCTACGGAAATGATTTTATCTGTTAAACTTCAGCAAAATTGAAAAAACAATTTTTGTTTTTAAAATTCACACATTCATATACTGTTGTTGCTCGTTTATCAGCACATGGTGCATACTTGTTAGCATTTTGTCGCTTTGTTACATACATGTGATGAAACTCCTGTGAAGTCTAGCGATATGTATCAAACCATTTCTGTCTACACAGCTACGTAGTTCAATCCATCACCTATTTCTACCTGTTCAGGTCCCAGATCGCCAAAGAACCATAAATACTCATGCGTGTGTCTCCACAGCGATAGAAACCCCCAGGAGCGCAGAGGTAATTTAGAGAAATTCAAGGTAAGACAAGCTAATCTGCAACAAGTTTTGGTATTTTGTAAAATTAAAAACAGACATGAAGTGTTCCATATTGTAAGATATTTCTAGTATGTCACATTTATATCACCAATACAATGCTTGCTCTCTGCCATCTTACTTACACCGTAATGAATGTAAAGGGAACCCTGCAGTCAGCCAAGGATCCTTTTGGAGCTATCTTGATAGAACATTGAATGGGTAACTCCAATATTTAGCCCAGCCCTGCAAAGTTTGGTGAATTTTATTTATTTCACTCGGAAAATAACAGCTTTCATGATGATCAGATACTTATTTTACTGCCGTACATCTATAGAGCTGTGGTATATATGTGTGTGTATATGTTGTATATATATAGAGACAAGATATATATGCACGTTGTATATTATATAGAGACAAGGTACATATGCGTGTTGTACATATGCAGAGATGAGATATGTATGTTTGTTGTAGAGGAAAGATGTGCGTTTCCTCATTTGCACTGATGTAGCAGCTAGAGGATTAGATGTCAGTGGTTTACCCTTTGGTGCGTATTTCTCTACACTACATTTTTAGCATCATTACTTTGGGAGTTGTCCACTCGTGTCAAGTAAGACAACTCCCAGCTTGATAATTAAGCGGCCTCGTACAACATTATTTGTACGAGGCCGCTTCGTTTTAAGAAAGCATTCGATAAATGATGAATAGTATTCTCTCCCATATTATTATGTGCCTCCGTTAGTTATGAATGGGTTGGTATCCTTTGTTATCTAGTGATAAATGTCACTCTACCAGATGAGAAACAGAACTATGTGCATAGAATTGGTCGTGTTGGGCGAGCTGAGCGTATGGGGCTGGCTATTTCCCTTGTGTCTACTGTCCCTGAGAAAGTGAGTGTTGGGAGCTACATATATGGCACAGTGTCATATATGGCACAGTGTCATATATGGCACAGTGTCATAAATAGTAGTAGTACATAAATATATTTATATAGCAAGAAATTGTTATGTAATGTCATGATATTATACATATATATATATACATATATGTACATATATACATATATTTTTTTAGCAAAACCTTCTCAAATCAACAAAGTGATGTAACATCTGCTGTCTATAAGCACTGTTAGGTACATCTAGAGCGCTTTTTATTATTTCATCACAGCCAATTATGCACCTTTTTGGCAAAACCCCACAAACGTCACTTGATAGTTGATTAGGAGTTGTGCCCTCTCTGCTCAGGCTGTCTTCTGGTGTGTTCATCACTATACATTGCAGTGTTACATTGGCTTACTGCAGGTGTGGTACCACAGTAACTGCAAAAACAGAGGCAAGAATTGTTACAACACCAACCTAACTGATAGAGGAGGCTGTTGTATTTGGTACGATGAGCCTGTGCTATTAGCTAGCATCGAGGAACACCTCGGTGTCACCATTGACCAAGCGGGTGAAGACTTGAAAATACCGGTCAATGAATTTGATGGAAAAGTTACTTATGGTCAAAAACGAAAAGCAGCAGGTGATGTTTGGTTTTTGTAGTTATATTGAATGTTAAAAAAGATAGCTGATTACTTATTCATTGTAGACCGTTACTGTTCTTTCAGGCTCGGATTATAAGGACCATGTGGACTCGATGGCTCCTGCAGTGAGTGAACTGGCATTACTGGAGAAAAAGGCACAGACTTCCTTCATACAACTGAAATATTGCAATGTTCGATAATTGAATACTCGCCTGTCATCTTGTTTTTGTTTCCTTTGATGCAACAATTTCTTGAGAATAAAATTCTCTTATACAATCAAGCTGGGGCTTACGCAACCACACTTGGGGCCTCTTCTCTTTTATATATGAATGGGCTTCTTCTTCACTCATATTTCTACATTTCATCAAGTAGCACATGACAACCGTGGTAGATCTTGTCTTTCCAGCTTTGCAATGAATGTATACGCTTCCATCAATTTTTTTTACATCTTCTATAAATTTAATGGCTTGTTTAATCTGTGGAATTGTCGGAGATGAAAATAGGTCTGGTGTAGACAGTCTTAGTAGTTCAATTCCATGTTGATTCCACACTCTCTCAGAGTTGTAAAAATATTTCAATTCGTAATCCTCATTCATAGCAATGACACCTTTTACATTCAAGTCCACAAGTCTCTTGGTCATAAACGGCATGGGTAGCGCTCCTAATATAGTAGTTTCATCAATTCTGTTGAACCAACGCTGTCCTAAAATAGGATTACTAACAGCATTCCATATAATCGATGGATAATAAAATGTCCGAGTAATCAGAGGTCCAAAAATACCCATTTTTGTAACTACTAAAACAACAATGCGTATCAATCATCATCATCATCATACACCATTCATGACAACAAGAACTTGCTTGCTAGCTGTTATAGCATTGCCACTGCTGGGCCACAACATTTAGACTGATATTATAAAACAAATTTTGACGGCTCGACATGAACGTTCATCAGTAAGTTGTACTTTTTTTTAGTTGGAATTACAAGCTAAGCAATGTGCATCTTCACTACCAAAGCCACATGCAGATCTTCTCCAATCCAAATAAAAATGAAATAATTTCAGAGAAAACTCAATGCTCGAGTTGCCTAGAACTTGTCATTCCCGTTCAAGTTTTACTTTTCTGGAAACTTAAAACATCATGCAATGTCGCTCTAGTTTTTATTGTTATTATTTACGATTATTATTTTTTATAATAATATAAAATTAAATAAAGTTGTAACATAACAACTTACTTAATTAATAATAACTGTTATTATTATTACTGTTGAACTTGAAGTTCAACAGTAACAGTTACAACTTATTTATATAATTATAATGATAATAACAGTTATTATTATAATAATAATTGTTATTATAATTATTTTATATTATTATTGTTATAATTAAATAAGAAACAATAATAATAATAATTAATTATTATTATTATTATTATTGTAATGTTGTTATTTGTTTAGTTAACAGAATAATAATAATAATAATTAAATGATTATTATTATTTATGATAATAATAATTATTATTATATATATTGTAGAGGACCGGCGCCATCTTGTGACGCTTCTATCTAAATAGTTCTATGCCTCGAACAGTTCTATGTACACTTACCGAAGCTACCCAGTTGTCTACTCTATTTACACTTCATTCTTATTTCTATGTTTGCGTTCTAAGTCAGTTTACTCTATGTACACTTATCATTATTTTATTCAAGCATGTAAACTTATATGTTGACCATGTGGATGCAGTCAGGCAATCAATTTAGCACAACCTCTTATACTCTATTCGCTCACGCTGGCCAATCAATTGTGCCAGGTGTGGCCTCTTTTGTCTAAACACTTGTCAGTCATTTTATTATGTAATTGCATGCATAAATACGGATGTTTTATGTCAATAAAGCAGGGTCAGCTTGCACACTCTCAGAAGTTTCTTTGTACATACAAATAATTTCACTGCGCACCATTACTCAAGTAGTAATATACAGGCAGATCAGTCTGAACCTCTGCTGGCCGAACTTAGCCTTGACTAACTTCGCCTTCAATGTTCGACCTCTGCACAGCACTACAAAAAGACAGCCGAACCTCTGCTGGCCGAACCTAGTTCAACTAGTTCGCCCTTCAAAGTTCGAACTCATTGCACACACAAAACAACAGCTAACGCAACCGGCAGCTCACTAGTTACTGAGATGGTCGACCACCATTCTCCAGTATACTAAGTCGACCTGTGGAAGGGTTGTATCGCTAGCACACTAGACACAGTTGCCATTTCAACAGTTCGGGAGGTTGTGCAGGTAGGCCGAGCTACCAACTCACACCCCCACAGTGAAATCCTGCACAATATAATAATTTATTATTAATTGTCATTACTACTATTATATTTTTTTGAATGTAATGTTGCTTTTTGATTGTTATTGTTATTATTTATTAATAATTTTTTAGTTGTTTATCAATTATTATTATTGTTGTAATTGTTTTGATTATTATTAATTTATTATTGTGTTATAATAATAATTTAAATCATTATTACTAGTTGTTACTTAAAATTATTATCATTACGACTAGGAAGTTTAATTTGGAGCTATGCAACATTTTTGTACGTTGCAGAAGCTGAAAACTGCAATTTTTAACTAAATTTAATGTTGTTGGGTGTGCGAATGCATGTCAAAATGCATTTGAATTCTTTTCCCAGTTTTTTTATGTTATCAATTGATTGTGGTAGCGCGTGCTTGAACTTTCGGAAATTTATTAGGAATCTTCTATTATTTAATTTTATGAAATGTTCTATGCTAAAACTGTAAACTATTTCCAACAGCCTTATATTATTGTTTATGCTTCTTATCCAATATTGCAAGTTGTTATTCATAAGAATTAGCTGCTACAGCTTTCGTAGTAGTGTGCAGGATTTTATGATGGCTGCTCTGTGGTATTACAACTGCTGTAAACACCTCAAGCTAGATGGCTGTTACAGCATTGGTTACGCTGCTGCAGGAATGCCAAACTTATTTATCACTCACTCCTGATCAGTGCCTAGTGCTCATAATTTCTGATATGTACTATCCGGCCATGTCAGACAATTATATTTCGCCTCCAATCAGCCATTGCTTGCAGTCACTTCCAAATCAGACCAAAGTCGTTTCAAAAGTGGGCCTGCTGTTCTTTCATGTCATTTTGAACGCTTCTGCGCTATCTTCCAGTTGGCAAGGATGTGAAGTCAAAGGAAGATGTGATTTGTTTGGATGTTTTTGATCAATTATTATATGTTGATAAATTCACACTGGAACGTCAAACAACATCAACAAACTCAACCAAAATAATCAGGCCTTTAACTTATTACCGGATTGGGAGAGAAAGAAAGATGTAGGTTGCAAATTATCAGTTTATTGAACTGTGGTGCATTTAGGTCACAGCCAGCCACAAGTGATTGATTAATTCAAGTTCTATCAGAGAGTAATATTCAGGAGATAGATTAGGAAATATCTAGGTTGTGCTACTCGACAAGAATGGACCACGCAACAATTGCTATCATCAATAAACCTCTCCATTGGTTTTGTCAGGCGGCTTGTGTTGGCTGCATCCATCATGGCCAGTGCTAAAAATTTTATGCTTTCTGTGCACCACTGCGATGAACTCCGTTTGTCGTGGAAGATCAAATGGTTTTTCAACAACGTTTTAGCTACTTAGAACAAGTAAGAGTTAATGGCCAGTCTATATGATTGTATCAACTACTCATACTACTAGGCTCTATCCCTTTTACCTGCATTAAAATTCACCAAATACTTGTAAAACAAGTACAATACAAGAAGAGATCAAAATGATATTGAAAGCAAGCGTCCTCAACTGTCCGCAATTGTTAAGAGTTATCTTTTCTGTATCGAGGTTGGTGGCAATCCATCTTGATGCTGTTGGCGTCTATTACAATATAAACTGTTGTGAAGGGTAGGCAGCAGTGCGGAGTGCCAGCTGTTTGGAATGTTTGGTCTACATCGGATATAAAATCATTTGACAGAGTTCAGTTATGTAAACCTGTTTTGCATGCGATTTCGGTATTTCTACCATAAACCAGGATGACAGCCTCACCTCAGAAACTGGCTGGGTACTTCTGCAGAGGAGGCTGCACTGTCGTGGATTGACTGTATTTGGCCTGATGTACTAGACTAAGGACATCAATCAGAAACCAACATTACCAGCACCTCACAATGCTGAGTATGATACCCACCACATTGTCAGTGGTGCCTAATACCTCATTACATCACTAGCTACCAGTCAGTGATGCCTAATACCTCATTACAAAACTAGCTACCAGTCAGTGGTACTTAGTACCTCATTACAAAACTAGCTACCAGTCAGTGGTACTTAGTACCTCATTACAAAACTAGCTACCAGTCAGTGGTACTTATACCTCATTGCAACACTAGCTATCAGTCATTACTACACTAGCTATCAGTCATTACAACACTAGCTAACAGTCAGTAATACTTAGTGCCTCATTGCAACACTAGCTACCAGTCATAGCTACCAGTCATCCACCCATCATCCATCTCATCCACTCACCCCATACGATTAGCAGCAGTATTTGCTAGGTATCGATTTGTTTTGTTTTGCTAACATTAAAATTTAGTGTTGATACCATTAAATATTGTATTACATTGCTTGGTACTGTTATTTGGACAAACACAGCCTACAAATCATGAGTTTTACTGCCCCTCCATCAAAATGTATTTGTTGTGACACAGTCTACCATGCTGATATTGTAATTACATTTTACTTTTTCTTCATGTTAATATGGCGTCGATTAATAATTTTGGTGTAATAAACCTGTTTATGCCATTCAAGCAATTGAGGATTTGCATTAGGATATGAAATGTTACTTTAGTTTTGGTTTGTTCTCAACATTAAAGTTGGGCTAAACTAGAAACTGCCAATTGAAAATGAAAAATACAATAATTATAATTTATTAGAATAAGAATATATATACTCTCTTTGGTGTATGTTGTACTCTCTTTGGTGTATGTTACACTCTCTTTGGTGTATGTTGTACTCTCTTTGGTGTATGTTACACTCTCTTTGGTGTACGTTATACTCTCTTTGGTGTATGTTATACTCTCTTTGGTGTACGTTATACTCTCTTTGGTGTACGTTATACTCTCTTTGGTGTATGTTATACTCTCTTTGGTGTATGTTATACTCTCTTTGGTGTATGTTATACTCTCTTTGGTGTATGTTATACTCTCTTTGGTGTATGTTATACTCTCTTTGGTGTATGTTACACTCTCTTTGGTGTATGTTATACTCTCTTTGGTGTACGTTATACTCTCTTTGGTGTACGTTATACTCTCTTTGGTGTATGTTATACTCTCTTTGGTGTATGTTATACTCTCTTTGGTGTATGTTATACTCTCTTTAGTGTACGTTATACTCTCTTTGGTGTATGTTACACTCTCTTTGGTGTATGTTACACTCTCTTTGGTGTACGTTATACTCTCTTTGGTGTACGTTATACTCTCTTTGGTGTACGTTATACTCTCTTTGGTGTACGTTATACTCTCTTTGGTGTATGTTATACTCTCTTTGGTGTATTTTGTACTCTCTTTGGTGTATGTTACACTCTCTTTGGTGTATGTTATACTCTCTTTGGTGTATGTTATACTCTCTTTGGTGTATGTTATACTCTCTTTGGTGTATGTTGTACTCTCTTTGGTGTACGTTATACTCTCTTTGGTGTATGTTATACTCTCTTTGGTGTATGTTGTACTCTCTTTGGTGTATGTTATACTCTCTTTGGTGTATGTTGTACTCTCTTTGGTGTATGTTATACTCTCTTTGGTGTATGTTACACTCTCTTTGGTGTATGTTATACTCTCTTTGGTGTACGTTATACTCTCTTTGGTGTATGTTATACTCTCTTTGGTGTACGTTATACTCTCTTTGGTGTATGTTATACTCTCTTTGGTGTATGTTATACTCTCTTTGGTGTATGTTATACTCTCTTTGGTGTACGTTATACTCTCTTTGGTGTATGTTATACTCTCTTTGGTGTACGTTATACTCTCTTTAGTGTACGTTATACTCTCTTTGGTGTATGTTATACTCTCTTTGGTGTATGTTACACTCTCTTTGGTGTATGTTCTACTCTCTTTGGTGTATGTAATACTCTCTTTGGTGTATGTTATACTCTCTTTGGTGTATCTTATACTCTCTTTGGTGTATGTTATACTCTCTTTGGTGTGTGTTATACTCTCTTTGGTGTATGTTATACTCTCTTTGGTGTACGTTATACTCTCTTTGGTGTATGTTATACTCTCTTTGGTGTATGTTGTACTCTCTTTGGTGTATTAACAATAAAGCGTTTTTATTTTTAGGCTTTCTTGAGCGCATGTACCCCAGAAAAATAGTGTCTAATTTCATGAATAACTAAATGTATCTTTCATAAATTGGGTTGAATTCTGTTTTATCCAGCTTGTATTTGTTTTTTTTTCCGGAAACTTTAGGACTAATTTTCATGTCAGGAACTTCACAAGCTAAAAGTTACTGATATGAAACGCTTGTAAGAATCGATACCTGATTTGTAGTTGGCTTTTTAATATTAGAATTTGCTACCATCTCGGGATGGCTTTTCCTTATTATTCACCCCGCATTATCTACGATGTCTGTCATTGATGAAAGTTATAATGCCTACGTGAGTGCATGAGAGAGTGAATGGTATTACTGCAGGGTTGCACCAAACAATGGCTGGTCTACACAAACCTGATGATGAGGCTGAGAGAGATGACTCGACTGAAACCATCGCACTTGATACATGCACGGTGATGAGTCCCCTAAAACCAGACCTCCACGGGTTTAATATGTATGACAGAGGGTTGGGTAGACATGAGTCCCCCTCCAATGTGCAAGGAATGGTGCTGATAGAACCCATGCAACTATTTAATATTATGATGAAAATCGAAGCTGACAAGTATCCAGCTGTTGCTGACCCAAACTACCTGCTACTTCTAGGTGATGTTTCTTTCTCGCTCTTTGCTGGAAGTCAAAATAAAAGCTTAGAAGAAATGATAATAAAATTAAGAAATTCATTTTTATTTGATAATAAAGGTATCAAGTGATCCTGAAATAACATGACAGGTTATATTTTTATTTTATATTCTGAAATAAAACAACAACAAAAAAATCGCATAATGCTTTTGTCATGCGTTGAACTGATATTTGATATCGCCCTTTTTATGGACTTTTGGTTTGATGTGGTAGCGAAGGAACTGGGATAGTATGAATTGTTAGCTATCTCCTTTGTGGTTGTTGTTTAGATGCTCGGCGTAGAGATACATATGACCAATCCCACATTTCTCTGGCAAAGTTTACTACAAAGGTGCATCTAACTCTCTCTCCAAATAACAATCTCTGTCATTCAACTGTTTATTGCTGTCCTTATTGCTGTCCTTGAGACAGCAATAGTTGGTACTGTTGGTACTAATTATCTTTCAACTTTTCAAGTTTCCAGTCAACTTCCATAAAAGTTTTCTACAAAGAACTTGTGTATATGTTGTTAGTCTAGTGGCCTGTATGAACTACCTTATGGCGCAGACGTGGAGACCAAACGACATGTTATTGTCTACGATGACTTGACCGACATTCTGAGGTTTGATAATGGTAAGAAAATTCTAGAATTATATAGAAGAAATAGTTCACCTGCTCGCCCCTGTCACTCCTCTAGGTGTATGTAAGTGTGTGTACATTTCATGCGTAGATCCGTGTTGGGTTTTTTTTCAGGTAAAAGAGTCAGAACAGACGCTACTAAACTGGCAAAAGTCATTTATTCTGAAGGAGCTCGTAAACCAGTTAAAATTCTCAGAGGTAGATTTTTCAGAATTTCAATACTAAAGCACAAAATTGCTATCTCAAACAGTTGAAGTTTCTTTTCTTTGCTGTGATGCTCCCATTCAATTGCCCTTTCTCTGACTCATGTCATTCTTATGCCAAGCTGGCCGCTTTCATTATTAAGAGTTGTCCTCCATCTGCAGTTAAAACTTGGGAGCACAACTCCACGTAAGCTATGTGATACTTCATCTCATTGACTGTATCTGTAGGAGGCTATATTCTCTTCTCTAAGCTTTATCCATTCCTTAGGACTACAGACATTGTCTATGTGCCGAGAGTGAGCTCCTACATCACTTCCTGTTACATCTTTGTTGTTTGTTCCTTGTTTTAACTATCCTGATCTGACATTCATTAGTTCTCATTATTTTGTCAGGACACTTCCTGAAACCCTGCTATTGTTCGCTAATCAGATATGCGCTCGCTCAGTGCTCTATCAACTGTATGATGGCCGTGTCACTATATAGACTTTATCATTGCATGCAGACGTGCTTGTACTCTGTGCACACACCGATACCGTGCCTGCAGCGTAACAATAATAAGTGTAGCTGTAGTCGTTTGCCCTTGTTCATGTCTAAATGTTTTGTTATTGATTACATTTTCTACTGCCGGCCAGTGCAGAATATGACCCTTCTATAACACGATATTGCCTGGACTTGTTGTTATTTAGGAGTTGTGTCATCTACCACTGTTTCCCTTATTCATCGATGCCAGCAGACTCCATTGATCACCCTTTGTGTGCGTCGTTTTATGTGTGGCAAACATATGCGTTAGATCTATAATTTCTGTTTTTTAAAGTCAAAATTAACCAAAAAAAGAGAAAGAAAATTTTTATCTAAGATGGCTGCTTAGAACGCTTGCACATATCACCAGTGTCAGATAACTGCATGTTTTGTAGCATTTGGATAATGTCTTCTGTTACCCCTGCACCGTTATCTCCCACAAACTATATCTTGGAACTCGGTCTCAGTGTAATAGCAGTAGAGTTCAGCAGGACCTCAAGCTAACTGCATTTGTCAACTGTTGCAAGGAGGCCAAGGACATTGTACTGTGAGTGATAGATAAACAAGGGGAGATAACTCCATCTATAACTAGTTCCTGTTAATATGAAACTACTGCCTAGTATGGATACTTCTCTCTCAGTCAGCTCAAATTACCCATATAATTTTATCCCTAGGGTATTCCAGTTTTGCATTTAACCTTGTTTGTCATAATACCTCATCACTTCCTCTTTGCTTTCAAGAGTGTATACTAGTTTTACAGGGTTGAGCGTTCCAACTGTGTGGGAATTTTCTGTGTGCACAATTTGCTGTAGCGCGTTGCTGAAAGCTTACGTATCAATGCTGTGGTAATTCACACAGTTTGGTACGGTGTGGACTATAAAACACAGACTAGCCAATGAACTGTATGGTGTGAATTTAGCGTCAAGTGTCGTCAGTTGGTGACGTTGATACAAGATCTATCGTCCATACTAGATTAAGCTTGTATTGTTTTGGCGTGTATATTATCATAATTTATAATCATAGCGGTTCAGAATTGACTTCCTGTTTTCTTAAGTCACTAGTAGATATACTAAAGGGGCGTGTCTGATAATGTCTTAGCTTTTGTATGAAAACATGAATTGTGCTGCAGATGGTATCTAGCATAGTGAGCGATTATATAGAAAGTGGTGATGAGCAAGAGTGCAAAGTTATGGCCTCGACCTTCATGGTCACCACTTTAGCTCTTAATAGATGATTAGTAGTAGCTAGATATATTATATTGTTTGATCAAAGCTTTGAGCAAGTTGTCCAAAAACTTCAGTTCCTTAGAAAAAATTCCACAGACAATTGTTTTTTTGTTTCACAATATTTTATTTGTTCTGACAAGTAAATGTTGATGTAGACTGCTGACACTGATGTTGTAGGGTGATGCCAGTGAATGGCAGCGAAAGTACGCCACACAACAGCTTATTCTATGAAAGCAAGAGTAGAAATATCCCTCAAAGGCAAGCCATCAATCTGCATTTACCAAAACATGATGACGATAGTGATCTACATTTAGAAGATTTGAATAGATTCATGGCATTTCTAGGTGAGACTATAGCCCTATCTGTGTGTCTGTTATTTATGGGTGACAAAATATGACAGCTAGACGAGCAGGTGATCTATTATTGCATTTCCTTTTTTGTGGTTTGTAGTCGTAGGAGTTGTGTATATAAATATATAAAAATATATATATATAACAAAGCATGTTCTATTTATTATTGCTACTTGTCTTTATATAACTAGCTCATCGACTGTTCTCTACCATTGCCTTGTTCTAACCTGCGTTAGAGTTACAATGGCACTCACCCTGCTGGGTGGTGTGAAGGTTGACTCGCAATAAATAACACTTCAGGATTAAAGGTGTGGTGGAAGCCTTGCCACTTATTCACTGTGTGAATATACAGAGATTATTGGATGTAACACCTGCAATGTGTTATGTGTGAGATCAAGATTTTCCTTTTCTAATTCGTTCGAAATAGTGTAAATCTGATACAACATATTACAACTCACTGGCTGCCTTCATCGTTATCGTACTATTTTTTCTGTCATGTGAGCGAATTGTTTGTATTTGAGTTACGATGATAGTAGATCAGCAAGAGATATCTTATCAAACATGACCATAAAACTACCAACAAAACTGGTTATAGTTCTCTGATGTGAATAAGTTACAGCGTGCTCTGAATGACTCTTTGCTTGATCTACTACTGATCATTTGTGACTGCTGAGTATTTGTAGATATTTATTTGATTTCTTTTGACCACTGAATTGTTTCACCTATCCTCAGTGAGCAGTGCTACCTATTGTGGGCGTGTTGCGTGTACTCGTATACTTCGGATTTGTCTGTCCTTTATTAGAAGATCAAAATTTGAAGAATTGAGATAAGATAAACTTTCAATGACACGTACTTCTGTTTTGGCAGATGACAACGATGTTGTTATTGTTTACGATACAACGGGAACAGGCAGAGCTGCCGCTCTGTGTATGGCTTACATGATGTACAAAACCAAATCTCCTCTTCTGGTAATTATAAACCGTTGTAATTGTTTAGTGTTCACCATATTCACCGGCTTGTAACAGTCATAGTAGATACATCTCACTTGAACTAGTTTGTCATCAGTTGCCAGGTGAGATCAGGTGCCTGCACCTGATCTCACCTTTGTGCTGTAATAAGGGGCGCAGATTTTATGAAGCATTTCCTGCCTCCTCGAGAGTGCCGGATGGTAGTATTTTTGATGAAAGCTTGACATAAATCTCTTGCAATTCACAGCTTTGGTGACATTCAAACTATTTCAACATGTTTCAGCTCGTTGTGAAATGTCATATTTTATCACAAAATTTCCGCCACAGAAATTTGTCATCAGGCCTGAGTTGACATGCCTGTAGTATGATTGGTAACTAATAGTCGTACTGTGGGTTTGGACCAGTCAGCAGGTCTGTGCAGAACAATCTTGTGTCACATCATGGTGTCTGGTGAGAGTTTTTTTCAATTTGTAGTTTTTCACCTGTCCAAACATTGATAAAAGAACACTCAAACCATTTTTATCTGATACATCCAGAATGTGAGGCACTGTTTCTATCAATTCATTCCCACACACACACACGTGTTAAACACTTCAAGTTATTGCTGATGTCTTATCAGTATATATAATACAAGTTTTACTCCTCAAACAATTCATGTATTTGTAGACTGCGCTGCAGTATTTCCAGGAATGTGAAATATACACTGTCCCCAGTGAGCGTACGCTAATAGATTTACACAAACTGGAGACGGCTATTTTGGACAGGCAGGTCACGGAATTGAGACTCTAGCTCAGCCAACGATGATATCAGGAGGCATCATGTGCCCACCTGTCTCCTAGTTATCTTCAACACAATGAATGTTTAGTTTTTTGACTTTTATTGTGATTCATCAATAAAACAATAGAGTACCTGTTACACACTAGTGAGTAAAGCCATATGGTATAGTGAAAACACTACAACATTCAAATAATAATTTACGGCTATCGAGTGACAATAAATCTGTTATCAAATTCACAACCTAATAGCTATATTCCGGTGGAAAATTGAAATCCCTGCGAACTGATGAAGAAATTCTCTTGCTAGAGAGAAGATTGAGTGACTGTTAATCCTTCTCCTAGGAGCACCACTTGTTGAGGAGAAAGCTAGGCTGCTGACAATATTGTGGGCCGTGGAATGACTGTCTTTGGCCTTGGCGATAAACAAGGATAACATAAATGGTAATTGTTGAAATGGCACGGTAAATACACGTACTGCGGCGTATCGGTCACAACCCTGTGACCGTACACGTACTGCGGCGTATCGGTCACAACCCTGTGACCGTACACGTACTGCGGCGTATCGGTCACAACCCTGTGACCGTACACGTACTGCGGCGTATCGGTCACAACCCTGTGACCGTACACGTACTGCGGTGTATTGGTCACAATCCTGTGACCGTACAGAGTTATGCTTGATTAAAAGTGAGTAAAATCTGGATAAACGGTGAGGCTGATAGATATTAGAAATAAAACTGCACAACAAACACCCAGAAGTGCTAGCATCCAAGCTGAACTGTGTTCCACATCAATTTAGGCCTGCCATAAGTTATTTTGCCTTGTATATGTTACACAAAAAACAAGACATACAGAAAATAAAATGAGAGAAAAAACAATAAGTACGATGAGTACAAAAAATTCTGGACTGGATCCACCCTTGGTCCGCAGCAGATAAACAAAGACGGGAGACAGTGAGATTACAAGAGTTAAACATCGACGTCGAGCCTACACATTCTCTATACACATTCCTAAGACGGACATTTTTGGAAGTTACTAGGTTTGGTGGTTCCACAACTCATTGAGTTGGTGGTGCCGCGATAGACTGAGGAACCCTCTGGATTTTAAAAAATAAGTGGCAAGCTGTGAACTCAGTCCCAAACGTGAGGAGAAGGAGGCAATTCTGAAGCTTGGGCAACTGTAGAACTACAAGTAAAAAAAAAAGATTAGAGCAACAGTAGGGGTGAGAGTTAGAGTTAATTATGGACAGGAGAACTATGGAGTAACATTTCACACGATTGCATATGCAGTAAAACTCTGGGATAAATTAACCATCACGATGGATTGAAGGCAAGGAAACAGTGTTATTGATATTGTTCAACGAATCACTCGTGATTGCATAAATGAAGCCACGATCTATATTAAGCTAGGAAGGGAAAACAGTTCTGCATTATGACCATAGCAAATAGCTATAGCCACGATGTGCCAGTGTAATGGAGTGTACGTAATTGGCGTCAATGATTGTACCACTGGGCGATTCAAGTGAACTTTGTCACCAAGCGTAGAAAAGCACAGCCTTAGCTTTTGATAACTGTAGATCACGCAGATCGTTGATAGATTCAAAACTTGAGTTATCAGTTCTCCATATTTGATTTATATTGCTGCGTGTAATCTCAAACAGGAGGTCTTGAGCATTAGTATTGAAGCCTGGGAGGTGAGGGAATTGGCTGAGTGGGAGCACTTTTTATTAAATCGATGGAGAAAAGACGAGAGTACACATGCACCTACCTAGAGAACTTCTTGTAGGTCAAGCTGTGTGGATTGATCGTCAATGGCATCTTCTTGTTAATATTTTGCGAGACTAGCTTTTGCAGTTTGTCTTTGGCTTTTGATAGAGACGTGATTTCATATTCAAAGTCATAACTGAAAGGCTCGATACTAGTTGGTTCCAAGGCTACATCTGTGCGATGCATCACTTGATGTCCACCTCTGGCCGGAGTTGTTTGACAACAGCTACACATACACGAGTGGTATCTCATCCGACCCTCTTCCAGGTACGGGTGTTGTAATGCTGTAGCAGCAGTGATTCGCTTGGACTAAAACAAAAATAGAAACAATGTAAAAAAAAATGAAACGATAGAACGAGGCGATAAGGAGACAAAAACAGAGCATGTCCTGGAAGCTAAGGTCTGCACGCACAGAAGATTAGTAAGAAAACATAACTGGTTACCAAAACATACTGCTAGCTGACATAACGCATACACAGGCATGCTAGGACATGCCAACAATGACAGCTACAACACACCATCACGGATGTCCATCAAAACAAGTTATAGCAAAGAGTAGCTACAGCATGGTTGGGTTCTTGGTAAGCTGGTCAGTACACAGACTAAAGCTGCCAGGCAGAGAATATCCTGGACTGTAAGCATCATCCAGGTCAGAAGAATGTATTGCCAAAAAACAGGCTGACAAGAGTTCATGCGCTAAAGGAATTGAGTGAGGGATGGGAATGGCTACAATTAACCCCAACCACGATACTTACAGGGTCAAACATGAGCATTTGGCATATTAAATGAATTGCCTCGTGAGTTGCATCCTGAGATAAATTGTATAGATTGCTTAGAGCAGGCTGTTTCCTGTTAGCCTCGACATAACGAATAGCACCGTTAGCGCAGGTCCTCATCTCACTTGGTGATGGAGTACCGAGCAGGTTTGTGATCAAGTCCAGCTAAAATCAAAAAGTACAAAACGGTAAGTAGGTGCCTAACAACGACGTTTCACAGACCTGAGCCGTTTTAGATCTGAGCCGTTTCAACCTGGTGAGTCAGCTGATGGTTGAATCACAAGCAATCAGAAATAGGTTTATAACTTAGTTAGCTCTTGAAGGGGCCAATCAAACGATTTGTGAGCAATACTGTGGCTGAGTGTACACCAATAACACAACCCATATGCTTTGTATGCTGTGATACAGGCTGCGGGGTAGATCGGAAGTGTATGATTTAGTTAGTGCAAACAGATTCATTGAAAAATTGGGATATATCATTGAGCGTACACTGACTGACTGCGTGCTAAGTAGAAAAAGTGTAAAATTCCTTTGCACAGTTAGAGTCTGAATAGGGAAGGGCCACAGCACAGCTTGAGGCAAACACCAAAGGAATTCCAGCACAGAAGGGATCCCTGGGCAAAACGTACCCTGATTCAATCTAAAATTTGCTAAGCATTAAATTGATAGTTATTGTATAATCTGTACATATTCCCACATATTCTAGTAATTTGAACTAGTAAAACGAGGTTGATGACCCCCTAGTACCAAATTAATATCAAAGCAGTAAAGGGCCCCGAGTGAACATCAATATTCGATGACCAATCTATCAACCTATGATGTCTGCAGAGGGTTATTGCTGGCCGATTAGCAGATGTGATAATCAGAGAAAGGCAAAGGAGATGAGCAAAGGAGAGCGGCAAAGGAGAGGAGCAAAGGAGAGGCAAAGGAGATCGGCAAAGGAGAGGGGCAAAGGAGAGCGGCAAAGGAGAGCGGCAAAGGAGAGAGGCAAAGGAGATCGGCAAAAGGAGAGGAGCAAAGGAGAGGCAAAGGAGATCGGCAAAGGAGAGGGGCAAAGGAGAGGGGCAAAGGAGAGGGGCAAAGGAGAGCGGCAAAGGAGAGTGGCAAAGGAGAGAGGCAAAGGAGATCGGCAAAAGGAGAGGGGCAAAGGAGAGCGGCAAAGGAGAGCGGCAAAGGAGAGGGGCAAAGGAGAGGGGCAAAGGAGAGTGGCAAGGGAGAGAGGCAAATGAGAGAGGCAAAGGAGAGGGCAAATATCAAAGTGTGACCTAATGAATGTTAAGAGAGAAAACAACACTCTTCTATCAGATGTGCCAGCACCGATGTACAAAACATGTAGTATCCAAAGTGATACTAGTGCAATATCGGTCATAACATATTTTTCCTTCTAGTTAAGAAACAAGTAAATGTTGTTATTGAAGCTGTTAAGGCGAATCAATGTGTTAGAGGGTCAATTCAGAACACAGGCTTAGTGCTGTCAACAATAAACTCAAAAGTTCAATTGAATCATTAAACGAAGACACACTCAGCTGGTCCAATATGCGACCATGTGACGATGACCCAGTGTTTGAAAAAACAAGAAAAGTGGAAATAGTAGAGGATGTATCAATTCTAGGAAATGAATCATTTTTCTAACAATTTTATAACAAGAGAGTGAAACTATAAATCACCGAGATATGGTGGCTATGTGATAGGTGGGCTAGGTGGGCCATGTGATGGGTGGGCCATGTGGTGGGTGGGCCATGTCATTGGTGAGCTATGTGATGGGTGGGCTATGTCATTGGTGGGTTAGAAGGTATGAACCTATGTGTGAGTGAGCGAGGCATACCAGGGCAAAGTCAGCACCTGAAGTAACTACAACAATGTGTCAGAGTAGGGCAAACAAGGACTTGCACTCTCTCTCTACATTTCGTCAGCTCAGGTGCAAAAGTTCTTTGTGCAAGTTAGCATAACTAAGCAGTGATATCAGAGCAGACAAGAGTGTCTTTGTCTACAGGAGACTGGGCTAGGATCTAGGCAATAGACATCAATGTAAATTGCCACAACTGAGCTAATTATCAAATAATATTTATGCGAGCGCATCTCCTGGAGCCAAACAGCTGATTAGAAATAGCCAGTTTGTCATGCTGCTTTAACCATTTCAAGGAACCAATAGAATGGACATTTCAATCAGTGATGGTGACATGACAAAGGATTACTGCTGATTGATGAACTATCTCTATCTATGCCTAGCAGGAGTGTTCACTAAACTAATGGATAATTTATGTGGGAAAGAATGTGAGAAAAAATTTACAGAGTTTTCCTTTTAAAATTACTTTTTTCAAGTTTCATATCATTGTAATCTTATGGAAAGTATTACTGGTGAAGTTGCTGAGAATCATCATTGAACCTTCGTGTAGCCGTAAGACGAAATGCAATGAAACAAAAACCTGTGTGTTTCAACTAAGACTGACTGGGTGAAAGGAGTAAACAAGATAGAGGGCAGGTCAACTGTGGATTCTAGCACTCAACTTGGCTGCACAAAGAAACAAGTACACACCAAGTCAATCAATAACTGTTTTGCATCAGTTGCTCGCACTGGCTGGGGCAGGTCACGGCGTCCTCTACTCGTATCACATAAGAAGATCTGCACCTGATGTGATTCAAACAGGTATAGTTGGTAACAGTCACAGCGTGGTCACCCAATACCAGATAATGTCATGTGAAATCATTCTAGAGTTAGTTCCTAACACAGCCAGACGCCTTTGCCAAGTTGCCAAGTAGCGCACTGACAGGTACACAAGCTATACTTGATAGCAAACCATTTAAGAAGAAAATTCCCACAAGACACCCAAGTATAGATATCGCTAGAGGACAAAGTTCAAGCTGTTTTTAGTCAATATATATCCAAACATTTCCAAGTCAGCTGATGCCAGTTTTATCACAGGATTCACTGAACAACCAAAATAGATGGTTGAAGGCAGACAGGGGGAGGGGGAGTGGCACCTAGTGGTACACGAGCGAGCGAACTGATGATTAAGCCTAGTTTCCATACATCTCCCAAGTAATCGCAGCATCTCCTGCGAGCACTGGCGACTCACGAGGAGTTGCGATCCCCTGGTTTCCATACTTGCATTTTACTGCGATTTTGCTACGATTTCTTGTGAATACGCGGTAGATAGATTTAATTATTATATCATCCTATTAATTAATGTTTTTATCAATATTGAAAATTAGCCATTTTTATCATGCAAAGAGCTTTTATGTTAATAATTATTATGATAAGAGGTAACCATAATATTAACACAAGTTCATTGCTACTGCAGTTCAAGTAGTAAGTAATAAATAATAATAATTATTATTATTATTTATAAAAGGCTGTTATTATTAAATTATTATTATTATTCATAATAATGATCAACTCAATGGTATTATTATTATTTAATTAATCATAGCAACTTCACCAAAGAAAATTTCCGAAATTATTTTTTATTTAACACTGGTAGCTATTATTATATATATATATAATAAATAATTAATAATAATATTATTTAATACAATTATTATTCAATCGTTATTTGTTATTATTAATATCAACGAACAAACTACTGCTATTGTTGCGCTTTTTATTATTAGAAGCTATAGGTTTTATATGAATGAAGCAAAAAAATTATTATTATTGGTAAGTCAATTTTTTTTCAATGACAAAATAATTATTATTTTTATAATAATATTTCTACTGCATAATTGCTTCGGCCATGGTCAACTTTCCTGACCCTGATCTTTTAAAAAAAAGACACAAAACGATGTCGCCTAATGATCAGAAGTTTTTTTGGTCGCAGGTTTACGTTCTCCATAGATCTTTGGCGATCGCCAGTTGTTCCCGATCGTGGGTGAATCGCAGAAAAGTACTTTGCAAACAACTTTCGTGGGACGTCGCAGCAACCTCGTAGGGAATCGCGGCACATCGTGCAATCACGGTCTCCATAAATCGCAGATCGTGGCAAAAGTTTCTGCGAGCTTCTGCGACAGCTTGCGAGCGCTTGGGAGATGTATGGAAACCAGGCTTTATGTATGATAATCTAGGAAGTGAAGGCAGTTGCCTGTTTTATAGCAAATCATTGCTACAACACATAATCCCCCAGTGACAGGCAGTCTAATCAGATAGAGGCCGTAGGTTTACCTGTTTGAGTGGAGAACTGGCTTGAAATAATATTCTTCTGCTTAGAAGTTCGGCAAATATGCACCCCACACTCCAGATATCTATTTCAAATGAGTAATGGGTGGTTCCCATGAGCAGTTCGGGCGATCTGTAATACTGTGTAACCACTTCCTGTGTCATGGGCTGATGTACATCTGGCTCTTCCACACGAGCCAGTCCGAAGTCACAGATCTGAAGGAGGTAGCAATGAATACTATACCATGAGGTAGTTAACATGAAGTAGTGACACAGCATAATACATATATATTGGTGACACCCCGCTGGATAACATAGCAACCAATAGACATTAAATGATACATTTTATCATATTTGATATATTTTTGACTGTTTAATGGTATTTTAATTATAATACATTAGACAGAGATATATATAGGTGTGTGAGAGAGGTGACTTGGGTGTGTGGGACATAAAGGAGTATCTGACACCTTAGAGCAGGTGAAGGCTATGGAAAGGGACTAGAGAACACTTGAGGACAAAAGGACATCCAACTACCAGTTGGTACAATAAATACTGGAAGGTGTTTGTCAATTAGTCAAGTATTAATACCAAATAAATTAAAGAAAAGCTACAGTAATCTCCAGTCAGGACACGCAATCTGTCCTGACGGCAGGCAAAAGTAAAAACCGTGACAAATTGGAAATTGCCTGATGATTAGCAAAAAAATTTACATAAAATAGGAATTGATCTAGTTGGATGAGGGAGCAGAGCTGTTGCCTACGCAGGTACCTACGACTATCTAGCCCTCTCCCACAGGTTGATTTGGAGATTAGGGGGGTGATATCACATAAGGGCTGCAACCCACACCCAGTCAAGGATTTGTGTGCATGCAGTGCATGATCTATTGGGCCTAATTACAATATGATGATGCCAACAACCAAACGGAAATACCAAGATGTCAGCTGCATGTGTTATCTAGGCATGGTTGGTCAAAGACCAGCCTTGCCTTCTTCTCATGTATTCACTCGTTACATAACTGTATCAAGTGCTGATGTGCATATGATGGAGCATTGCCAACAGATTTAATTGTGTATCCTGCGCAACGATGTGATCCACCCAGCTAGCTACATGTCTAATCCAGGGGCTATCAACTATTTCAGATGTCTATTGACGTATGTGAAGCAAGTCTCTGGACTAGGTAGAAGCAAAGATGGTTGCTAACTAACCTTGAGCTGACAATCAGAGTTGACCAACAAGTTGCCAGGCTTGATGTCTCTGTGAATGATTCTAGCTGAATGCAAGTATTTCAAACCTGAAACAAAGAAGAGGCAATATTGCAATCAGCTGGAAGCTCGGAAACAGCTGATGCGTTTGCAAATTTACATTTTTGAACTTTCAGCAGGGGCTTAGCAATCGCACAAAGAAAGGTTTAATGAATATTTAATCATATTTAATATACAATAAATAGAAGAAGCTTCGGATGCACTGCATTGATTTATGGCCCCAGGATAGGGTGGTATCGATATTACAAAAAGAGCTTAAAGGTGATATAAAACAGAGATTAGCCACGTTTCTACAGACTTGATTCACTGCAATGTGGTACCAAGTCTAGACAAACCACCACGTGGTAGGCTTGTGCACTTCCCTTGGCTAGGATTAGCTAAACCAAATGACAAAAAAGTATTTTTGGTTAACATTTATGTCGGAGTGGCAGGCCATCGATTATGATGTAACAATCTCGCAATAAGCTAGCCAGCAGCTGATGTACTTACCTCGCAATAGCTGGTATAGGAAGAGCTTGACATGGTCAGAACTGAGAGCTTGAGGGGAGACAATTATCTTGTGAAGGTCACTCTGAAATAGCTCTGTTAATACATGTCTATGGAGCAGTCAGTCAAGGAATAGTACAGTCAACTGTGTATTACATAATCTTGCATTGGTTCCATTTACTAGCTGTTACCACTACTAACTAGTTATATCACAATCAAATGTCAGTAGTATCCATGACTGCGTGGAAAAAGGAAGTATTCCCAAACGATGAGGAAAAAATTGATGGGATAGTGAAGCAAAGAAGGATGTATACACGACACAGCTAACTACCAGCTCGATGTGCCAAGTTTATCTCAAGTCAGCTAGAATCAGACAGCCAAATCAAAACCAAACACGCGGCTCAAAAGGAAATATGGGCAGGCATCCAAATTAAAACAATGGTTGACCACAAAGGATACATTTCTTGAATGTTGTCTAAATACTGAATGGGTTGGAGGATCTCTAGTGCTGACAGTATCTAAAATATAGAACAGATTAATAATAGAAAAGCACTGGCGATGAAACAAAGAGACAGGCAAATTTTTGTGGTTTAAGTGACACGGTCACTGCCAATAGCCATTGCTAATGATATGAATAGAGCCAAAAAGTGAATAAAACAAGCGAGCAGAGATAAGGGCTAGATGCTTGATTAGTTGTATTATAGTAAGAGCCAGCAGCTGTAGAACAAAGAGAAATGTACAGAATAAATGATAATAAAGTATGGGAATAACGGCTTCCTTTGTGTTTATATCAGCGGTGTGCATGGCAACAGAGTGTACATAAATGACAGTTAGTCGATGCTTGTATCTTTCATTGATTGTCTGCATGTTGGTACAAGCCATTGAAATAAGTGGGCACTGGATCATCTTACACAACAGGCCGTATGCAACCCCCCACCACTCCCTCCTTATCCACCCCATCAACCCGTTAGACACTCAACGATCATTAAAGTTTATGGCAACATTTATTATTTAGAATTGCTACTCCATCCGGGGGTACAGGCATCAAAAAAAAGTACAAAGACAAATTAAGTAAACTGAGAGGGGAATGCATCCACCCCTGCACGCATTACTGGGGGCTGCAGAACCAGCATCAATCCACCAGCTGTTCTTTTCATCATTGTTGTGGTTTGTATAATGCTTGCAAGGCCTCAAATTGCAATATCTTTATCAGCCAATGGCTCACTAGTAATAATAACCATGGGAAATGTAAGGGGAGGCCTGTAAATGAAGTAATTGGCTCCATTTAGAGTTCTTTGTTGTGCCTAGACAATCCTTGCCAACTCAATAAAAAGCCTCAACAAAGGCCACCAGTAAGTAGTAAACCCCAAGCCCTAAATTACAAGTGAAAACGTCTGAGTGCAATTACTAGTGCACTAACTACTCAGGCCCCCAGCCCTGAATCCGCCCTGGGTAATTATGTAACAGAGGAACTAGGCTCTAATAGCTACTGCCAGCTATAAAACACATTTTTTGTAATTCAAAAAGGAATGTTGTCACAATTCAAGCTGTCTCACACCCAAGTAACATTCCTGTGTAGCTCTCACAGCCACGTAACACCGTGTAGCTCTCACAGCCACAGACAAGCCACAATATACACCATTAGTTTTGAAAACTGGCTTACAGCTACTATATAACAACAAATTAGCTTCTTTCATCAAATTACGAATGCTTGTGTGATCTTGTATAATTACTACATACATTCTCATGTCTGAGAGCTGTCAGCATCTTCAATTCCCTGTACACACGTCTACACGAGATTGTGTTTTGAAAGACATTGGGCATTTTCTTGAGAGCTTTTCGAGTTCCATCTCGTGGATCAACCACTGACCTGCAAGCAATAAATGGATATAAAAAGTCAACACTACTATTTGGGTGTTACTATGTGCTTTTTTATACCACAGTGCTGTAAATGTTGTTAGTTACTACCACATCCTCTTACAAAATTAGTATAATACATTCATTTTAGACGAAATAGGTAATTGCGTCAAGCAATCAACAGTGTGATGTGCCCGTGCCATCTAATGTCACAGGCAATATTAAATTTCTCTAGTGCACAAGTATTTTTTCCCCCAATGATTCATAGGATAAGTGATTGGTCAGGTACTGAAATGATAATTAACAACTGGAGAGATTCATTTCAATCTTCATATGAAAAGCAATGCTATGTTGGTCAGCACCAATACGTGACTCAAAGAATGTTTAAAATCTTATCACTAATGAACTAGATATACAAGCTCCAGCTGACGACCATGAGGAGAGAAGTAGGCCACATACCACACTACGCCAAAGGCTCCATATCCTATAGGGTGGTCTTGCTGTGTGCTTGGAGTCGCTGTTTGCGGGGCAATAGGGGACGGTTGCTGTTTGTATATCAAATCATATGGCCCATGCCCCATGTTCATGACATCGTGTCGAGTCAGACCAGCTTGGGCTAGTATATGATGGTTTGTAGGTGCGGCTTGCAGAGCAGCGGTGAGGGCTGCGTGGGTGTACGCCATTCCCATGGGTTGTGCTGGAAAAGAGCCACCAATCAATCGTTGTCCTGGATGGCCCACCATGCTGTACAGGGTTTGGGGGGCTTCAATCATGGATATTGTGTAAAACTATTAGCAGGGTTTTAGTCAGTCACCGAGAGAAGCTGAAGACTATATCATACAGTTTGTAAGTGGAACTTCCCTCCTTCATTCAATGTTCTGGTATTAATAATCCTCTCCTCCGTGTGTTCTACTAAAATTAGTCTGTCTTTGTTGCTGCAAATAGATCAATAATAGTAAATATAACAAAAATGAGAACAATAAAAACTGACAAATGTTAAAAAACTTCAAATCAACGGACAACAATACTATACATATATAGAACTATTAACAACAATAATAATTTAAAATAAATTTAATACATAATTAATAATAGTGATTACTATTATTATCATCATCAGATCATTTATTTATTTTTATTAATCATAATGATAATCAATATTTCGAACTTGACCATCACTTTTTGTATTGAATTTATCATCTATGTAAATAGAAGTATATTATTTATTATTATGGGTATACGATACGTAGCTATTTTTATTATTTATCACCATCATAAACTTCAACTTACGAACATTATTATTATTATTTATTCAATTTAGTTTGCTGTGTTACATTACAGCAACAAAGGACACTTGAATTCATTAATGAGAAAAAATCTATACAAATAATAATAATAATTATTATTATGACTACTACTATTTTCTTATTATATAATAAATTATTATTATTATTAATCATTTATTGTTGTTGTAACTACTATTAATTATTATTATTATAATTTAATAATAATGAATGATAATAATAAATTCTTATCAATTTTTTTACATTTCTTCTTAGCGTTTATTATTATCATCATAATAATCATCATCATGATCGTCATATTATTATATATTTAATATTATTTATTATTACTCTATATATTATTATTTATTATTATGCTGCTGCTGATGATGATGATCATTATTATCGTCATCATCGATCAACAAACAACAATAATAAAAATCTAATTGCAAAATAACTTTGAGAAGTTGGTGATATTTAAGCAATAGTGAAATACCTGAACTGCACGTATGGAATAGCAACAGCAATACTGGTGTACCTCTTCTGTGCTCCCACAAATAAATGATTGGAGACATGTAAGAAGTTTGAAGCACGAGGCAACACGCTCGAGAGGAACTCATAAGAAATCCAGGCGACCTTGGTGACCCTGCATGACCCCAAGACCGAGTAACTGCAACAGGCAGTACAACATCTGTGTACACGCAACGTAATGTTCACGTTTTATAGAACTTGTGCTAATTTTTGTACCAACGAGGGTCAAGCGGTGCAAAACGTCGAGAAAACAACTCAAGCGAATTTCATGTGACAATAGTGAAGCAACAACTCCCATTTATATTTTATGTGTTTTCAATTTGTTTAGGATTGATTGCCTTGAGCTACAAACAATCTTTTTCATCATAAACTAGTGTTGGGGCATTAAACAATGAAATTACAAAACATGCTTATTCGTTTATCAGTCGCTCGCAAGATAGTAAACAGGATAAAAGCTGTCACCATGTTTGGTTTGTCTTTTATTTAATTCTATTTTTGCCTTAATACGTTCATACCAATTTAACCAACAGCCTAAAACATACCTGTCATATCTTTTGATTTGTCAGGGACCCACCTGATTTTCAAGTACTAATTTTTTCTACTACTGGAAACTTCTGAGCTTCCTGCAAACTTCTGAAATTTAAATCTCCTAGAAACCTTTTGTAAGTTTTACTATTATTTTTCTATTGTGCAAAAGCAAGACTTTGAGATGGCTCAGGGCGGCCATTGTTTTCGTATGAGCCTTATACGCATAGCATGAAGTTTGTTGGATACAGTAATTTTCGTCCTGCATCCCATATTTAAGTAAGTTGTATTTACCTCAGCAGTTGATTGATGTAAATACAACTTCATGAACGAATTAAATTACTGACTTTGTGTCTACACAATCACCATATCTATACCCTCAAACCCGGCGGTGACGATATGAAACAACAAGTCCAATAAATCTCCCTTCTTTTCTCAGGCCAAGCTGATGGATATGACCAAAAATATCAGTTTTGTTCTTTCATCTCTGCTGTACACGAATTCTTTTTGGCGCAGTAAGAAGTTGTGAAGCTCACAAAGTGGTAAATTATATTGAAGACTGTCAAGTTTACAAGTTCATCTATCTCTATCAGGGAGCTAGATGTACACAGTTTACACATCGTCATTTTACTATCGCTCTTAATTAACGCTCATAGTCTACGGCTAGAATTGAATTTTTATTAAGTTCTAGAGTTGGCCCCTATTTCCTAAATCGGAAGACAACTCCCAATTACTGACCTTAGACCACAAAATATTATTCGAATTTGTCATTTTATACATTTCAATGGCCATCAATTTCGATAATTACCCAAAAGTTATCACAATTCAAACTTTGTCAACTGATGCTCGCCGCATGCATAGAAGATTAAAGCAATACTAATATAATGTGATCTGCAAATTATCTCTTGCGCTATAAAATTGACTAAAGGATGGGTACCAACCACTAGTTGGAGACCAATACCAACAAAAATTAAATGGATTTATTTTACAATTCAACAAAAGCAAATCATGCATGAACAGGGAAGAGGAGAATACAAAGATGTCCAGCCAGGTGTAGAGTGTTGTCGTGGCCATATCACACCTCCTAGTGCCAATGTACAGATAAGATATCAGTGTCTTGCTTGGCTGGCCACTGAGTACAAACTACATGAAGGAGGCTTTGGCATTGCTGACACAACACGGATACCAGTAATACAATATAGAATCACAGACGGATGGAAGACTATGGTTTGCTTATAAGCATAATATCAGTTCATCTCACTATGGAACACTCGGCACAATAATATGCATATGGTAGTGAGGAGTACAAAAATATTATATTCATTGGCAAAAACAAACTTTTTCCACCAAAAATATAGATAGAGCCTGATGTTTGACACTTAGCACCGAACATGAAAACTGGTTCCATCACAAAGTTATCACTGCAGTTAGTTTGAAAAGTGACTGTTCGAACTGTCTTGGAGCGGTGGTAATGAGTAGTGTTGGCAGAACGACTGTGGGAGGATTGATCAGCCACATCGTGCAGTTGACTGAAAATAGCAACTGATGGAACACTTGAAGTAGCTGTGCATCATATTCCTACCACCTCCTCATAGCAACCTATGTGCGTATCCTCTTCTCACAGCAATCTTTGCGTACAGCATCTCTTCACAACGATCTTTGTGTAGGCTTCGATTTACTATTGATGAGCTGCTGTGAACGATGTTATATATCATCATATAATACTAACTGCTTTACCATTGTTCACGAATGACATCTTTTTCTGCTTAGTCACTATTGAGACCAATTCATTGTTGTTACAGTCAGCGGCAGAAATAGCAGCAATGAAACTACTAAAAGTGTCATGAATGTAGTATGAAAAACGGTAAGCATAGCTTTCTCCTGGGTGAGTAATAATTATAGCAATAAAGTACTTGTGGAAGAGACAATTCAGTACAACTAACAGCAATAATCACGTTGTTATAATAATATATCATAAAACATATGGTTTGGTAAAAAAAGTGAAGGGAAATAACAACAATCAATCAGTAATTGTAATAATAATAATAATTATTATTATTATAATAATGCCCAGTGGCAGATGCTGCTGGAAGGGTAATAATTGATTGCAAATAACAAAAGAATATGTGAATAATTTGTGGCGATTAATAAGCACAACAATGATGAAATTATATTGTAATAACGAGAAAAGTTGTCTCTGTGTTATTGTTGTCGTTGTTGTTGAGTGAGTCAATAATAATAACAAACAACCATAATAATTAATAATGCCGCGTGTGTGTTACTACATTTGCCCAGCTTTTTTCCTTGCATAGCACCCTATACAGGCAAATATTCCAACAATTCCAATTATAAGTCCAAGCACCAGTGCTGCTGCATCTCCTCCATCGAATGCGTTAACAGGTTGAGCAATACTAAGCATTAAAGTGAGAAAGAAGAAAAAATTTATCAAACACCTCTCCATTTTCACCAACTGGAATCATGTGACTTGATAATCACGTGATAACACAATGTGTAGCAGTAACACGTGTCGCTCATAATGTCGTTCAATAATTTTCCGTAACCATAAAATATATTATAGTTCCGATTGTTTTTTTACTTGGACTAAAAACTAGGAACGCCACAGACCTGTAACTAGCCATAGACAAATTTCAACTGTGCTTACAGCTAATGCACAGTGGATATTAAACACATTTTGTCTATGCGCTGTTTGAGTCACATTTTATACTTGACAAGATTTGGATGTGGATCAAATGATATAGTAATTGAACAAAAGATAATTTATTCAGAGCACAAAAAAGGCAGACCAGCAGGTCACTGCAACATTGCTGGGAGTAGGAGACAACTCCGCTTACAATATTGCGTTCTTTTATAAATAGTCAAAGTTCATTTTCTAGGTTGAGATTGAGGGCGTCTGCCTCCTCGCTACCGCCCGTCATAGAGCCCTAGCAATTCAACATTTTTGGGGTCTAGATCTATGTTCTGGTGGGTCTATGTTCTGGCGATTTTGGCTCTATGTTTCGGTGAAATACTTTTCATAGAAAACTGGTACTGTGGAGCAACAACTAAAATAGACGCTACGTTTCACAAACTATTTTATAAGCAATTTTCTTTTTATTTATAGTTATATTTATTACCATTAAAAATAGTTAACTACTTTTTGCATGATGATAAAACTAAAACCGTCAATGTTTTTTGAACAAAGTACAAACTTTTATGATAAAATTGTTTTGAACTTCATCGTATTTAAATGTAAATGATGCTTCACAATGGTCTTGTTCTATGAAAAAGATATTTAACGGAACATTGAGCAAAAATCGCCGGAATATAGACCCACCGGAAGATAGAGCGTTCACGTAAACTACTTCCAAAGAGAGTACCCTCTTTCTTCTTTGTCACTTCATCCAAACCTAAGTGAAGTAATTACCTCACTTAGACCCAAACACCAACAACAAGATACAACATGAAGTTCCTAAAAGTGTAAAGCAAAGACAACAGTTGTTAGTTGTTGTATAGCAGTTTCATTTGCATTCTACTGTTTAATTTATTTAATAACATAATAAATAATTAATAATAATAATAATTATTATAAATAATAATAATAAAGTAAAGAAGAAGAATTATTACTATTATTTACATACCTCACCTAGACGAAAACGCAGCAGCAGCATGGGATCCCAGTAGAAAAGGAGAAATTGCAGAACTTGAACAAGTTAAGAGCCAAGCAATCCGCTTTATAGCAGATAGATATAAAAGGCACAACAAGGGGGGGGGGGGGGTAGGAGAAGCCAGAGAAAAGCTGGGCCTTCCCTCCTTCAACAAAGGAGACAACAGCAGAGAATAATGAGACTTCTGATGAGGATTCTCGGCCGAGAAGATCACCATCCTGCACTGGTGCAGGCATACGATGAGATCATAGATCGCCCGACTTACGCTATACAAACCAGAGCGCAGACTAAGGGACACCTCACTGCAAGCCAACAGCAACCTATTCCACAACAGCTTCCTGCCAAAAACAATACGCGAGCTTAATGTTCAAGGCAACACCAATACTAGAACGACTGACTCACAACCACGGACAGGCTAAACCCACAGTGGGCCATGTATGATTGGTAACAAACAGGAATTGTATTAAAAAATAATTAAAAAAAAATTATAATAATAATATATATAATACTGATTATATATATTATTATTATAATTTTTTTTTAATTATTTTTTAATACAATACCTGTTTTTTACCAATCATACATGGCCCACTGTGGCTAAACCTTGCCTGTACTGACCCACAACAAATCAACCCAGAAACCAATTACTGGAAAATAGTCCCACCTATGTTTACCCAATGGTCAAATAAGAGGCACGTCCCTTACACCCCTAGGTGGTCTAGCGTGATATACCCAACGAGAAGAAACGTTATTAAATAATAATTAATAAAATTAGATTAAATGGCAGCATGCAAACGAAACTGCTATGCAACAGATTAAATGGCAGCATGCAAACGTAAATGCTATGCAACAACTAACAACTGTCTGTGGTGCAAAAAAAAAGTGGCCCAAAACCCACCAATTTTCTGCAGTAGGCCTGTTTTTCAGGGTTTGAAAACGCTGACCTGTAATGATTATAATTGATAATTAATAATAATTGTTATTATTAATAATTAATATGTATTATTAATTATTGTTATTTATTTATTATTATAGTAGTTGTTGTTTTAATAAATAAATAATAATAATTTATTTGAATTCAGAATGAAAATAATAATGTAATGGAAATGCGCAGAGTGGCCATGACCTCGATGGATGCCTAGCAACTACGAACGCAGTAGCTGACGAGTAGCCAAGATCCTTAACTGATGAGCCAAGCCAGACGATCGCAGGACCCATAACTGTGGAGAGCCTACGCTAGTACAGTTGAAAGACGCCATCTTTGACCTAGTATTATTATTGTTAAATTTTTTAGCGACTTTCCAAAGGCGTCGGCTTATGTTATTATTTTATATATGATTGTAATCTGACGCTGTAGTAAATATATTTCTAGTGCAACTGCTTGTATTTTAACCAATCGTTGTTGCATAATTTCAACTGTAATGTTTTTTTATGTAAGTGAGACAGATCGCCCACTGCTTCAGACTTTGCTTAGCTTTGCTGGAGATAACGTTAGTTGCTCTGGAGGTGTTATCAGTGTTATTCTTGGACACGTATTAGTGGGATCTAATCACGTCAAGTCTTTACTGTACACTTCGAGAACTATTGCTATTTTGCAAGATTTTGTATCCTCTCGTTGATAATATATTATTATTATTTGGAAACTCGTCTTGTTAGTGTGGCTGGTTTTCCTGTAACACTAAGTTTGTCTATAACATGTTGTTTCAGACGATAAGTTTGATTACCTTGTTTGACCGGATCTGTCTGCTAATACAGATCTCCTATAACAGAGAGCCATTACTACTGTACCAGTGACGCCTGCTGTTAGTCACACTTTCTACAATAAAGGATATTAGTACCGTACCGGTAGTGCCTTTTGTCAGTCTATAAGTACTACTTTCTACGATAAAAGACATTATTACCTTTGATAATTGAGATAAATTGCCTTGCACGGAGAGCCTCGCTACCAATTGAATTTGCACTCTGCAACGCTGTATTGCCTCTGCTTACAATACGGGCTACTCTCTACAGTGTCGGTAAAGATTTCGAGAACACAACGAAAACCTTTACAATAATAATAATGGATTTATCCTACTTAAACCTTCGTAGGAGGTAATAAAGTGTGAGAACTCTTTGTGATTTTCTTTTTATTTGTTTATTTTATATATATATAGGCAAAGCAAAGCTCACCTTACGGTTTGAGCACTCTAGTGTTTGGTGACGGCAATCCTTTAAACATGCTTTGATGCAATTATTTGTATCATTGCTGGGGTTGTCACCCCTGCTAACCTCTTTACTGCGCTGATGAGGTAACAAATGCCGAAACAGCCGCTGTCCGCAGTTTGAGTATATATATATATATGTTATTTATGTATATATAATAAAGTTCTTCCATCTTTTCATAATTTATTATTATATATATAATGATAATCATATTTTTTTTATTAATATTATTATGTTATTGCGCGTTTGCATAATGTAAGTCACAGTGGAGTGTAAGTTAAAACGGAACAACAGCCAACGCAGATTAGTAATTTTATTGTTCGCTGCGGATGTTTGCTGTTGTACGTGGCCAGAAAGAGTAGAACAAAATGACTTTCAGCCTGCCTGGTATTCCATTTTACAAAACCTTCTGTAAACAGCTTTTTTTACCATTTGTAATTTCACCATAATTTATTTGTACTTTGAAACAAATCTTTTTGATGATTGAATTCGGAATGATCGAAGTGTCAAACATTGGTGGCTACAACTTGTCAGATGGGGGTGCATTGTACCAGTTTTCTCGCCTGAACAAAAATATACTACTCCCAAAAAACCACCTCTATGAAACCAGTGGCTGGAACTTACACATAATAGTGTACATATCTGTGAAAATCTAATCCTAGAACTTACCGCTGCACCATTTTATGTAGACCTGCTGAATTGTTTAATCAGATTGTTTGTGGTGAACTGTATTGCTGCTTTATAAATTTGACAACACTGTATATAAAATGAAAAATACATTGAATTATTTAAAAACCCAGGTAATTTGCATCATTCCATGATTGAAAGATGCATGTGTAATCTACAAAATTCTGACATTTTGTCAGTCCACTTAGTAGCTAGTAGCTTTGGCAGATCAATAAATAATGATACGATCCGCACCTTAATTGTAATAATTATTGTATTTGCTAACAGATTCGGTACTTGAATTCACCTTTTAGTATCAGAGCTTATGCATGATACAAATGATGGTATATTTCCTCTTGGATTTCAAATGTTGTCACTCACAGGTGAAACCTCAAGGTCTGGAATGGTCTTTAGAGCGTTCTTTTGCACTCACATAGATTTATTTATCAAACTCTTTGTAGTTGTCCAAAATAGATTTATTTATCAAACTCTTTGTAGTTGTCCAAAATGCGAGGTCAAAGCACGATGGATGACCTCACGAACATGATGGCTGAGGGCAGTGCCATAACAAGTTCATTAGACAGTTCCAAAGATATAAATTTTAGAGCTAGCCTGTTCAAGGTCAAGTCAGGGTCAGACCAAAGAAAGAGAAGAGATAAACTACTTGAGCTACAAAAAAGGTTAAACAAATACTCTGTGCTGTTCTTAACCATGTACCTTATATCATGTACCCTATACCATGTGTGCTTTACCATGTGTGCTATACCGTGTGTGCTATACCGTGTGTGCTATACCGTGTGTGCTATACCATGTGTGCTATACCGTGTGTGCTATACCATTTGTGCTATACCATTTGTGCTATACCGTGTGTGCTATACCGTGTGTGCTATACCATGTGTGCTATACCATGTGTGCTATACCGTGTGTGCTATACCGTGTGTGCTATACCGTGTGTGCTATACCGTGTGTGCTATACCGTGTGTGCTATACCATGTGTGCTATACCATGTGTGCTATACCGTGTGTGCTATACCGTGTGTGCTATACCGTTTGTGCTATACCATGTGTGCTATACCATGTGTGCTATACAATGTGTGCTATACCGTGTGTGCTGTATAATATGTGCTATACCTTGTACCCTATACCGTGTTGCCATACCTTGTACCCTATACCGTGTTGCTATACCATGTGTTTTATGCCATATACCGTGTGCCCTATATGATGTGCGTTATGCCACTTATACCATGAAATCATATGAACAAATAGCGACTGCTTGCGGATTGCAGGATTTTCCCTCTTCTGTTTTTGGAATAACCGCAAAGTCATCGCTAACATTTTATTTGAGGTTTTCGCCAGGTTTTGATCAAGATCAGAAAATTGCTAGTTGATTCCTTGATCAACCAATGACAACACACAATGCCTGCCATACAGTCATTTCCAATAGTATCGCTTGATCTACCAATGACCATATAATAATAATTTGCAGGCTATAGTTTGTAACAACGAGTTTGGCAGGAATCGCTGAAGAACCGAGTGAAGATAGTAGCACAAAATTGCACAAGTTTTGCAAGAGGGGAGTTTCCCTTATCACTAAGGGAAATCGTTAGCGCAATCGCTATATGTTCATGGGTTCAAGTGCTACACCTGTTCCCTATACCTAGTGTTATATATCTAGTGTATGCAGGATACACACCCCATCCTTAATCTAATACAAATACTAATAGAAACTGTTGTGGCATTACATAGACATAGAAAGGAAGTGGTCGATGAGCTTAGACACATAGATGATGACGACTGGCTGGTATTCAACTCAAATATGGTGGAAGAAGATAACAACGAAATGGAAGTTGGAACTACAAAAAACAGAAAACCTTCACGAATAAATGAACTGTACAAAGATCAGGTACTTTTATATGAGGGATGTCCAATATATATAATAAGTGTTTTCATTTGTAAGTATTCAAGATCGATACACAGCCATCTCATGAAAATAGAAAGATTGTGGTCTTGTTTGTATCTAGTCAGCCAATTATGGAAATCAGCTAAGCTGAACTGAATCTACAGTTACACAAGCTTGACTCAGTATACAAAGATGTCATTGTGGGTAAAGCTTACCATACTGCAATCGCTTTGTGTTTTAATCAACTTGAGCTGTTGTTTTCACTTTGTCCTCTTCCATTGTCATTCTTACTTCCTCAGTTTATTCCATCAGTCCTGATTGTGATTTCATTCCTCTAGAGCATCTGGAATCATTAGTTTTGTTTGCTCATAGCTGTATTATATAAGAAGTTGCTATCTCACTGCAGCTGCATTATATAAAAAGTTATCTTCTCACTGCAGCTGTATTGTATAAGAAGTTATCTTCTCACTGCAGCTGTATTATGTAAAGAGTTGTCTTCTCTCTGCAGCTGATGTTATCAGAATGGATGATTGAGTTGCCAGTTGATCTGCAGACAAACTGGTTTATGGTTCCTTCTCCCACAGGCCGTCGGTGTTTAGTCGTTGCTAAAGGTGTAAGTATTTTTGTATTTGATCAGCTGGTAGAAACTACTAAAACATTTCTGTATTACCCACCATCTTGTCTCTAACGTGTGCCTATGTTGGCCGTGGTGTAGGATTTGCCTTCTTTCTTCAATTGAGGAAATTATGATTAGTAAATTATCAATCGACTCCAAATCACTAGTAAGGTATAAAGCCGTGCTTACACTAAGCGACTTTCTTGGAAAGGAGTTCGTCTTGTCGTAAGAAATTAGTGCAACGTTTGATGGAGACGCTGGGTTGTGTCAGGCTGAGATGCACCAAACCAGCAGTGTCGGGTTCGAGAGTCAAGTTGCAGCGATTTTAGAGCCACGTGACACAGTCAAACCGATTGTGTTGCTCTATATAGCGGCTCCAATAAATTGCTCATTCAATCTTTTTGGATGTAATGTAAACAATGAAGAAGATTATTATTAAATAAATAAATTATTAACACCATTGTTCATAAATATGTATTATAATTTTTTTTAATCAAATTTCATATACTTAATATTATTAGTTGATTTATATTCAGAGTAATTATTATTATTTTCGATGCAACAATGAAAGAAGATAGTCAGGTTTTCTTCAATTTATTATTTGATTTTAATAATAATTATTATTTGTTTGTAGAAGAGTCTAAATTTCCTATTACAGGTAAATAAAAAGTCCTCTGAATGCACAGAGAACTACTACCTGGTAGAATTATCCTAATAGTTAAATCACAACCCATCAACCCAACTGCATGGGAAGGAACGCACTTGAGTTATATTAGCAATAATGAGTGGGCAACTCCAAAGTTGCAAACTCAAACTTTACATTTGTGTTCCCACAATGTAAAGGCAACTTGCAACTGCGTCTGCGACAACCAATTGAGACGCAGCCGCTCTTGTGTAAATGCAGCTTGAGTGATATATTGTATATTTGGTTATAGGGCACAACTTACATGTACACAAAGTCTGGATATCTTATCAACAGTTTTCCTTCCAAACTACCCGGTGGTTGTCGTCATACCAACTCTGCCAGATCAGGTAAATATGGCAGCAAGAAGGGCACGATGTCGCTTGAGACTTTTAGTTAAAGCAATTTTTGAAACTTTAAATTTGGATGATCCAGAAATTTTATCAGAGTGCGATTCGAGCCGATGAGTTGATGATACAATATGACAGCATTCAACATTTGGGGTCTTCTTTGTCACGCGTTTATTTTATATCTCCTCAGTTAAATAACTAACCACATTATTCATTGTTGCATTAGAGAATTTACTACTTGCGAGCTTTAAATTGTTTTGGAGTTGTTTTCTCGTTATGTGAGAACACAACTCCCAGTCAACTTGTGAGAACCACGCGGTTGATGCATGCAGAGTATTACTGTACTGTAGGTGCTATGATGGACTGTATATTCAGTGAAGTAAACAAAACCTACTATGTACTTGATGTGATTGTGTGGAATGGACACCCAGTACTAGATACAGAGGTATAGATGCTCTTGTCTGCACACCTTCACTTCTATCGATCTACATTTTATCTATGCAATACTATATTTATTTGTATTTATTCACTTATACTATATGATACCAGTGTACAGCAGGTAGAGTTTTGGTTGCAATATAATATTAGATAGCGGTAATGAACCGCTCTATGTCAATAGACTTGTCACCAAGTAATGTACAAAGAGTTATCCACAATAGAGAAAACAACTTCACATTATAAGTGTCAATTGGCACTGTATCTAAACAGCGTTTTCCATAAAGTTCACATGTGTGTGGGAAGATAACTCTCTGATGCCTTGTAAGTGTTTATTTGTTTCCTCCTGGTTAAATTTTTTATTCAGTTTTTAAGGTTATCCATCTTTTTTATGTGACATCAACCAGGTGAGCAACAACTACTGTAGCTTGACGAACCAAAACTAAATCATCACAATATGTATATGGAATATGTCTGTGGTGATTACCCAGTGATATCATATCCTTGTAATCACACATTGAGTTACACAGTATACAACATATATGATTTATCAATGGTATATATACCGTTTGTGTACAATATTACCGTCTATATACTGTAGATATAGTCTGTATACTACACATACAGTGTACACACTATTTATACACATTGGGGGTTTTTTGCTGTACACATAATATTTTGCTTGTTTCAGACATCATTCAGGTTCTTCTGGGCTGCCAGCAAACTACAAGAATGCTCCGGCATTGATCAGTTCAGCAAAGTAAATCCAGTAAGTTGATGCTTTTAATGGTCGAATCAAATGTAGCTGCAAGACTATATAGTGGGAGTGTAATGTAACAACCAGAGTATGTAGTGGGAGTCAAATGTAACAGCCAGAGTATGTAGGGGAGTCAAATGTAACAGCTAGAGTAGATAGTGGGAGTCAAATGTAACAGCTAGAGTATATATTGGTAGTCAAATGTAACAGCTGGAGTAGATAGCGGGAGTCTAATGTAACAGCTAGAGTATATAATGGGAGTCTAATGTAACAGCTAGAGTATATAATGGGAGTCTAATGTAACAGCTAGAGTAGATAGCGGAAGTCTAATGTAACAGCTAGAGTATATAATGGGGGTCAAATATAACAGCTAGATAGCTATAAAAGTCTTTAATTATTCATTTATTCTACTGAGGTTTAGCTGATATAAAGCATTATGGTTTCTATTTGTATAAAGTGTTAGTTTTTTTGCATAATATTTAAGATTTTTAGTTGTACTTCACCTACACATCAACACAATGTAGTTTCAATTCCCCAAGTCTCCACGCTCAGAGTATTGTAAAGTGTTTTCGAAAACAACGTATCAGTCAATTAGTATTCACAGTTCCAATCCTGTACATTGGCTACACGCGCAGAGGTTTGCTCTCATTCAGTTCATTCAATGTCGACATTGCCGTTAGCCATATGCGTCTCTTCATCAACTTGCCATTGTTTCATTACTTTTAATTTACCCTTGGGCTTACCCTGGGCTTACCCTGGGCTTACCTTGGGCTTACCCTGGGCTTACCCTGGGCTTACCCTGGGCTTACCTTGGGCTTACCTTGGGCTTATCCTGGGATTACCCTGGGCTAGCTTTTGTCGTCTGTCACACTGTGTGCTGTCACAGTTCTGTGAATCGCTTTGCTGTTGTAGCTGCACACTGACTAACATGACTGTATATGCTCGCTCCACCCAATCAAACATTTCGGGTTTGTTTATAATTAATCTGCATCACTACATGGAAACTTGTTCATGTTAGACGTATATAAATATTATTATATCCTTTCGTTTTAGTTTGTCTTCTACCAGCTTCCATACTTTGAATGTCTAAAAGTAACGCTGGAGCAGGCGATGGCTCAAGAGTTTCCATTCAAGGTGTGTGTACTACTAGTAACACTAGTGGAGGCTCTCTTAGCCTGGTTCACAATTGTTGTAGGCATCGTGCGATCGTACGAGTTGTGCGCTATGTACAGTGGTGAACCGTGGTATCGTAGCCATTGCAGCCTCCTACTCCATTGCTTACTCTATTGCCAATATATGCCCAAATACAACCACATCACTAGAACATTTGGTTATCGTCAAAGGATAAAGATGATACAGATGATCTAGCAAATTAGATGTATGTAAAGGAGAGAAGCAGATTGTTCATAGACATAGTTAAACACAAAAACAATTGACCTCTTAATTGAAGATTAAAAAATATGGTAGCCAAGATTATTGTGATTAACAACTGTCAGCAGCTGACAGCACCAGCTTAAAATAATTAAACGATACGGTCGATATGCTGGTTGGTTGATTTGAGGTGAAAAAAGTTTGCTAAAAAATCATATTTCCAGCGATAATAATTGTTTGTTTGTTTGAGCTGTGCCTTGAGGGCAACCCTAAAGACCGGTCTCATAAGCAGAGCTTGTGTGAGCAGCACCCTATACCCATGCCTGCCGTTACACCGGCTACTCTTCTGAAAAGGGTGATCTTTTACTAGCATGACTCCATAGTTATTATGGAGAGTGCAATCAAACTAGGGACCACATAGTTTTTATGCCCATATCCGACCAGGCAGAGCACATAGGAAGCCAAAAATCTCGCTCACAGATAACTGTTCTGGGAATTGAACCCCAGATCCTGGATTGAAGTGCAAGCACTTTAACCACTAGACCACACGTGCCTAGAGTCAAGCTCAACTGGGTCTTCTTTCCCCGCTGTATTTGCCAAGCCTGTTCCCTTGGCTGTGATTTTGCTAGATAGTGGATAGGGACAGTGGTAACATCGTTAATCCATCCATTCATGTGCGTCACTAATTAGATGACAAGGCATTTGGTTGTTTTTGTTTTTTTAAACTCAATGCAGATGACTGAATTAATATTTGTATGCAATAACGCCGCATACGAGGGCAGGGGGATCCGCCGGGCGCCACCGAAACCGAATGAGAGTCACAGTTACTCCCGCCGTTTACCTGCGCTTGGTTGAAATATGTACTTGCTATTTTATTAAAACAGAATTTAAAAAGCACTAAATAATAATAATTTTTTATTTTAGTTTGAAACTGAAAACTGCATAACAATGTTACAATTACTTATAGCAAGGTGTTATGTAATACTATAATGGTGCTGCAGCTCGCGTATAACACCTACCATTGACTCTAGAGCCATAGACCTCAATAGGCCCCCATAGACCTCAATAGGCCCCCATAGACCTCAATAGGCCCCCATAGACCTCAATAGGCCTCCATAGACCTCAATAGGCCCCCATAGACCTCAATAGGCCTCCATAGACCTCAATAGGCCCCCATAGACCTCAATAGGCCCCCATAGACCTCAATAGGCCCCCATAGACCTCAATAGGCCCCCATAGACCTCAATAGGCATCAATGGGCCTCCATAAACCTCAATAGGCCCCCATAGACAATAGGCCCCCATAGACCTCAATAGGCCTCCATAGACCTCAATAGGCCCCCATAGATCGCAATAGGCCTCCATAGACCTCAATAGGCCCCCGTAGACCTCAATAAACCCCCGTAGACCTCAATAGGCCCCCATAGACCTCAATAGGCCTCAATGGGCCTCCATAGACCTCAATAGGCCCCCATAGACCTCAATGGGCCTCCATAGACCTCAATAGGCCCCCATAGACCTCAATAGGCCCCCATAGATTTACTGTGTTTTGCTTGCTGTTAGTAAATGTTTGCAAGTCTTACAATGCTCAATGGGGGAACAACTCTACACCCAGAGTGCATCTCACAAGACTGTCTTCAATGGCCGCCTATACCCTTGCCCGTCGTTAAACCAGCCACTCCTTTAGATAGACAGAGAGGATCTTGTACTAGCAAGACTCTAAATGTACTATAGAGAATGTTTTATATGCAACTTTTTTTTCATGCCGATAACTGACCCGGTGCAGAATAACTGATACCAATGATACAATGGTATCTGTACTGGCAAGCACTAACCTAGCTAGCTTTGTCAGACCTTTCAAAGCCTTTCTCTTACAGTGAGAGGAAGTCTTTTGGCTTTTACTTTACCTTGAGAACCCGACCTTTGTAATGTTTTTTCTTTCTAAACTTTTTGATTGATTATGGTTTCATTTTATTGATATCTCGTAACTGTCTAAATACATTATGACATGAATTGTATAATGTCCACCTTGTTGTAGGTGGGCGGACTGTATAATGTCCACCTTGTTGTAGGTAGACAGACTGTATAATGTCCACCTTGTTGTAGGTAGACAGACTGTATAATGTCCACCTTGTTGTAGGTGGACAGACTGTATAATGTCCACCTTGTTGTAGGTAGACAGACTGTATAATGTCCACCTTGTTGTAGGTGGACAGACTGTATAATGTCCACCTTGTTGTAGGTGGACAGACTGTATAATGTCCACCTTGTTGTAGGTAGACAGACTGTATAATGTCCACCTTGTTGTAGGTGGACAGACTGTATAATGTCCACCTTGTTGTAGGTGGACAGACTGTATAATGTCCACCTTGTTGTAGGTAGACAGACTGTGTAATGTCCACCTTGTTGTAGGTAGACAGACTGTATAATGTCCACCTTGTTGTAGGTGGACAGACTGTATAATGTCCACCTTGTTGTAGGTAGACAGACTGTATAGTGTCCACCTTGTTGTAGGTGGACAGACTGTATAATGTCCACCTTGTTGTAGGTAGACAGACTGTATGATGTCCACCTTGTTGTAGGTGGACAGACTGTATAATGTCCACCTTGTTGTAGGTAGACAGACTGTATAATGTCCACCTTGTTGTAGGTGGACAGACTGTATAATGTCCACCTTGTTGTAGGTGGACAGACTGTATAATGTCCACCTTGTTGTAGGTAGACAGACTGTATAATGTCCACCTTGTTGTAGGTGGACAGACTGTATAATGTCCACCTTGTTGTAGGTGGACAGACTGTATAATGTCCACCTTGTTGTAGGTAGACAGACTGTATAGTGTCCACCTTGTTGTAGGTGGACAGACTGTATAATGTCCACCTTGTTGTAGGTGGACAGACTGTATAATGTCCACCTTGTTGTAGGTGGACAGACTGTATAATGTCCACCTTGTTGTAGGTGGACAGACTGTATAATGTCCACCTTGTTGTAGGTAGACAGACTGTATAATGTCCACCTTGTTGTAGGTAGACAGACTGTATAATGTCCACCTTGTTGTAGGTAGACAGACTGTATAATGTCCACCTTGTTGTAGGTGGACAGACTGTATAATGTCCACCTTGTTGTAGGTGGACAGACTGTATAATGTCCACCTTGTTGTAGGTAGACAGACTGTATAATGTCCACCTTGTTGTAGGTAGACAGACTGTATAATGTCCACCTTGTTGTAGGTAGACAGACTGTATAATGTCCACCTTGTTGTAGGTAGACAGACTGTATAATGTCCACCTTGTTGTAGGTGGACGGACTGTATAATGTCCACCTTGTTGTAGGTGGACGGACTGTATAATGTCCACCTTGTTGCAGGTGGACAGACTGTATAATGTCCACCTTGTTGTAGGTGGACAGACTGTATAGTGTCCACCTTGTTGTAGGTGGACAGACTGTATAGTGTCCACCTTGTTGTAGGTGGACAGACTGTATAGTGTCCACCTTGTTGTAGGTGGACGAACTGTATGATGTCCATCTTGTTGTAGGTGGACGGACTGTTATTCTACCACCAGAGAGCTCACTACTTGTGTGGTAGCACCCCACTTGTACTGTGGCTAAAGCCTTACATGTTACCAGAGGTGCTTGGTATGTTATATAACTGTGCTTGCGTGTCAGCTCTTTGGTCTCTGAGGTACTTTCTGGTCCTCCCCAAGATCCCTTGTAAAATGATGAGTTTGTTGTACAAAGAACAGAATAAACTAATGAAAAATAATACAATACATGTATAGATATTATTGATGGAAGCCTGTTCTGTGGCCGTGCATTGTAAGGTCAAAGAATTTTTTTGACAATATTTTTGAAGTTTTCAGGTACCATTTTATTTCAAACATGAAAAGAAATGAGTTATTCCCACACAGACCTACAAATTGTAAATATTTGCTATCCACTGTTAAGATTATTTAGCCAAAGATTTTGCTTATCATTTTGAAATAAGTCATTTTCATTAAATATTTGTTTATTTTCTTCATAATTCATGTTTGTTGTCCAATTTCACCACCAGATGTACAATAGCTATAGAGTGTATTGTATGGCTATAGAGTGTATTGTATGAATCCAACAAGTCATTTGTACTGCCCTCAGGTATCTCAATTAAGAGCACATACAGAGACGAGATTCCTCCCTCTTATAAGGACTTCCAGTCGCACCTCAACCTTGTACAAAGTGACCAGACTGTAGCACAAAAACACCAGGACTTGTATGTGTCCACTGAGGGCAGGCCTTGTAAGGCTGAGCGACTGGAGAAGCGTAAGACTAACGATTGTACAACTGTTGGGGCATCATCATTGTTGAAGGAACCCACCCTCAAATATACTCAATCAGATATTAGGAACCAAGAGCTAGGTCTTGTGGACACGCAACAGGCTGCTTCTGGTGAAGTGTCGTCTACACTGGGTCAGTTTGGTCAGCCTGCTGTCTTTGCTGCCACTGCTGCATCCTCATTGGTTGGTTTAATAACACCCACAAACATTGAGGATGTGGAGGAGACAACTGGTAAGTTGTGTGTGTATTCTGTGTATGTACACTGTTTGTTGTGTATGTATACTGTGTATGTACACTGTTTGTTGTGTGTGTATACTGTGTGTGTACACTGTTTGTTGTGTATGTATACTGTGTGTGTACACTGTTTGTTGTGTATGTATACTGTGTATGTACACTGTTTGTTGTGTATGTATACTGTGTGTGTACACTGTTTGTTGTGTATGTATACTGTGTATGTACACTGTTTGTTGTGTATGTATACTGTGTATGTACACTGTTTGTTGTGTATGTATACTGTGTGTGTACACTGTTTGTTGTGTATATATACTGTGTATGTATACTGAATACCTGCTGAATCTGGTCTATCATGGATGCAACATAACGGGATTGCTGAAAAAACTAAACCGGTTGTTGCTCAATTGGCCATATTGCATGAACATAATGAGTTTATAGAAGTTGGCGCAAGGGGCAACCGTGGATACTATATTTCATCCATGGGCGTAGTTGTCTTCTCGAATGAGAAGGCAATTCAATTGTTATAAAAACACTATATTACGGCTATTGCGGTATGGCGATTATATATATAATCGTTGACATGACCATTTGCAAATTTAAGACTGGAAATTGTGTAAAAATAGACCATTATGGCGACTTCCACGAATGCCCATTTTTTGATCGTGATTAAAAATGATATTAAGCAACCTCAGCTGGCATTCCTGGTTTCTTTCATCCATGACCGTATTATAATTGTAACAAAGATGGCTGACATTGTTGATTGCACAGTAACCACACAGCTCAACTTTCTCAAATTTATGTTAGTTGCGATCGTGGTTTGTTTTCAAGTTTCTTTTATATTGACGACATGACACTACTCCGAACATACTCGGCAGTGAAAATATTGAATATGCACACCTAGAGTTAATTTTAGGCTTCGAAAGTCAAGGAGGTTATGTATATCTCATGCTAATTACGTGTTCGTGATGGTGTTATGATTGTTATAATTCGAAGTTGTTCCCCCTTGACAATCATATTATTCTTATAATAGATAGATCTGTTGCTGCTGCGGACGGGGCGCCTGCAGCACCCTTCATATTATCACCTGTGGCCGCTGGAGACCCTACTATGATTGGATTCAAAGGACAGAATATAGCTGAATCTAGCCCTCATCAGACATCCACTCAGTGGACGCAGTTTAGATGAGATGTTTTTGATCACAGTCTTAGTCACAACACCCATTTAATACATTTATTCTTGTCCATAAATAGTACATGATATATTGTAGTAAAGAAACTAAATACTTCTATTACACCAGAAATTGTACAAATTTTAAATATTCGAAAATGCATAAATGTATATAATACAGCAATATATCTCACGTTGGAGTTGTTATATCATCACTGAAAGGACAACTCTGAATGAATACCAAAATTTTGGTCTACAGTAGCGTAGTAGCATAACAGGGTGATATAAGAAACTAAAGACCATCTATGTTTTCTATGCATCTAATAAGGAATGAATGTGACTTAGTAGAACTTATTCTATTACATCATGGGATTGAATGATAACTTTAGTTCCTATGATGCCAGAGAGTGTCCATACACTACATGATCAATGAGCTCTACAATAGAAATTATAATATTTTATATAACAGTTGGAAAATTGGAAATCATTATTCGGGGGTTTAAAAAGTACTCTTTTCGAGACTTGACACTGTGTTGGTAACTACATGAAAAAGACTTAATGAATGCCAAGGGAAATCTCAAAAACCAAGGAAATTAAAAAATGTACAGAAAATTAAAGTTACTGTGTGGCCACAAATCAAATAGTGCAATTGTGTAGGTAGTATAAACACAATGATTAGTACTAATGCTATGAGTGGGTGGTGAGATAGAAACACTGCAAAGTGAACAAATATTCTTACTTAGTGCCGTAGATGGTGTATGTTACAAGCTCTGTAATATTTAACATTAGAAATTATAGACGGTCATATAATTGTATATAGTTAGAGTCGATTACATAACATCTGTCTATGTAGAATGCAAGTTACCAAGTAACACAAGTTATTCACCCTCTGTTAAACTGCTTCTATTGATTGCTGGTCAATATTGAACAGCAATTTGTGTCTGGGCTGATAACCTTGCCAGATAATCACTGATCACTTGATGTGGTGTCAGAGAATGTAGTACATATTTAGTTATAAGAGGTGAGAACATCAACTAGGCAATTATCAATCAATAGTTACATTAGTCCAACCGCATGCAAGCACCTGTTGCACTGTGTCAAGCGTTTACATTACACAGTAATAATATTTGTACATGACATGGGATATAAAGACTGGCTGTGTTGTTACTAAAGGCCCAATCCATAATCAATAGTCTGAGATAAGCTCATCTACTTACCTTCATAATTTACATTTCCTTGGGCATCTTCATGACCTTGAAACATTAGTTCGACTTCCTCTTCTGTCATTTTCTCTCCTGCAGCAAATGAAAGCAGTTGAAGCATGTAACAGTATATGTGCACTAGTTAGTTAGTAGCGAGTGAGTAATGGCCGAAGTCATTAATAACTCAAGTCTGTGATCTACGTCTTTGATGAATAGTCACATTTTATGATTGCAGGAAACAATTTAACTTGACGACGAAATAGACAGGTGAATGCAAATACAATTTTGGTTTCTATCCAAAATAGAGACTAGTGGATAGTTCTATTTTATAGGCCTTTCTCATACGCACAAACATTCATTTAGATTGTTTTAATCTAGTAAAAACTTCATGAAAAAATCAACTTCATTCTATGGTTGGAGAGTAGATCGCATGCAGTAGAGCTATACGCTAATCAGACATGAGTAATGGCTAATACATACAGATGATAAGGGGGAGGGGGGACATTGGGTGTATTCTAACATTTCTAACTTTGACAGTACAAACATTGGCTGGATTATCTCTGGTTTGCAGAGTAATATTCCGTGTTAGCTATCTATGAACTGCAGTTTGTTAAACACACAATAAAAGCAAGCCAGCGTGTCATTAGACAAAAATGTGAAAGATTACATGCATTATATAGCAGCTGAACCGCATACGCTGTCAACATACTGCAGTATCATCTAACAGTCAAGCCTTGCTCTCTAATAACATCTGTGATAGTCATGTTACAGCATGCTTGAACAGTTTAGGAACGGTTTGACTCAAGTGATGAGTTGAAGTTTGAATAACTTGAAGTAATCAAAGAAAGGCTTGCGATTTTTTTGACTTAGCATGACAGCTGTGCGCTGATTGGCTCCTAACTGCACAATCTGACAAGTTACCCAAATTGGTGAGGAGATGACGAAGCTCTGCGGTAGATATAAGTCCATTCTGCTCTTTATCGAACACCTTGAAACCTTCTATAAAGTCCGACGCTTGCGTCTTGTCTTTATTTTTAGCTGCATCTTGTAGCATGGGTAGAAATTCATTAAAGGTCAGCCTCTTTTCTGTTGAAATATGAAAAAGTATAATTTTAGTTCACCACATTCCACCTGAGCAGCCACCAGCCATTGCCGACTCAGTGATGCAAATCAGTCTCACAACATTAGTGATGACAGGTAGCTGCACACTGTAACAATTTGGGCTATAACATAGACATATGATATGCTTATTGCTGCGCGCACTGATATATACAAATATCAAGTGGCCTAGATAAGGGATGTAATAAAGATCTTAGAATGTTTGATGATTCTTGACAGTTACACATTCCTTGGTGTGTACCAACGATTGATTGTCAAAGCTTGCACAAAAACATGGTCATTTGTTGGTAAAAACAGGCAGCTGTGGTTTTCTCAGCTGTTGTTCTCCATGGCTTAAAACATCAGAGATATCTTGTCTAAACATAGAGATGCTTAGAAATCAAACGCAATAACAACAATAATACGATTTGCAAGGGTTTTATCTCACAACCACACAGAAATACAAGATTGCTGTAAGCAATTCACAAATACCTGGATCGTCTCCCACCAACTTCTTCCATTCAGCTTCTGTCGGGTTTTGCCCACACGCTCTCAATAGTTCGCCTATCAAACTGACCTGCACTTTGCCATCACCTCTGTTGTCAAATATGCCGAACACTTCCTGGTACTCTGTGGAATAATCAGAACATACAGCGAGTTGGTCGTGTGACCGATCGGCATGTTCCAGTCTACATTCATATATTGGTTCCTCATAAATCGTCAAAGATTTTTATTACTACAAAAAACTGAGAAAATATTGGGCTAAAACATTTCATTCGTTGTACTTTTACTACTAGCCGATTGTTATTGATTCTGTGAGTGTAAATCATAAATTGTTTAAGCAAATATTAGCTGAGCTGGTGAATAGGGCTGAATATCGTGTCTACATAACAAACAATTAGCACATGTTGGCTATTCCACAAAATTGTCAGCCATTGTGAGTAATCCTTTTTATTAAAAACTACTAAATCTCTCAAAAAGTGGTCAGAGGTTGGGGTTGAACTTGTGAATCTTCGCATTGTTGTCAGAAACTCTGTCCACATGTCCATTCCTCCCTGTCAATCTTCATCAACTATTAGTTCAATTGACCAACACTTGCTATCAAATTAGTACTTACCAACTAACTGGTCCTCACTGAATCCAGCCTACCAACAAAACATAAAATCTCTGAGTCAGTTGATTAATTATTCAATACTCTCCATGTCAAAAGCTCATCCTGTTTCACCCACAAAATGATGTACTGTATATTCATTGCCTGACTGCGTATCCTTTATTATAAAGCCTCTAATTGCCGACATGAGTGTCTCTCATATCCATTTCAGCTGGTCAGATTGGCAACACCAAAAAACAACCAAGATCATGATCGTTGGAGAGATTCAACCAGTGAAAAAAGTAAACTTGCTCTTAATGAAAAAGCTTAAACTAGATTTCCTAATGACACAATGTGAATGCTTGTCCCTTTTTTGTAAAAGTTGTACTACTTGTGATGACTAGAATATTACTGCCTAATATTCACTCTGCTCTTACCATTATCCCAGAAAGTCTTGAAAATGTGATCCACCGGGTGAGCTTGATTCTCTATTACAAACTTACTTCCTGGAAATGACAGCTCTTCAATGCACCAAACTCAGATATCTAAAAACTAGCCAGCCAGCTTTGTTCCAAAACCTCTTCAAGCGAGAATGATTATGGTTTACACTACAATACACTTATCATGGTTCACTGACTCGTCCAATTCCAGTCACATGATGACGTGCTGAACGCATTGCTCTAGGTGGAGAGTTGTCTATACAAAGAAGATAACTGCCAAATGTCGTTTTGTAGCAAAATCACAGTGTTTGAGAAGTTGTCTCCTTTTACGTCAGCTTTGTGTGATTGTATTGTAAATAGCAGGTAAAAACTTTGGGGCTGCGTGTATTATGAATTATGCCTACAGCTGAGCAAACTGATTGACGTGGAGGAAATTGAAGTCGTTAAGATAGCTTTGAGCATAAATACTGCCATCTACTACTACTTCATAATAATTATTGACAGTAAAGCAGCAGCAAAATGCTGAAACGAGACAAGAAAGAAGAAGAAGCTGGTAAGCTGTCTAGTGGTTTCCAAGTGAAACCGGCTTATTTTCAATTGAATAAAGCAAAGCACTGCAAATTGTTGTTATTATTTATTATTATTATTATTATTATTATTATTATTATTATTAATTAATTAGTAGTGGTAGTCGCTAGTAGTAGTGATCATCATCATCATGATGATCGATGATGATCATTCATTCGATTATGATTATTATTATTTTATTTATTAAAAATAATAAATAAAATGATAATGATAATCTGGAGTTATTATTTATTTAATATAAAATTATAATAGTTAGTTATTTAAATTATTATTATTAGAAGAAGAATTGGCTAATAATAATAATAATAATAACAGCACTACTACTTTTACTACGAGTTGTTAATAAATAAGACAGCAGCAATACACTAATTATAATAATAATAATAATAATAAAATAATTAATAATGATAATAATAATGGTAATCATGATGATAGTCATAATAAATAAATAAGTATTAAATAAACAACAACATTGTTGTTGTTGATTGTACACACGCCTAGTCACACTGGCCCTTATTAATTATTAGTTAGTAGTAGTAGCTAGGTAATAACTCAATTGATGATCAAGTTGTTAATGTGAGTTGGGAAAAAGTTAGTTATAGTAGTATTATCTGCTAAGAATGTAGGTATGATAAAATGAATTGAAGCAGGTAACTAACAACGAACAATGAGTGGATATAATAATTATTGTTGAATGAATTGAATATAAAAAATTAAGTCCATTATTATTAAAATTATTATTATTTATCATTCATATATATATTATTATTTACGATTATTTTATATGTTATGTAACTACACACTCGAGTCACTGGTAGCGGTTTTTGATTGGAAAATGTAGTATTATGTATCTAATTGTTGTGGAGTTATAGAAATGTGCTGGCTGGTAAGCTGGTTAGTCAGTATATATTATATGTTAGCGGTAGCACTATGTAATAATATAACTTACAGCAAGCAGTTTTGAATGACTTACAGGAAATCCGTATGAGAGGTTGGATAAGACAGCTGTGTTACAAGAAGCTCGTAGTGTTTTCAACTCGACCCCTATCAATGCAAGGAAATGTCAAATCATTCTCACCAAACTTCTGTTTATCATCAGCAAGGGCGAGCATCTTGGTCCCAACGAGGCCACCGACACCTTCTTTGCAATGACCAAACTCTTTCAATGCAAAGATGTAAGTTTATACAGCTGCAGCACATGCGATACTCTGTATTTAGTTATTTGCTCTCATCTGTACGTGCTATAGTAATATCGTGTGTGATGTGATAGATGCTAGTTTCTCTATGCAATCATGTACTTGCACAGGTGACCCTCAGACGGATGGTATACCTGGTTATTAAAGACATGGCTGAGATCGCTGAAGATGTTATAATAGTCACATCAAGTCTCACTAAAGACATGACTGGCAAAGAGGATCAGTTCAGAGGACCTGCTATTCGAGCTCTTTGTAAAATAACTGATGTAGGTTATACATTGTGACTGGTCTCTCCATTCCCGTCTCTGCTCGGTGAAAACTTATTGCATTTGTATGTTTTACTGATCCGGTATATTTTGGCATGGATAGTAAATTTTGCTTCTCAATTGGACAGCTGTTTTTGTTGAAGGTTTGTGTTTTCAAGGATTGCCTGTAGCTGCTAGTGAGACTTGAAGTTTGATATCGAACACAGCACGTAGAACTGGGGGTTGACGATAAATTTATATCTTTTGTAATCTGTTGAAGTTTTTTCCTAAACTTGACGTAGATGTATTTAAGAACAGAACTATGGGTGCCACTAACTAAACTACTTTACATATTTCTATGCCTAGTTTTATGTATAAATGTGTATTATTGTCTCCTGGGTGATCAACGCTCACAACTACGTTGGTTTCAATGCTTGCAGACCGGTATGTTACAAAGCATTGAGCGATACATGAAACAAGCCATTGTGGACAAAGTTCACCCTGTTGCATCAGCAGCTCTTGTCTCTTCGCTGGTATGTGCATTGATGTCTATTGTGTTTTGATGTCTATTGTACATTGATGTCTATCATGTATAAATGCTTAAAGGGATAGTCAACAGAGAAAACTAAATTTTGATAAAAACTTTGAATAGCAGAAACAATAAATATGGGAGTATCTTTGTTGTTTTTAACATTTTAGTTTTTGAGATATAAGGGAAAATGTGAAATCGCATTTTGGATATCGGCAATACATTCTTTGGTTTGTCACCGGGATTGGCGTACACCCCAAACGGCGTTCATTTCCTTATACGATTGAATTGTCATAATTGTCAAGCTATCATTTTCCAGTGTTGTTACACCCTTAGTTTCCCCAATTCATGTATTTTTGCTTTGTGGACTACTAAAAAAACATTGAAATATTAAATATTTTCAGTTATTAGGGGCCATTCATTGCTGAAACCGTAATAATTAATTTTTTTGCCAGTTATTTTTTTTATAAAATTATAATTAATAATAATAATATTTAGTATTTTAGTAGTATTATTCTTATAATAATATTACTAAATAAAAAAATGCTAATAATATTTTTGATATATTTATTTCATAATCATAACAACATGATACATAATACCAATAGATATGCAATAATAGCGCTTATTATTATTAATAATGATCGATGATAGGAGAAGTTTTCCGTGATAATTATTGTCGTCACTGATCACTGATATAGCCTAATGTGAAATAGCCACAATGCTGATAAGTATCTGTGTAATAATGACGAGGCATGCAAGCCGGTCCCGTCATATTAGGGGGGGGTCACTCACAGTCGCGCTCCAGCAGTGGTGGTTTACTAATGTCGCACAAGTTGAATGCACGCTATGTCTGTGCGGGGTGTACCCTCGCTGTAGACAACAATGTAACGAGTCTTTGGCGATATTTCTAACAGCGCGAAATTCAAAGTAGATTTGTGCAAACATGACAGTTTTATACTGCTATTTTTATACTTTTGGAAAGTTTTACAATAAAATTTGGTCCCCTATTGGGAAAATCACTGTCTTTTGGTAGCTTATGTATTAAATTAGTGCTACCTAACCATTCCAATATCAAATAAACTAGCATCAAAAAATATCATTTTTGGCTTTCTCTGTTGACTATCCCTTTAAAGACAATGTTTCCCCATTTGTAAAGTTTTATGTTAAAAGTATGACAACACACGCTGCCACAATGCATTGGTTCTATGACAACACATGCTGCCACAATGCATTGGTTCTATGAGATATCCGTAATGTTGTAGCACCTTTGTAAGACTAGCATGGATGTGACAAAAAGATGGGTGAATGAGGCACAAGAAGCTATCAATGCAGACAATGTTATGGTGCAGTACCATGCACTGGGGCTACTCTACCATATCAGGAAGCATGACAAGCTGGCAGTCACTAAACTAGTACAAAAGTTTACTAGAGGACAGTTGAAATCTCCCTACGCCATGTGCTTATTGGTTTGTATTTGATTGCTTATTGGTTGGTATCTAATTGCTTATTGGTTTGTATTTGATTGCTTATTGGTTGGTATCTGATTGCTTATTGGTTGGTATCTAATTGCTTATTGGTTGGTATCTGATTGCTTATTGGTTGGTATCTGATTGCTTATTGGTTGGTATGTAATTTGTTTGTTGGTTTGTATTTGATTGCTTATTGGTTGGTATCTAATTGCTTATTGGTTGGTATCTGATTGCTTATTGGTTGGTATCTGATTGCTTATTTGTTTTTATTTGCTTGCTTATTGGTTGGTATCGAATTGCTTATTGGTTGGTATCTGATTGCTTATTGGTTGGTATCTGATTGCTTATTGGTTGGTATCTGATTACTTATTGCTTGGTATCTGATTGCTTATTGGTTGATATGTAATTTGTTTGTTGGTTTGTATTTGATTGCTTATTGGTTGGTATCTAATTGCTTATTGGTTGATATCTGATTGCTTATTGGTTGGTATCTGATTGCTTATTGGTTGGTATTTGATTGCTTATTTGTTTTTATCTGCTTGCTTATTGGTTGGTATCTGCTTGCTTATTGGTTGGTATCTAAATGCTTATTCGTTGGTGTCTGATTGCTTATTGATTGGTATCTAATTTCTTTGTTGGTCGATATTTGGTTGCTTATCGGTTGGTATCGCTTGCTTGTTGGTACCTGTTTGGTTCTTGGTTGGTATCTGATTGCTTATTGGTTGGTATCTGATTGCTTATTTGTCAGTATATGTTTTTGTTGCCATCTATATGCATGTCAAAGTTTTTGTGTTTGCAGATCAGAATAGCTGCCAAACTTATAGAAGATGAGGAGCTTGGGTCAGTATGTCTGTCTGTCTGTCTTTTTGTCTTACTAGTTGTTGTATGTAAAGTGTTATGTTATATATTATACCCTGTATCATAGGATATGTTATACATCTTACATAATATATTATATACTACATTGTTGTGCCTTTTGGTATACAATGTGTTATATACTACATTGTTATATACTACATTGTTGTACCCTGTGGTATACAATGTGTTATATACTACATTGTTGTGCCCTGTGGTATACAATGTGTTATATACTACATTGTTGTACCCTGTAGTATACAATGTGTTATATACTACATTGTTGTGCCCTGTGGTATACAATGCGTTATATACTACATTGTTGTGCCCTGTGGTATACAATGTGTTATATACTACATTGTTGTACCCTGTGGTATACAATGTGTTATATACTACATTGTTGTACCCTGTGGTATACAATGTGTTATATACTACATTGTTGTACCCTGTGGTATACAATGTGTTATATACTACATTGTTATATACTACATTGTTATATACTACATAGTTTTATCATGTGATATATAATGCGTTGCATGTAAACTTCAGATGTGATGGTCCCCTGTTTGACCTGATAGAGGGCTGCCTAAGGCACAAGAGTGAAATAGTCATATACGAGGCAGCGCATGCTATTGTCAATATGAAGCAGACGTCAAGCAAGGAGCTCGCACCTGCCGTCAGCGTCTTACAGCTCTTCTGTAGCTCTCCTAAACCCACCCTCAGGTACTCTCTCTATCTCGCCCCTTTCCCCTAGTGACAGACCTCTTAGTGTGAAGCTGACGTAACCTCTATTTTTGCTGTTGTCATAGGTTTGCTGCCGTCAAGACGTTGAACAAGGTGGCCATGAAACATCCTGCAGCTGTCACTGCCTGCAACCTTGACCTTGAGAACCTGATAACAGACAATAACAGGAGTATCGCAACTCTGGCTATAACAACCCTGCTCAAGGTGTGTGTGTCTCCACCCCTCACTCTATCTCCACCCCCTCACTCTATCTCTACCCCCTCACTCTATCTCCACCCCCTCACTCTATCTCTACCCCCTCACTCTATCTCCACCCCCTCACTCTATCTCCACCCCCTCACTCTATCTCCACCCCCTCACTCTATCTCCACCCCCTCACTCTATCTCCACTCCCTCACTCTATCTCCACCCACCCACTCTATCTCCACCCCTCACTCTATCTCCAACCCCTCACTCTATCTCCACCCCCTCACTCTACCTCCACCCCCTCACTCTACCTCCACCCCCTCACTCTATCTCCACCCCCTCACTCTATCTCCACCCCCTCACTCTATCTCCACCCCCTCACTCTATCTCCACCCCTCACTCTATCTCCACCCCCTCACTCAATCTCCACCCCTCACTCAATCTCCACCCCTCACTCTATCTCCACCCCCACTCTATCTCCACCCCCTCACTCTATCTCTACCCCCTCACTCTATCTCCACCCCCTCACTCTATCTCCACCCCCTCACTCTATCTCCACCCCCTCACTCTATCTCCACCCCCTCACTCTATCTCCACCCCTCACTCTATCTCCACCCCCTCACTCAATCTCCACCCCCTCAATCAATCTCCACCCCCTCACTCAGTTTCCAACTCTCCAAGTCTGTCAGTAAAGGAATATGTACAGTGGACACACAGACAGACGGATACTTTATGTTTAGATATACAGTACTTTGTATCTGTGTGATATTGTGCGATATTGTGTGATATTGTGCGATATTGTGTGATATTGTGCGATATTGTGCGATATTGTGCGATATTGTGCGATATTGTGCGATATTGTGCGATATTGTGCGATATTGTGCGATATTGTGCGATATTGTGCGATATTGTGCGATATTGTGCGATATTGTGCGATATTGTGCGATATTGTGCGATATTGTGCGATATTGTGCGATATTGTGCGATATTGTGCGATACTGTGCGATACTGTGCGATACTGTGCGATACTGTGCGATACTGTGCGATACTGTGCGATACTGTGCGATATTGTGCGATACTGTGCGATACTGTGCGATACTGTGCGATACTGTGCGATACTGTGCGATACTGTGCGATACTGTGCGATATTGTTGTTTGCTTACAGACCGGCTCTGAGAGCAGCGTTGATCGTCTCATGAAACAAATTGGTTCCTTCATGTCTGAAATTTCTGACGAGTTCAAAATTGTCGTTGTGGATGCCATCAGGTGCGTGTCTCATCAACGGAGTTAATATAGTCTTCGCTCCTAGTTTTACAATGTATGGGGAGGGTATCTCCATGCATAGCCTGTGTTCCTTGTGTTGTTTTGATACCGTGCATAGCCTGTGTTAATGTATACAGAGCTCTGTGCCAGAAGTACCCCAGGAAGCATGGAGTGATGATGCAGTTTCTGTCCTCCATGTTGAGAGAGGAAGGTGGCTTTGAGTACAAGAAGGCAATAGTGAACACGATCATATCGATCATAGACGACAACGGGGACGGTAAGGAGTCCGGGCTGAGTCACCTCTGCGAGTTTATTGAAGACTGCGAGCATACGGTATGTTATCTCTATGTCTATGTTTTATTTCTACGCTTGTGTTATGTCTTTTTCTGTTTGCCATCTTTATGTGAGTGTTTTCTCTACGCTTATATGATGTACCCACAGGTGTTAGCCACGAGGATTCTACACCTACTGGGTAGGGAGGGTCCACGCACCGCCCAACCTAGCAAATACATCAGGTTCATTTACAACAGAGTGATCTTGGAGAGCCCCCCTGTGAGGGCTGCTGCCGTGACAGCTCTGGCCAAGTTTGGGGCTCACTGCGGAGACCTCCTTGACAGCATCATAGTGCTGCTGGACAGGTGAGTGACAGCTACTGGAGCTTAGTCTATTGCTTGGTTGTCTATCTATTATGTGGAGCTCATGCCATGCGCTTTAATTCCCTGTAGGTGCTGCATGGACACCGATGATGAGGTGAGGGATAGGGCCACCCTCTATCTCACCATCTTACAGCAGAAGAAGGCTGCACTCAACTCTCATTACATCCTCAATGGTGGGTTTCTCTTGCATCGGTCTATGTTTCTCACTAATACCTATGTCTATGACTCACTAATACCTATGTCTATGACTCACTAATACCTATGTCTATGGCTCACTAATACCTATGTCTATGACTCACTAATACCTATGTCTATGGCTCACTAATACCTATGTCTATGGCTCACTAATACCTATGTCTATTGTTCACTAATACCTATGTCTATGACTCACTAATAGACAAGGTTCTATGGGTATCTTTGGCAGTTTTAGTTTAAGGAGTTGTCTTCTCAACGCTCCCCTGAAAGGGTACCAGGCCGTAATCAATTTTCTTATATTGTGCACAAGTCAGTAAATTCATACCCTACTTGAAAAGTGCAAAATATGCTTGCTGTTATGTATATTTGTGTGCATGCGTGCAAATTGCCCAAAACTTAATAACTAACACGCCAGGAGCCCAACCGAAAACTGCTTTGTACATGTTTTGCAGAAATATTCGGTGTTGAAAATCTTTCTTGACAATTCCTTCGTGCACGGCATACCAAATGTGCACAAGTACAAGATACATGTGTTTAAAATTAAGATTTCATCAAAAAGTAGCAAGCATTCAGCAATTTAATTTTTGCACGTTTCTGCTGCGTTTGCAGGCTTTGCCAGCTGAACTTAATTACTGGTTAAGTCATTAGTGATCATAGCTGGGACACCTGCTGGGCATAACACAAAGTATAGTCCAAGGCAGCTCTGATTGAAAAACCAATGCTTGAGCTTAGCACAAAAGTGGCATAACATTCATAGGTGCGGTCAGACATCTTCTTTTACATTACACATAAACTGACCAGCTTTGGAAAGTGTGTAACTGCATTTTGTGGTACTTTTGGCCACTCAAAGCATATTAAAAAGCAGAGCTGCCTTGGACTATACTTTGTGTTATGCCCAGCAGGTGTCCCAGCTATGATCACTAATGACTTAACCAGTGCTTAAGTGCAGCTTGCAAAGCCTGCAAACGCTGCAGAAACGTGCAAAAGTTAAATTGCTGAATGCTTGCTACTTTTTGATGAAATCTTAATTTTAAACACATGTATCTTGTACTTGTGCGCATTTGGTATGCTGTGCATGAAGGAATTGTCAAGAAAGATTTTCAACACCGAATATTTCTGCAAAACATGTACAAAGCAGTTTCAGTTGGGCTCCTGGCGTGTTAGTTATTATGTTTTGGACAATTTGCACGCATGCACACAAATATACATAACAGCAAGCATATTTTGCACTTCAAGTAGGGTATGAATTTACTGACTTGTGCACAATATGAAAAAATCGATTACGGCCTGGTACCCTTTCAGAGGAGCGTTGAGAAGACAACTCCTTAAACTAAAACTGCCAAAGATACCCATAGAACCTTGTCTATACCTATGTCTATGACTCACTAATACCGATGTCAATGATCCACTGTAGGACTGCAGGTCTCCATTGCTGGACTAGAGAGAGCACTACACAACTACATCACAGACCTGGCCCCGCTTGCTCCATTTGACATGAAGAAAGTACCCATTGACACTCAGCCTCTGGTTGACCAGAGAAGTTCTGGTATCGGCTCTGGCCTCAGCGCCACCGGAGAACTTTCTAGACCTGATGCTAAAAAGGTCAGCTGATCATCTTTTTAGGAATTCCTGGTTAACAAATCACTTTTGCAAATCATTATTTTCTCTTAAATAGCTCCATTACCTGTGAGGGTTTGTTGGTCTTACATTTATCCCTCAGTATCATCTGACATAGACACCCACTAGATAGTGTTTGTTTACTGTGCAGGTGGCTACCACCCAAGATGTCTATGCTGAACAGCTGGCTGCTGTTCCACAGATTGCTAAGTTGGGTACGGTGTTCAAGTCATCCCAGCCTGTGGAGTTGACTGAGAGCGAAACCGAGTACGTCGTCAGATGTGTCAAGCATGTGTTCCCTCAACATCTTGTGTTTCAGGTACTGAGGCTATTTTCGCTTTTCCTTTGTCTCTGCGTTCGTTTAGTGAAAGCAGCATCTGGTGTTGTAAGGCTGCAGCGCTCAGCGCAGAACCTGGGTTTTTACTCTTTGTCATCAAATACAGCTTTTCACCAAGTTGAGGGGGAACAATTCCTTGTAATAGTTTGTTGAGCTGATATTGGTAGGTTATGTTGTGATTTAGAGAGGGGACAACTTACATTCAGGCGGGTCATTTCTATCTTACGGGTGAATTTTGGTAATCTCAGACGATGTTTTGCTTTTGTACCAGTCGTATGAACTTCACTTTTTGATTCAGTTAGCATTTATTCTTTATCAATTAGATGAATGTCTTTTATATAATTGTGTGCTATTCAAGTGAGCTTACACATATATATATATATTACCTACTTGTATGTATATTATATGACACTTGTATGTATACCATATGACACTTATATGTATATTTCATGTGCACAGTTTGACTGCACCAACACCCTTGATGATCAAGTGCTAGAGAATGTATATGTACAAATGGAGAGTGCAGATGGATATGAAGTATTATCCACAGTAAATGCAGATAAACTGACATACAACACTCCAGGCACTACATATACTATAGTGCGTCCACCACCAGATGGAGCTAGTAAGTGTCTTACGTAGTAGAAATAGCCTGAATGTAGCTACCATTAATCATAATGGCAAAGGCCTGTTTCTCTTAGCTTAATCCATTTGAAGGTGTCGCAAAAATCGTTTTATTTTCTTTAACGTAATATAATATTTTGTTTCAAAATCCACTGGTGCTTCGTTGACGAAAGGAGCTTCTCTTCAATTAGATGTTTTCTATATTGTGCACCAGGAAGAGTAAATGGTGTTAGAAAAACATTAAAGACTTGTAATCATGCAACGTCTGTTAGTTAAATTGTAACAGCAAATTGCATTTTAAATCACATGTTTTAAGGAGTTGCAATGTTTGCGGAATTGTTCTCTCGCATTCAACTCATCTTCAATACCCTTCAGACTAGCCTTTCTCGCTTACGCCCTTCTTAGTTGATTCTATACTGTCTCTGCAGTGTCTGCAGCGCTGTGACACTTTCTGCTGTGCTGTGACATTCTCTGCAGTGCTCTGACATTCTCTGCAGTGCTGTGACGCTCTCTGCAATGCTGTGACATTCTCTGCAGTGCTGTGACGTTCTCTGCAATGCTGTGACATTCTCTGCAGTGCTCTGACGCTCTCTGCAATGCTGTGACACTGCCACTGGTTCACTCTATGAATTGTTCTATTGTAGTTGCTGGCTCCTTCACCTGTTTGCTCAAGTACTTGGTCAAAGACTGTGATCCTGCAACGGGCGAGACAGATGAGGAAGGGTATGATGATGAGTATGCCCTAGAAGATGTCGACGTGGCTGTTGCAGATTACATGCAGAGAGTGTCACTTGCCAACTTTGGGGCCGCCTGGGAAGAGCTCGGGCCGGATCATGAGTTGGAAGACACTTTCTCTCTTAGTCACATGACCTATCTGGAAGGTAAGTCACATGACCTATATAGTAGATATATCACATGACTTATGTAGTGAATATGTCGCATGGCATAGCCAGGCATCAATACGATAATTTTTAGCTTTTAGTTTTTTTGTTCTAATGAAGCGACTGAACAACTAGTACACACAACCCTTGTACTATTATGATAAACTATGCAAGGATAGAAACTCATACCGGAGTAGGAAATAGTTCGAGTTGGTCTGGCTAACTAATGTTTGGTGTGCAGTAAAAACTTGGTATTGCTCTAGACTTGAACACTTATTGCAGACTTTGTATTGTAGTGATTGTCATTTAGTTGACTTTGCTTCTTTATCTGTCATTTAGCGAAGACACGATTCTGTAATACTTAACTTTGTCTGATTCATCTGTTTATTTAGGGCTGTGATATGAACAGACCAGTAAATGTTTTTGTTATAAATTTCTTTACACATTTTAAAGGGAATCGACTGCTTCTGCATTTGTCTGCGTAGATGCACAATTTCGATACAAGTAGTTGTGAATGTGAAGCACGGTTAACTCACCGCACGCGCTCACTTTTCTCTTAAAAAAACTATTATTTTCTTTGTAGAAGCCGTTAAAGAAATTACAAAGTTTTTAGGCATGGCGCCATCAGAGCGCTCTGACAAAGTGCCAGATGGTAAATCTTCGCACCAGCTGCTGCTGGCTGGTGTATACAGCGGGGGACACAAAACATTGGTGAGAGCCAAGCTAGCAATGGCAGATGGAGTGACCATGCAGCTGACTGTCAGGTCTACAGATGCCACCACCTCGGAGATCGTTGTCAGCGCCATTGGTTGAAGCAGCAGCACTGCGCATGTTCCCAGCTTAGAAAGACTGATTTCACTCTTATTAGCATAAATTGATGTTTAAATTATTATTACCTCTAATAAATACAGCTATAGCTTCGTCACGCTTCCTAGCGTATTTGATTATTGGTATCTGTTCACTCCTACCTTGTCGGGGCACACAGCATAAGCAAATATGTTATAATATCGCTCCAAAAGTTTATTACGATTATATAAAAATAGTGGACGATGTCATGATGAATAAAAATGGTTGCCATGATGAAAAAAATTCATCTCAAGATGAGTAAAAACTTGATATGAGGTTAAAAACTCACAAAACTGCAGCTGCATAACGTCATAAATAAAATTAATCATGTACTTGAACTAAAATCACGGAATGAAGTCAATTCAAACAATAATATATACAAAAAACTAGCTCACTAATAACTACAACACAAAGGGCATAAGTCACAAGTACTATCTGTGCTAGTACGTACGCTTGAGTCTCTCTATCTCTGCCCTGAGCTCCTCGTTTTCTCTAACCAAATTATGATTCAGTGAATGCATAGATGTCTGTGCCTCGACATGGACCTAAACGAACACAACCTATTGACTCATTCAATGAAATTCCAGAGAAATCTCATCGATGCAGCGAAAAGTTAGCAGAAGTATTTAGCAGTTGTTTTCTCTTGTTCAAACGATACAATTGACATTTTACCCCTATTACATTATATAAAGCTGTTGATGGCAAAACGAACAACCTGAAAACGTCTTACAAAACAACCTCAAAACCTTGCGATAAAACAAGGCGAATGGATGAAAGAATGTTGGATGGAGACACCCACATTTACATATCTAACAAACAAACCAAGTGTGATTAGACCACCTATAATTTCGGGATATCACACTGCCATTATATATGTGAAATTGAAAACCCAATTTTATAAAAGTTGACTTTCTGTATTTTTAATATTGTGACTACATAAAATACATCTAACATCGCTGATACCAGAATAAATAACCAAACCCTTCGCAGTTATACCAGAGAAAAAACAAAAAGCAGAGCTGACCAGCCGGTGTAATGTCGGCTGATACAACTACTAAATACTCAAGTCTGCACTTACCTGCGTCAAGTGAAACTGTTTGATCATCTCAAAATGGTGGTCAATGATAGTTCTTTTCAGCTCATCACTCAATGATTCCATCATATCCCTGATCTCACTCTAAACCATACATAGGATGTACTATACATAACATACAAACACTCTAAACCATACATAGGATGTACTATACATAACATACAAACACTCTAAACCATACATAGGATGTACTATACATAACATACAAACACTCTAAACCATACATAGGATGTACTATACATAACATACAAACACTCTAAACCATACATAGGATGTACTATACATAACATACAAACACTCTAAACCATACATAGGATGTACTATACATAACATACAAACACTCTAAACCATACATAGGATGTACTATACATAACATACAAGCACTCTAAACCATACATAAGATGTACTATACATAACATACAAGCACACTAAACCATACATAGGATGTACTATACATAACATACATACACTCTAAACCATACATAGGATGTACTATACATAACATACAAGCACACTAAACCATACATAGGATGTACTAAACATAACATACAAACACTCTAAACCATACATAGGATGTACTAAACATAACATACAAGCACACTAAACCATACATAGGATGTACTAAACATAACATACAAACACTCTAAACCATACATAGGATGTACTATACATAACATACAAGCACACTAAACCATACATAGGATGTACTAAACATAACATACAAACACTCTAAACCATACATAGGATGTACTATACATAACATACAAACACTCTAAAGTTTAAACCATACATAGGATGTACTATACATAACATACATACACTCTAAACCATACATAGGATGTACTATACATAACATACAAGCACTCTAAACCATACATAGGATGTACTATACATAACATACAAACACTCTAAACCATACATAGGATGTACTATACATAACATACAAACAAGCAAGCATACGATTGCCCAAGAATGCAATAGTTTCAAGTTACTACAAAAAATTTTGGCAGGTTCAAGCTGAAACTATGACTATCACACGATGAATGAACGTTTGTGTGGAAACATAGATATTCACCAGGTTTCCATTCGTCAAAGTTTCGAAGGAGTTTTGAACAATGGATTGTTGAAAACTTTGAAGTTATGATTTGCCGTACTTTCATAACACAAAGTTTTGAAAGAATATGCAGAGCTTTCTCAGCCAAAAGAGGATAACTACGCAAAGAGTATATCAGTGATTTGGGGGTTTACTACACTATGGTATGAACAGTTTCCACCAAAACGATAACAATATGAGAAAAATATTGTTTTTAAAAGTGCGTGTGGTTACCAAGTTGCTTACGTTCCAAATCATAAGATCTAAAATTAATTACTAACGCAGGAGATGAGTTTTTTTACGACATATCAACCAGTGTATGTACGTACGGCTTTTCATAGCCAACTGAACTTTATGATAAGTAAGTAGTAGTCAGTTGTCAAACTCTGAAATAAATAAATAATTATTATAATTATTTATTATTACAGCGCCATTGGTGATTATTATTTTTATTATTAATTATTAATAAGATGGAGAGGGCCTTAAATTTTTTTCAATGTTATTTCATGAAGGAAGCCCATCCAACTTAAGCATAAGTAATAAGCTATTTCTGATGATACTCATTACTGTTAATAGTTTGTTATCACAAAAACTACAAAGTTTTCAGTTTCCATGATCCTACTGTCAAAAGTTTGTAATTATGAATCTTCCAAGGGTTGAAAAATGCCACCCTCAAGATCGGCGCAGTGAAAAGTTAAAAACTTTGAAAACCTCAAACTTTTCATGGACTTCCATCCTTTGAAGATTTAAAACATCCAAAAACCCGTCAAAACTTTGACGCATAGAATCTAGTGGTTGAGAGTATTCGCAAACTGTTTGTCGAACTGAGTACAGAAAATAATACGTGTTCGTAATCCAATACGCTGCGAATGTAGCGGAACGTTAGTTTAGAACATCATAATTATTTAATGAACTGTTATAGATTACAGAACAAAGCATAAAGAAGATAATTCCCAATTTTCAAAATAATTAGGACAAAGATAAAAATTGAATCGCTATAAACTAAAATAGTTTGTAAAGCTGCCCTTTTAATTTAGTAATGTTTGAATGATTGTAATGATTCTGGATTATTTTTTAAGGATATAATACTGTTCTATGAAAATGAAAAAAATAAACTCACTCGTTATGATTCATTCATTGTTCAGTTTCAGTCGTGACCTATGAACAATATAAATGCTCATTATTTTTTGTATTCAGTGAGCTACTTTTTGTTGACCCATGAGTTCTGAACGAAATAGTTATTTATTCATAAAACTTATTGCCAGTCTAATTATTTTTGTTGCAATTTGTTTGGTGACGAAGGTCGCGAATACTCTTATTGTTTTCATTGTTCGATTTGTAATTGAAGGAAAGAGAAAAAATTAGCAAGTCCACTATCGCCATTGCCAAGGTTTTGCTGCAGTATGCAGGAGTAAAAATAATAACTCTATGGAAATAGTAAAATGAAACATAAACTTCACCAGAAGATACTAAACATACAAAAGTATACAACGAGATGACACCAAACCAGTCACACAACAAAGACTACAGCCACCAGACTTTGATAGAATAGCTACCAATTTTAGAAAAAGAAGAAATTTGTAAGCGATGGCTTATATAGGACATCCAATGACTTGTAGCAGAGAAAACCCGCATGGCTGGAAACAACATTTCTATCCTCGACAGGAAGTAAAAACTATATTATGTGCATGGATGAAATACACCGGGATTGCCAGCCTTGGCTGGCCCCTATTACATATATATAATCAAAATGTAGCAGTTAGAGGGAGTCGATACGATAACCTACATACATGGATGTCTGCGCATTATTACATTTCCCAATCGCCATACATATAAAACGATTGATGAAGCAAAGATCAATTATATGCTAATAATTGTACGCGGCCAAAAATTAGTACCATCTGTGCATGTACCATCACTCATCACTCTATGTTGATGATAAAATATAATAGCTGACTTTGGCCACACCCGGTATGGCATGTTACATTGGCCACACCCGGTATGGCATGTTACATTGGCCACACCCGGTATGGCATGTTTCATCCATGGTTATGAAACAACCATAAAATGGCTGACTTACCACCAACTCTGACTTTAGCTGCTGCTTCAACTCTTCTTTCAACCTGGTAGTGAGGGGGTCATCAACATCCGCCCCACCTGCCACGCTTGGAGCACCACTAGAGCTATCGCTGTTGGAACTGAGGGCTAGACCTACAGAAAAGACAAAGCTGTAGCCTGAGATCCGACATACGAACATATGTCTGATGGGCACTTTAGAAATGACAACACACAAACCTTTTGTTGTCTGAGAGAACTGTGCAGCGGACGCTGAGCTAGGAGCTGGTCTTGTACTCCGTGGACTGGGCCTGTCAGTTGGAGCACTGCCACGGGCACTTGTGGGTGGTGTGGGCAGAGCCCGTTTTACAGCCTAAAGTAGTCAGAGAACCCAGGTAAGGCAAAGACTAGACTGAAGTAAGATGGTTCATTCAATTGCTAACAAATCTTAGCGAATCGAATAATCGCATTAGTTTATTGAACAAAAGTTGAGGTACAAATCAAATGTCAGCCGGATTTGTCTTCCCATTAACAATCATTTCATGTGTAAGGAGGCACAACTCCTAGGATGAAACATATGCCAGTCCCGTGAGTATAAACAGTGCAAGCGTTTATGCCCACCGCAGGTAATTGCACATCGCCAGCTGTTTCATCAAACATTCCACAAAACCAAGAGCTAAAACAATACTAACCAAGTCATACAACCGACATCAACCACGCGCCACTTACCGACGCAGCTGGCAGGGACTTTATAGCGGTGCCATCAGGTTTATCCCAACCATTCTGGCTGCTCTCAGAAGAGCTACTTATGTCTGCACCATTCCTCACTGGTGCGTGTTTCTCTACTTCTGGAGAGAACAATGAGTCCGCTGCAAATATACAGCAAAACTGTACAAAATCTAACTGTACAACAGACAGCACACAGGACTACTACCTGTTATACTGACTCAAACGTACCTGTAACTTTAGGCATGGGATCTCTGGAGGAATTGGCTTTCTCTGCAGAAAGCTGTGAGCCAACAGGAGAATGGCCGCCATTTTCTGCCAACTCTAAAAAGTTCATTCATTATAAAATAACTGATAATTAATTGATGAATTTTCACCAAACTCTCGTCCGTAAACTTAACCCATGGCTCCTTTTGTCTCTACTAGTTTCATTTCAAAACCAAAACCATGGAATCAAACTGTTTGGGATATGCAGAGACACAGGTAAGAACTGCTGAGCTAACAATTAGAAGGTGTACACATGTTAGATATAGTGGCTTTACACAATCTACATGGTATGGCCACACAACTGCATTCTATAGAATACAGTACCCGGCTATTGTTTTGCATTAATTAATCTACAATTGACTCGTACTATTTCATAGTAAACTGTATTGCTAAGGCATTGACAACAACCTGGTGGGTATCCAGTTTACTATTATTAATAGCCAGTGAATATTTTGTTTTGTACAACCAGTGAATACAGTTGCTTTACTCTATATTGTGTAGTTATAAATATATAGAAACATGAGATTGGTCCATGAATGCACGCAGTAAGGTTTTACACATACAGATGACCTAAATTCAAGGTCGATAGAATATGAAATAGACTTAGTTGCTCTAACAGTTGCGGTGAGGCAAAACTATTTAGTGTAAAATAGAAGTTGTCTCCACAAGAATGTCACCCAATTATAGTGACTTGAGGGGGGAGGGGGGACACAGCCACACAATGAGATGTACCTGGTGAGAATATGGAGCTGACGCTGCCTCCGCTGGGTAGACGGTTGTTACGAGGAGTTATTGGTTTGCTGTCCACCATATCACCTACAACAGTGGCATGCATTACAAGGTACTGACTGCAGTGTAAACAGCAACTCGTATTATTGATCACTTGTGAGGAGGCTGGTACTTGATCACTTGAAATGCAAGGAGTGTACAACTTATAACAAATACTGTTTTAGACAAACAAATATTACCAGAGACCACACACACACCACACACACACCACACACAAATATTCCCAGAGACCACACACTAGATACAAATATTACCAGAGACCACACACCACAAACAAATATTACCAGAGACCACACACAAATATCACCAGAGACCACACACCACACACAAATATCACCAGAGACCACACACCAGACACAAATATTACCAGAGACCATACACCAGACACAAATATTACCAGAGACCACACACCACACACAAATATTACCAGAGACCACACACCACACACAAATATTACCAGAGACCACACACCAGATACAAATATTACCAGAGACCACACACCACATACAAATATTACCAGAGACCACACGCAAATATCACCAGAGACCACACACCACACACAAATATCACCAGAGACTACACACCACACACAAATATTACCAGAGACCACACACCAGATACAAATATTACCAGAGACCACACACCACATACAAATATTACCAGAGACCACACACAAATATCACCAGAGACCACACACCACACACAAATATCACCAGAGACCACACACCAGATACAAATATTACCAGAGACCACACACCACACACCAATATTAGAGAGACCACACACCAGATACAAATATTACCAAAGACCACACACCAGATACAAATATTACCAAAGACCACACACCAGATACAAATATTACCAGAGACCACACACCACACACAAATATCACCAGAGACCACACACCACACACAAATATTACCAGAGACCACACACCACACACAAATATTACCAGAGACCACACACCACACACAAATATTACCAGAGACCGCACACCACACACAAATATTACCAGAGACCACACACACACCACATACAAATATACCAACTTATTTATATAAAACGCTACACCAGCAAACAACAACTGTTTCAGCGCTTGCGCGTAACAGACAACATTATCTGCACTTGCGAATGTTTTCAACTGTCTAAAGTGAATCTCACCCTGAGTTGACCGGTTCTCTCTCAGTGCCAATAATAGAATATATTACATTTCACCTGCACTAGGTGTCAGTTGCTGACAATAAAATGGAGTTGGCTACAAACAACCTGCTCAGACCAGAGGAAGGGAAGACTAGCAGCCAAATATCTCGTACTACTGAAGCAAACGCTAACTTGGGTGTCTGTACACAGCTGGATAAGGGAGACAGAATGCTTGGAGTGAAAAGCAAAGTGATATAAAACAGACAGACCTGAGAGCTGATACCATCACATGATATCTCTACATACACACAGACAATAAAATAGACTGTGATACCTCGTTGAGTAGGTGCAAAGGCTATATTCTGGTCTACAGGGGAGAGAGGTGTCTGCCGGGTTTGCGATATCTCCTTGTGCTCTGAGTCTAGACTTGATACGCTACTCTGTGAGATTGTAGAATGAGAGCCTCTGCTTTTCTGTAGACAAACCAACAGTAATAGTGACAGAAACCAAAGAGTATAAGGGACTGAGTTGAGTATTCATGGCGCACAGGCTAACCTTAGGGATGACACGGTTGTGGAAGGCAAGACACTGCACAGATGTTCTATGAGCGATGAATGAGTGTTGTACTTTGGACCCGTGCCTCAGATCGTGTAATAGTACATGGCCTCTGATGGTGCCTGAGGCTACCTGGTAGCCATTGGCGTGCATTGTAATAGATGAGAGAGGGGCGTCTACCTGCAGTGTCCGCACAATACTACAAACAAGCAATAGCCTGAGTTTCTTTTCTATGACACAGCCACCTATACATACGTATCTAGTGGCAAGAGAAGGCAACAGTTTAGTCTTGTGACAGCATTTACTACTAATAGTTTCATACAAACTTGATGTACTCATCTGGTAAAATGTTGGTATAAAGTCATAATGCATGCAGGGTTTATACCAGATGGAACAGTAACAAGATAACATATCAACAAACTATACAGACAGTCTGTATGTGGCCAGATCATTATCACTGCTATCTATTGTCATGTAACTATATCAATGGGGACACGCCGTAGTTTCTCTTTGTAGATGCAACAGGTTGCAACGATTGAAACAACATTTAAGACTCATTTCACAAACCATAAAACGCCAGCAAATGTAACTGCACAGAGCTATACAAGCACATCTGGCAGCTGATGAACCAAAACACCACATACGACATAAAGTGAGTAATAGTGCAACAGAACGCCTCATATAACACCTCTTCATAGAAGTGCAACCTGTGGGCTATCGGGAAATATTTCATTTCATCTAAACCTCAGATTGTCACTTAGAACCATAGAAATGAGTCCAGCTTCAGGTGCAGGCATGCAGCTAGACGTCTAATTGACAAAGTTACATGACAATAGATAGCAGTGATATCGATCTGGCCACATACAGACAATCTGTACAGTTTGTTGATATGTTATCTTGTTACTATTCCACCTGGTATAAAACCTGCATGCATTATGACTTTATACCAACATTTTACCAGATGAGTACAGCAAGTTTGTATGAAACTATTGGTAGTAAATGCTGTCACAAGACTAAACTGCTTCCTTCTCTTATTACTACAGGGCTCTGGACTTACAGCACTCTAATTGTTTGTGACCATTACTTGGCATATACATATACCTGTATATGTGTACTTAAACTGCGGACAGCGGCTGTTTCGGCATTCGCCTCATCAGCGCAATACAGAGTTACGCAAGTGTGACAACCCTCAAGATGATACAAATAGTTGCATTAAAGCATGTTCAAAGTTTTATATATATATAACACATGTCCATCTATATATAAGCCACACCCACCTATATATAAGCCACACCCACCTATATTTAAGACACACCCACCTATATTTAAGACCCACCCACCTATATATAAGACACACCCACCTATATTTAAGACACACCCACCTACATATAAGACACACCCACCAACATATAAGCCACACCCATCTATATATAAGACACACCCACCTATATATATAAGATACACCCACCTATATTTAAGACACAACCACCTACATATAAGACACCCACCTATATATAAGACACACCCACATATATATAAGAGACACCCACCTATATATAGGACAACCCACCTATATATATTTAAGACACACCCACCTATATATAAGCCACACCCATCCACATATAAGACACACCCACCTACATATAAGACACACCCACCTTTTATTTAACACATCATATAGTACGATGTTTTTATCCAGCCCACAACTCAACAACAGCCTATCATTGGATGGAGAAAAAGACAAATCAGTAGCGGGAGCCTTATGCGAGCGGGTGAACTGATGCACAGAGCGCCTGGCATTCGCGTCCCACAATACAAGTGAAGCATCATCAGAGACTGAGGCTAACATCGAGTGATGGTAAGGACTAAACTGTATCGCTTGTATAGCCTGGTAACATAGACAGCAGGTAGAATAGACTAGCACAAACTTTTACAGCCTGATAACATAGACAACAGTTAAAATAGACTAACAGAAACTTGTATAGCCTGTTAACATAGACAGCAGTTAGAAAAGACTAATATAAACTTGCATAGCCTGGTAGCATAAACAGGAAGTAGAATAGACTCTAATATAGACTTGTATAGCCTGATAACATAAACAGCAGGTAGAATAGACTCTAACATAAACTTGTATGGCCTGGTAACATACACTGTAGGCAAAATAGACTCTAGCATAAATTAGTGTAGCCTGGTAACATAGACAACAGGTAAAATAGACTAACATAAACTAGTGGAGCTTGGTAACATAGACAGCAAATAGAATAGACTAACGGAATCTTGTATAGCCTGGTAACAGAGACAGCAGGTAGAATAAACTAACATAAACTTGCAAAGCCTGGTAAAGTAGACAGCAGGTAGAATATATGCTAACATAAACTTGTATAGCCTAGTGACATACACTGTAGGTAAAATAAACTCTAGCATAAACTAATGTAGCTTGGTAACATGGACAGCAAGTAGGATCGACAAAAAATTGAATTATCAGAAAATCATTGAGATGTATCATCTTCCATTTGCAAAATAAGCAAAAATGGAAAACCTACCAAGTATTTTGCAAGTGAACAATGACCCGTTTTCTATGTCCAGTCATAGGCAGCACATCAATATGACAACACCCCTACCCCTCCCTATTGCTACTCAATCTGATATTCATACAAATTGAAATGTAGATGGCAGGGTAGATTCCCCAACCATTACTTGGCAACGTTCACAACCCCATTGTAGACAACAGATGAATTTCAGTCAATAACGAGAGAACTAGCACATGAAGACTATTTTATGAAAGTGCGTTCGCAGCATTGTCAAGCCCTGGCTAGACACACCTATGTTTTGTCGGTATGCAGTGAAAACTCGTTTTTTTTATTCTGCAAGCGACGTTTGTTTTTACAAAAAGACACTCAATTTCGTAGACCAGCATGTTGTTCTACGAAAATGTTTTTTGTCTCACACTTCGGTGATTGGACAATTACTATTAACTGTTCACTTTCGATTGGGTCAATTAAAAGAACGAAATTTGATGACTCTAGTGAACTTTTTTATAATGGAACTTTGACCTGGTCATTACTGATTGGCCAACAAATAATTCAGTTACTTCTACCAAAGAGGGTATTTTTTATTTATAAACAACTTGTTATTATTTATAAACATCAATTATTTATTATGGCTGATGAGATTATTTATCTGGTATTATAAAAAATATAATAATTAACTATTATAACGACTATTTCTAATAATTATATCCTCTTTGCCTCACTGGACAAGTCATGGAATTCATAAAATTATCCGAGGGGGAGATAATTCTATGGGGTTGTGGTTATCAAACATCCACGTGTGTAGCCACCAGAGCGACCCTATGAAACGTATTCCTAGCCACATTTTTACGAAACACAGGTGAGTGTAGCCACGGCTTAAGCTGTGCTTTCATTGGAGGAATGTTTCAATCATCATCATCATCGAAGGATCAACTTTTTAATTTGAAAAATAACTTGATAGACTGAAAGTTACAATTTTTGAAGCAATACATGGAGCTACAGCATTTTGCTATTCTACTAAAAACTCTAACTAAAAATTCAATTTTCAGCATTCTCAAGTGTAGTTTAGGTTTTCTTCCTCACGAAGTACCTAATACACATCGGATCATTGTTATTGCCATTGCAAAGTTTTTTAAATTAAATCAACTTGGTGAAACCGATGAGAGTCAAGTGATGTGAACATAATGTCACATTTGTGTCAATAATGTCACACTTGTGTCAATAATGTCACACTTGTGTCCATAATGCCACACTTGTGTCAATAATGTCACATTTGTGTCAATAATGTCACACTTGTGTCAATAATGTCACACTTGTGTCAATAATGTCACACTTGTGTCAATAATGTCACACTTGTGTCAATAATGTCATACTGGTGTCAATAATGTCACACTTGTGTCAATAATGTCACACTTGTGTCAATAATGTCACACTTGTGTCAATAATGTCACTCTTGTGTCAATAATGTCACTCTTGTGTCAATAATGTCACACTTTGTCAATAATGTCATACTGGTGTCAATAATGTCACACTTGTGTCAATAATGTCACACTTGTGTCAATGATGTCACACTTGTGTCAATAATGTCACACTTGCGTCAATAATCAAACAACACACCGATAGTTTTTTCTCTATGATAGATGCATTTTACGCCTTACATGTTGTATTATTAACAAAAATAAACCATAAAATAGCCATCATAGTTTTGTGTCAATAAACTTTCTATTTTGTACAATTTCAAACAAAAGGACAGAGTTAAAAATAAAAACAAATTGAATTTTGTCAAACCAGAACCAGTAGAGGTATTGGTTGTAAATGAATACCACATATGAGAGTTCACCAATGACAGTTAGCTTATGGTGAACTACCAGTTTTATTGTAAGCTAACATTTAGGTTTTGTGACGGTTGATACACATAACTGCCGTGTACCAACTATGTCAGTTCGGAACAGAGAAATGACAAGTTGTGGCACACCGTGTTAAAGTTTCATGGCTTTGGTGAGTAATTTAATAGACTGTGAATGCTGCAAGAATATTAAAACCATGTAGAAGTTCTACAATCCCAAAGACATGTGCAGACTTAAGTAATACGATGTACTCTAACAGGTACAGTAGTAGACAATACTCACCTGCAATTTGAGAGCGGTCATCATACGTGTAGTTAGGCCTGTTATTGTGTTGTGCAATGTTATCTCCCCTGACTTGGAGGCACTGGCTAGAGTTGTGTCACTGTAGTTGTATGTAATTGAGGTGACGGCGTCTTTGTGACCCTGAATAGAAAATGTAGCTGGAGAACCAAACTTTGTATAAAAATACAATTTTATTTATTATTGGTTTAACATGCATGTACACAGGTGAATGGAGAACCAGCATAGACAGGTGACAGGTGAATGGAGAACAAGCATAGACAGGTGACAGGTGAATGGAGAACAAGCATAGGCAGGTGACAGGTGAATGGAAAACAAGCATAGACAGATGAATAGAGAACAAGCACAGACAGGTGAATGGAGAAAAGCAAAGATAGGTGACAGGCGAATGGAGAACAAGCATAAACAGGTAAATGGAAAACAAACATAGACAGGTGAATAGAGAACAAGCACAAACAGGTGACAGGTGAATGGAGAACAAGCATAGATAGGTGACAGGTGAACGGAGAACAAGAATAGGCAGGAGACAGGTGAATGGAGAACAACCATAGACAGGTGAATGGAGAACAAGCATAGACAGGTGAATAGAGAACAAGCAGAGACAGGTGAATAGAGAACAAGCAGAGACTGGTGACAGGTAAAGTATAGACAAGTGACGGACTCACTGTGTAGCTCTTTTTGGATCGCTGAGTCTTTAAGTCATACACTTTGACAGCCCCGTCAGCACAGCCCACACCTATGTACCTGCTGCTATTATGCCAACACAGGCACGTTGCCTCATCCTAAGGGATAGTCAGCCGGTTTATTGAAAAAGTAATTATTTGATCAGAGGCTACAAAAAGGAGTAACTTTTCCCTGCACAGGCCTTTTAGTACAGAGAGTGAAGGAATTTTCTGTTGCTGATTACAGTTAGTTGGAAAGTAGGCACAAAATACAGCGTTGGCTTAACAAAACCGCTTTTCGGCAGTACATAAAAACTGGAGAATCTTTTACTAACTAGATTTACCTTCTATACCACAACACATTAGCACAACACGGGAAACCGAAACAATAAAAATTCCTCTACATTACTACCATGTACAGATGGGCAGTAATCACTACCAGGTACTGACAGGTAGAAGTCACTACCAGGTACTGACAGGTAGCAGTCACAACCAGGTACTGACAGGTAGCAGTCACAACCAGGTACTGACAGTCATTCATAGATGGTAACTAACTAGAGTAAGATTAAATATTGCTTACAATGATTGGATAGCCAATGGGATCATCGGTGGACTGGACTGATGTGATATCTATTGTACACCCACCAGGGGCCAGACATGCCACGTGTGCGTCTACACAGAAATATTGACAGGTTGATACAACTGTATAAAGAATTCACTTACAGCTATACTGTAGAGTGAATACATAGAAAATAATACAAGTGCAGATGCTATACCTGTTGATAGTTTTAACTGCATTACTATAAATTTAATTACTATTACTGTTTCTGAAAAATACACCAAAAAAATTGGAAAAATTAAAATTCAGATATAAATTGAAAAGATTACCATTAGTAGCTAGCATTAAGAAATTACAACACAATCCCAAAACTAACCACATAAAATGCATGATCACTATCGACCATGGAGTTTAATTTGGTTTTTGCCAACTACATTTTAGTAGAAAAAAATCAAAAATGCAGATTCCTCTGCTTTAGCAAATAACAGACAGACACTTAGCAATGGAGATGTGCCGATTCAGATTTACTGAATCGGCAGATTTTACCAACGATTAACTGAATCAGTTTGCTTGCATTGTGAGTAACAGATTTTTTCACAAACAATGAATATCAAGCAGATGAATTGCCCATGCTGTTACTGCGTTGACCTCATACAATAGCAATGCCAATTAGTATCAATGGGGCTTGGTTGCTCATGCTAGCTCTATAATGATGAGGAAAAGCATAATCTGCCATGTAATTAGCATGTAATCCTAGAAGACTATAAAATAATTGATCTGTGAATTAGCTGTATTGAAGTGAATAAGTACGCTGAGATTATTATTATATATTTACCCTCAACTACTTTTTGTAAAACGGATTGGTCTGAATTGGTATCATGGCAAAATTTTGTGAATCGGAGCACCTCTACTTGGCAAACCAAAATAATTGTCTATTCTTTATATAATAAATAAGCTGGTAAGAAACTCCCGGCTGGTTTCGTCAAGCGGCGTTGTTATCTGGAAATAACCTAGTCATACTACCACCACAAACTGGAACATATATACGGTTGCATTCTACAGTGAGACAGTCACGGACAACGCACTTTTCTAACTAAAAATACGTTTTCCAAAACTTGTTTTGACAGTTAACTATTGATGTGACATTAGCAAGTTCGGTCTCGTTGTATTGAGAAGACATAACTATACACACTCAAATGATTTTAAAAAAATCAGACTGACTGACTTGAAAAACCTTTTGGCACTAGCTGTAACATAATGATATTACCACAGTTACACCTAAATAACAACAAGATTATTTGAGAATACAAAACAACAATAATTAATACTAATAATAATATCATAATCATCATATGATAAAAAATGAGTATTATTATTACTATTATCATATTTATTATAATTATTATATAACAATAATTATATAATAATATACCACCTTAACCGCAATTAATCATAAACCGTTACATCATCATTAAATTAGTATTATTGTAACGGACCGGCGCCATCTTGCTGAGCAGTTCTATGGTACAATCATACAAACACTTACACTTATTAGTTCTATTCCAGCCTACATGTCTAGTCACTTGTATCTAATAGCTACTGTCTACTTGTCCTAATTCTATGCCCGCGCTTTAGGGCAAGTCAATCTATGTGTTTTATCCTGATAATTATTTTACATACAATCTTATACGCATGCCATGTGCAATCAGCCAAGCATTTATCTAAGTTCCACCCTTTGTCTCTGATTCGCCCTCTCTAGCCAATTGCTGTGCTAGGTGTGGCTACCTTTTGTGTATCTCTTATCAGTTTAATCAGTTATGTAATCATGTACATAAATACGGATGTTTTGTATCAATAAAGTCAGAGTCAGCTTGCACACTCTCAGAAGTTTCTTTGTTCTTAACAAATAACTTCACTTGCGCACCATTACTTGAGTAGTAATACATAGGCAGATCAGTCTGGACCTCTGCTGGCCGAACTTAGCTTTGTCTAACTTCGCCTTCAATGTTCGACCTCTGCATAGCACTGAAATAAGACAGCCGAACCTCTGCTGGCCGAACCTAGTTTAGACTAGTTCGCCCTTCAAAGTTCGAACTCATTACACACACAGATAACAGCTAACGCAACCGGCAGCTCACTAGTAACTGAGATGGTTAGCCACCATTCTCCAGTCTACTAAGTCGACCTGTGGAAGGGTTGTATCGCCAGCGCAGTAGACACAGTTGCCATTACAAGTTCGGGAGGTTGTGCAGGTAGGCCGAGCTACCACCTCACACCCCCACAGTGAAATCCTGCACATTATTATCGCTTATGCATACAGCACAAATAGATGAATAATAATTAATAAATTATAATTCTTTTATGACAATCACAACATATTAAATTATAAATAATAATTAATTAATAATAATAAATAATAATAGTAAATAATAATAATAATAATTATTATTATAATTATAACAACAACAATTATTATTATTATTATTAATTAATTAATCAATTAAAATAACTGTAATGTAACGAGTAAGCTTTTAAAAGACCATGTAAATTACAAAAAAACTTGAAAAGAATTGTTATTATTATCAATAATTAATTAATATTAATAATAATAGTTGTTCGAGTTGTTGTTCATTCATCATCATCATTCATGTTGTAGTAGTAGTAGTAGTAGCAGTGGTTGTGGCAGTTGTTGCTACTACTACTACTGTAACTTTACTTACTAGTACTGTTCCATGCTAACGAAGAAATCTTTTGCACAGGAGGGCTGTAATGTTTGGTGAGCATATCATATTTATCACCATCCCATATTCGCAAATCATCAGCTCCAGAGGCAAGCATTTTGTATATTATTATAATATATAACATACATTAACAGTTAAAAATTAAGTTTTTAGCAATAAAAAGTGCGGACAATGATTGATGCGGATACGGAAACGAGGTTTGTGTGGCATAGCAATATACCTGCTACAAAAAAATCAGCGTTTATTGGTTCCAACGTGCATTCCTAGTTACTATTTCATTGCAACCAAAACTCTTGAAATTTAATTTCATACGGAAAAAGTCATAATGTTATAGAGGTAAACTCCATACATAATAAGGATCCACAGGCTATGGCAAATTCCCCGCGAACTTTGCCAGAGTATACGTTTTGCTCATTTCTCATATCATCAACCACCAAGGAGTTTTTATTGAATATTACATTATTGTTGTCTGTTACTGTTATAAATTATTCTGGTCTGCTTTTGGCAGCTTGAGATGAGATCTGCTGGTAGTCATAAAGACTCGTGCGTTTTTTTTTGGGAACATAATAATAAGGAGCAGATGATCTGGAGAACCAAAAAAAGACTTGGTTGGGGGAAGACGACGTGCTGAAATTATTACATTCAAATTTGAGAAACAAAGATTAGATAGAAAGACTCACTCAGCGATTGCGAAAGTTTTATTTTTTAATTAATAATTTGAAAAAGCGTCTTAAAGAAATCGAAGAGATGATGATAAACCAATTTTTGTCCACCCACAGTCATAAAACGAGAGCTCAGACGCAGGGTATTTTTCTGGAGCAGTTTTTTACGTACAATAATCATAATAATTAAAATGAAATAATTTTTATGAATGCTGCTAGGTCAATAATTTCATGGTCCATCAAACACGAGAGTTTTCTGCTACTGCTGAAAACTCCCATGTTTGAGCCTGATTGACCATGAACATTGACCTAGCAACAAAAGTACTAACACAAAAAAAAAAAAAAATGGCCAAACAAAAATATCAGATGGTAGAATAATCAATGTACTATAATTATCATCACAACAGTAAGTAAGTTCTTTTATAATGCAAACAGAGTCCAGACAAAGAGATAAGAGTTTCGTAGTCGAGAAAATTAATTTTAGTATGTTTGTTTTAGATTATATATGGTCTCCTCTTCCGCTTATAGAGTGGTCTAGAGACCCTATTTTGATTTAAACATGAATCACTGGTTGCCTAAGCCGCTACACTGAGAAAACTACAGAAAACTGCTGTGAAAGCATTCTATTGTTAAACAAAAAATCTTTTGTGTATTTTAAGGGTTTGAAAGCCATCTGACAGGTGTGATTTTTTTGTATCAAATCAAAGCCTGTGATTTGCTGCTTTTCAATCTCCTATCATATTTTGCTCCAGACCTGCTAACGTACCACAATTCCTCTGACAATGTACAATTTTGGAGGCAGGTAGAAATTAGTTGTGGAATTGTCAACTCTCTGCCAATTATGCCATTTTATTGGCACATAGCCAAACAAAATAGCTGCGGTCACCAAAACTAGGCGTTATGCCAATCATGAGTAACGAAACCTCAGACATGTTGACCTCTATGGCCTTTTATTTTACTGCAAAACCTAACAATATATAAATATGCAGTGATTGTATTCAAATCTTGATATGAAATCCACCATAGGCATTTCTTAATGACAAGATGAAAAAATTTTTAAACAATAGATAAGACATAATAGGTGTCATGATCCAGCAGTGAGAGTAAACATTTTGCTTTGTGTTTGCAATGGTATGCATACAATACTTATTACTCTTACCATATTTTAAGCAACGTTCATCTCTAATAAAACTAGAGGTTCTAGAAGTATTGTAGATTGTACTTGATTACCTATGCAGGCTATTGTGATAAGTTGGTAAGTTTTTTTTGCTTTTGTTACAGAATTCATATTTTTATCAGATGGCAGACATAAAACAGCAATAACAAATGCTTGAAAAACGTTGATTATTATAAAAGAAATTTAACGATGAGCTATTTGATCTATTAATTATAGTAGAAAAAATATGCATATATTGTAGTGTATGGTTACTTACTATTTGTGTTCTCTAGTTACGCTTTTAGCTTTACTCTTTTGTAAACTTTCTTTGTCTGTTTTCACTCTCTAGTCATCGTATTAATCCCTTCGCTTTCTATTCAGGTTGTCCTTGACCCTCTCGCATCTCTTACCCTTTTCATCATCGGGCGGCACCACATCCCTTCTTTATCTAAAGTGTCGCCTCTCTTTCAACACTATCTCCTCTCCAAACCGTTCCTCATTTTCAACCGATTTTCAGTAACTTGTCCATACAGTTTCTCTTAGCCCTTTGTAACTTCTTTCTTAAAACATTTTTTTGTTGATTTTCTGAATATTCAGACCTAAGCAACGGATTGATGTATTGAATAACCCTCTAGGTTTACTAAGTGCTGATCTACATGCCTTCAAAATACGCCTCTTCCAAAAAATATGCTCGCCAATTTACACTGCATAAAATTGAAGTCATCTTATTTATGATTATTCTGCATACTCACTACTGTCTATTTTTCTATAACTACCATTGATTGTTCCCTAACTCACCAAAAAACGCACACAATTTTTTCTGGTTTTTTGATGAAAAAAGTACTAGATGATCCTTGTGATTGTGATCACAGGACAAACTCTGCAGTAGTCTCTTGTTGCCATTTCACATATGAAATTTACATAATAAACAAGCATTGGCTTTGTTTAAAATACGTGTACACTAATTGCATCTATATTGGCAGAAACCACTAATTCCGATTTTATGTGTGTAGCGTGCCAATTTGAGCCATATTAAAAATGGCGCGTAAATGGTAAAGCACACCATTGAATGTTAGAACCAAATTTTGCTGAGCTTTCTTTATAGGGGTTCTTCATTTCTGCTGCTATGGCCTTCAGTAGATCTAAGACTAAATGAATTGCCCAATCAGATTGCATTTTAAATGAAGATGACGCAACTTCATTTATATAGATTGGCTATTATTTATTATAAATAACCACTCCCACAATCCGAAGATGACGTACTCGGCAATCAATGAAAGTTATAGTAAGCCAAATTTCAGCTGATGTGACGAGCATTTGAGGGCAATGACCTTTTGGCTAGCTTGTAGATCAGCACTGAGTTGGCCGAGAGGGTTATTCAATAATGAATATTCAGAAAATCAACAAAAAAGTGATCAATGCTGGCATTTTTTAAGCCTCGTCTAGCTTAGCTAACTTGGATCTATTGATCGTCTCAGTGTGGTGCAAGTAGCTAGTGAAAAATTCTGCAATCTGCATCATAATCACATGGTGTCATAGTAAATTAAAATTAGCAGTAGCTTGGCTGATATGTGCTGACCTATTGCGTAACTCTGTCAACTTGTGCAGAAATTCACCCAACTCCATGGAAAAAACTGGTAACCGGTCACTATTTGGGCTTCAACCTGAACTTAAAGCACAGCCTACTCCCACCAAATTACGTGCCAGTGACTATCAAGTTGGAAAAACAGCCAATTATCTTATTGATTTAACCATTGTTACAGAGTCCATGACTTGAAAACATTAGAGTGCATTTTGGTATATCAATTAAAAATATTTATCCGTAAATAGAGGGAAAATATCAGATATTTCAATCCAAGTGATGCAGTCCAGATAACTTCTGCCAGACCATTGAAGTATCTCTTATATGACATATGAAATACAATTGACGACAAATCACAATGCAAGGTGAAATTAGCATTCAATAATTCGTAATATAATTGTTTATAAACATTGCCACATGGTGGCTAAACCAATAAAAACTCTGTCTTTACAGACAGAGTTTGAACCTTTGCCATCTTGCTGATGTATTTCTTGTAGCTTGTGTTCGTAGCGTCTACACCTGCCCACATCAGTCTGTTTTATGCACTGTGGATTCCTTTCACTTTCTCTTTTTCCACGTACTGATTTCCTGACTGCGTTTGTGTGATACAGATGACTACAAGTTGAATGAAACATTCCATTGCAACATGGTTACCACTTATCCTCTCTTCCCACCATTTCCAACCAGCCAGAAATGCTACTCCACTCCTGTTATCCCTGCTAGTGTGGCACCAGAGATAGGATGTCCTCCCACTTCCATTTCTGTTTTTTCTCTTCCAGCTAGCATTTCCGTAAGCAGTCTTCTCCCGATGAAGGCCCGAGTTGTTCCTCAACGCGACAGCCATTCACTACTATTTTGTTCATTATTTTACTCTCCCCAAAAGCCTCTGGGGGTGTATTTGCATCTCTTTGCCTTACTACTGCTGAAATTCCTCACAGTCTTGCTGTGTCTCACCAAGTACAAATAAACAGACTTTGCATTGCTGTGGCGAAAACTGATAGCAAAGGTTACAGTAATTGATTCATATGGAAGATAACTCCTAAAACAAAGTCAATTTACCATTGGCTTGGAAATATTGTAACAATAGCACCTAGATTCATCCTACAGCTACATACAGTGGAACTTATAACAGCCTTGCTTATAAAAAATTATGGCATATAACAAAGTAAACTTCAATGTCCCAAAGCAGTATATTGCATAATGCTGTAGTTTATTTATAGTGAACTTTTTATACAGCAAACTAAAGCGTTTGGTCTAATTAGATTTCTTATTGCTTCACTTGCAGAAACCTGTAAGTGACTCATATGAAGGGTTGGTGAAGGCTTTGACAATGATATGGTTGAAATAGCATCATTGTCATCATTTGGATGCATGTATGATAACTGGAGGTGTAATAACAATTAAATTGGTTGTTTGACATAAAATAGAGTAGCATTCAAACAGCTTGTATACATACATACTACACAACACAAATTTACATGTGTCGTCATATACTTTATAGTGTGAGTAAATTTTTATGTAGAAGTAACGAAATGCGCAGCATGGCGTTGGGCCATTAATTACAATAATTTGTTTTTCATTGCTTAGGTTCTATTTGGCTCCTGTTTGCTGTATTCCTTGTGGTTAGTCTAGCTTATTATTTAGCTATGCTAGCTGTTACCCACCTCCTGAGACACATTTAGTTGGCTCTATTGTCAAAATGAAGCTCAACCTACAAGTCGTTTGGCCTGCTTCTTACTTACTACCCAATTATATTGTTAGGTTTGATGAAATGTGTGAGCAAGAAATACATCAAAATATCACCAACTACAATTTACGTTCTCGAATTCGGAAGCCTGAATATGTCAGTAAAGATGACAAAAAGACATGCCGTAGGGTAACAGCAAAGCAAAAAAGGCAACTGAAGGTTACTAAACATCACAAGAAGTTTTTATCTGCTCACTCAACAGAAAATTGTGGTGGACAACTGCAAGACGCTGTTTCAATTAGTGTTGACACAGAAACGGTTGCCATAGAACCTAATCACGGCGATGTAGGCAAGCGTACTGCCGTGCAGTATTTTAAGGACTCATGTTTTTGTTCATTTTCTGCTGTCAAGCTTGTGAGTCATCAGAGAAAATGGATACCTCCGAAGTCTCCTTATGGTCTGATTCAAGAAACTCTCTTTCATGATCCCTGGAAGCTTCTAGTAGCTACAATATTTCTTAACCGGACATCAGGTTGGCAGTAGGTCACATCGATTTGTAATATTTGTAGAGATATTTATTTGATAAACATGGAATAAAAATTGTTCGATTGATACTTTGAAAAATGATAAACTAGTATAATTATTGTTCTAGCAATGTGATTGTTTGCAGGTAAAATGGGGATACCGATTTTGTGGAGATTTTTCGAACTCTTCCCTGGACCTCAGTCTGTTACTGCTGAAAGATTTGATGAACTGGCATCTTTAATAGCTCCTTTGGGACTGCACAAGTTGCGAGCAAACACTCTTATTCGGTTTTCAAGTACGTCATATTTGTCTTTGATAGATGTCCATGCTTCTCTGTTCTCATTTGATGCTTGCCTCTATTGTATGCGTTAAGCGCTCATTTCTGCTCTTGCAGCAGAACAATAAGAATTTTAAGAGATGAAATAAAACTTTTTCGTGCGTGATGCTTGTATACTAATGATGAGAGAAAAAATTTGCACAATGTTTCTTTTGGAAAGTTTGAATATTTCGTTAATTGTAAACATCTCATTGTGATTGTCTACTTCAAAGTAGCCCCAAGGCTCAAACACACTAGAAGCTTCTGCGGTGGAACAAGTCCGCAGGTTCTGCTGCCATTTGCCACTCTACAAAAACTGTGTAGACCCTTCAGATAACGAACTTGTTAGATATTTTGATGATAGAGAGCAATTTGATTGGTCGGTGCAGTTTTTGTGACAATAGGCAAATCGCTTTCCTACATTTAAGCAGTAGAAATCTCTGAGCCACAACATGTTTATTATATCAAGTGGTAATCAAATGCTAATTGGTAAAAGTAAATAAATGGCTTTTTATGACCATGATGAAGCTCAAGAAAATTGTACATAGCCAGGCATTGAGGTCATCAGGTACCATGCAAACCTTCTTGTCCTTAGACACCATGGCAGAGATCTGCTCCTATATTACTATTCATAGCCAGGCATTGAGGTCATCAATCGAAAACAAATTGCACCAATTTTAAATATAGATAACCGTTTGGTTTCTTCCTGTTCTTATTCGTAACACTCAGTTAGTTTATTATTATGATGCCATTATCATTATGTAACTATACAATTTATACTATTACTATTATAAGTTGATAACTGTCATTATGATAATATTGTACAGGAATTTGTGTCTGGGTGGTAGCCACCTGTACACACTCCCGACGTGCTCTGCTTCTGCCCAAGTCTACTTACAATAATCTGCTGTTATTGTTCGTATTGTCTGGAGAGCATTTATTGGTTTGTGCATTTATGGGTGCAGCCGAATCTGGCTTGTATGCTTGCTGGCAGTAGACAATAATTATATCCTAATTATTGGCTGCCTCTGAACCTTCCCAAGGTTCGACAATAATCAATGCCGTGATTATGGTCTAGTTAAAAGTTTGTTTCGAACTTTGCTGCTCACAATAATTCTGCAGGAATTACTGTTTAGTTTAGAGTTTGTTTCGAACTTTTGGTCACTGACAATAATGGTGCGGTAATTGCTTTGTCTAGTTCGACTCAGTCGAGATCGACAATAATTACACTCTGATTATTGTTGTGATAGTTTTGCTGCGAACTCCACGGTTCGGATTTCAGTGTGAGTTGAACTACTAGGGCACCAGGTGCTTTGCGTCGTACACCTCGAGTCGAGGGAATACGCAGTAAGAGAGCGAACAATCTTACTTTCCGCCAAGCCTCGTGCTTGCTAATAGTCGACCAGCGCTTGTAGTTATGTTGCTCCTAGCTGTGCTCAGTGTTGCTTCTTGAGAGTAAGAATCTTCTGAGAGTCAGGCTAACTCTGAACTTTATTGCACTTACATCAGTTTAAATACAGGGAAGGCGGGTACACATTACAAACCACGCCTGAGTAAAAATATTGGTACAAGCCACGCCTTGCCCTTACAACAGCACCCAATTGCAATAATTAAAAACGTGGAAAAATATAACATGTGATAAATAATTATTTGGTGTATAAGATAGAACGCACTGAAATAGACTCTAGTATCGTGGATACATACAAACAATAGAACTATACACAGACGTATACAATGCGTAGCGAGTAGATATTGAGATGTAACCGTAGACAGTGAGTTATCGGCTTAAATCTTATACAAAGGAATACGGACAATGAGATACAGGCTCAGACAGTAATTGCGAGATAATGTCTTACTGCGTAATAATAAAGTGAGAGAATGTCTTAGTGAGTACATGATAATAATAATAAAATAGGGAGAGTACTGGCGTCCCTCACACACTCCCCCCCATTGGCAACTGTAAGGCCAATAAAAAAGAAGGGGCGCACAGAGTGTAACAAATGTCAATGCTTACTGTCCATTATGTTTCTTTAGAGAAGGTCCCTTTCCCTTTGGATGGCTATCTTTATGTCCTCGGTCCTTTGCATTAGCTTGAAGGCCTCTCTCGTCGTGCTGTATAATTCCTCCTCTAAGCGCTTGATTCTCCTGTATCTATCCTCCCGCCTTTCTTCATTTACTCTCTCTCTCTGCCTCCTATTTTCAGGCGTAGGTGCCCTCGGAATGTTTTCGGTGGAGGCGAGGTGTCTTCTATATGCCGTCTCCTTTCCCCCTATATGTATTCGGGGTTTCCTTGGTGGCGGTTTGCTGTCCACTAGCTCTATCCTGGCTACTTTGGTAGGGGTTTCGCTCTTTCTCTCACCTAGTCGTTTTTTGACCGACGCTTTTCCATGTTCTATGATGGGTGTTGGAGTGCCGAAGGGTGCTGGATTTGTCCATTGCATGGCTTTGCAAAATTCGGCGTACGATTGTTCGTCTACCTCGTATAGAGGCCGAGTTTCTCCGCCATGTGCTTGTGCTCCCCCTTTCTCCTTGATATGTTTGAGTATCGTATCCCTCGAACTACTCTTTTTGCCGCAGGCACAAAAGAAATAAGTAAAGTGCTGATGCACATGATAAATAATCCGTTTCTTATTGAGTTGTAGACTGCAGATTTTACAGCCCCACGTATCTCCTTCGATCTGGTAGATAGCGTTTTTTATTGCTTGTGAAGTTGCATCTGCTTTCCAGGTTTCTTTTGCATGTTGTGTCGGGGGAGGAGGTGCTGGAGCTTGGTGTATTCGTATCCGACATCTGGCAGCTCCTTCTTCGGTTCTAGCAGTATTATTTATTCTGGCAGGAGATGAGTAGTTTCGTCTTCTTACCCGACTTGTGGTAGCACTGGCTAGTAATTCTTCTGCGAAGGTTGGGTCCTCTTCCACTGAGATGGCTCCATCGTTTTCCATGTTGTGCAGAATGTTTGTTATCGCTTGTAGGCACTGTGTTCGGTAGTGTGATGAACGTTTGGAGTGTTTATTATTTTTATCTGTGCAGTGCTGCTGACTGAGCACGCCTTGGTTTGTTGTTGGTACCTCCCCTCCTATTGTTTCGTTTGCCCACGTGTTTCGCTGGGTGTGTTTTATCGACGAGGGGGCATTTGCGGCATGTGGCTCTGTCTGGGGAGTTATCTTCTCGCTGGGAGCCGGGGGTTTTCCCAACGGCGACGCTGTTGTGTAGTTATCCTCTCTTTGCAATCCTAGGATTTTAGTGGTTTCTGTTGCGTTTTCCCATGGTAAGTGAATTATTTCTTTTAGTTTTTTCTGTTTCATATGTTGGTCCTCTTCTCTGTCTACTTTCTGTGTCCTATAGCATTGATAATCAGCAAGTTTCGCTGGTTTCTTTGCTTCTCTCCTAGGACGATCATGGCTTGCACTGGTTTCTGGTCTGGGTGGTAGTGGAGGCCACTCGTTTGTATCTAGGTTACGTCCTCCTGTGTCGGTTGGTGTGGGAGTGTTTATCGGAGGTGCTGGGGCCCTATGCTCGGGTGGGGGCGTCCTCTCAGGCCGTGTGGTGAATGGAGGGGTGTCCGGTGTTGGTTCTTCAAGGGGTACCGATGGTGCATGCCTCTCCATCTCTCTCAGTGCCCTTTCGACCTCTCTGAATATTTCGGTGGTTGGTTCCACTGGGGGGTTTGGTGGTTCCAATGGTGTAGTGTTTCTCCTTGGTGGGTGCCGCCCCAAACATGCCCCTCTCATGTTGGGTCTTACTGCTTGTTCCCTACTGGGTGGGGCTCTCCCTATCGTCTCTTGGCAAGAACGGTAGTGTTTTAACCGCCGACCGTTCTGGGTGAATGCTTGTCCGTCTCTCTCTAGTCGGTAGGTGTGGTTGGGGTGTCTGTGTGATGGTGTAGGGGCCGACGTAACTTGGTTGGAGCTTGGGGTTGCCTCCTTTTATGCGGCGTTTATTTTCCATCACTACTAGGTCCCCTTCTGCGAATCTCAATGGCTCGTCTCCTTCCTCTTGGCGTACCTTATGCTGAAGATTGCGTAGGTATTCGTGAGCGACGGCCAAATTTTCTTGTGTGCGCAGGGTGTGCTCGTTGATGGTCGCCTGCTCTAAGGTGGGTGCGTCCCCGGTAAGTTGGTCGGGGAGCCGTACTTCTCTGCCCATCATGAGGAGATTGGGCGTCTCTCCCGTAGTGGAGTTGGGGGTGGCCCTGCAGGCCCGCATTATTTGGGGCAGCAGGCCGTCCCACTCGTCTTGTCCCTTGGTGAGGATCAGCGTCCGAAGAGCGTCACCTAGCGTCCTATTTTGGCGCTCGACCATTCCATTTCCCTGAGGGTGATAGGGTGTAGTGCGCGTCTTGCGCACGTTCCACAGAATACACAGCTCCTCCAGCAGGGTGGATTCAAATTGGGCTCCCTGGTCCGTATGGAGTTGCTCGGGCAGCCCCCAGTAGCTGAAAACCCGCTCGTCCAGGGTGGCGCCCACTGTGGGGGCGGTGGCGTCGGGTATGGCGATCGCGTCTTGCCACCGAGTAAAATGGTCAGTGAGGACCAAGATCCAACGGTTTCTTCGACTGGTGAGGGGTAGGGGGCCCACCAAATCCACCGCGAGCTTCTGGAAGGGGCGGCCGGCGTAGAGTCTTTGCCCTTCTGGGGCCCCGGGTCTCTGGCTCTTCTTAGCAACTTGACAGACTTCACAGTCCTTCACTAAGCGACGTATCAAGGCGGACATGCCTGGCCAGCACCAGTCCAGCATGACACGGGTCCTGGTACGGTTGATGCTGGCGTGGGCCAGTTTGTGGGTTTCCCATACTGTGTTCTCACGCCACGGAGGGGGGCAGACGGTGCAGTACTTCGTTCTTCCTTGGTGATCCAAGCGTAGCGTTAGTACTCCGTCGGGCCTTATACACAGGCGCTCCCTCCGGTCGTATAGAACTCGTAGTTCTGTGCTGCCTTCCTCTAACTCTTGGCGAGGGATGGGTTCTTGTTCTTGCACTGCCCTGTACATACGACTTACTGGGTGGTCGCCATCCTTCTGGGCCTGGACCAGCTCTCTGGTGCTACGAGAGGGGTCGGTGATGGTCAGATGCACTTGTGCCTGCTCCTGCTCTGCGGGGAGGTCGGCGTGTGAGGGTCCACCGTCGCGCCGTTCGATGGCGGTACACTGCCTGCAGTCTATACACTGGTCTTGCCGGCTGAGCCCGTCAGCGTTAGCGTGACGGGGTCCTGCTCGGTGTTCCAGCTGATATGTGAATTCCGCCAGTATCTCCAACCAGCGCGCAATCTGGTTGGATGGCTCCTTGCGGCGGCACAGCCATCGGAGGGAGGCGTGATCCGTCCTTAGGCGGAATTTCCTTCCGTACAGATAGGGCCGGAAATGTTTCACCGCTTTCACTACGGCCAGGAGTTCTCGTCTGGTGACGCAATAGTTGCGTTCCGCTGGGGCCAGGGTTTTACTATAATATGCGATCACTCGCTCCCTGCCTTCCTGTTCTTGTGAGAGTACTGCTCCCAGTCCCACGGCACTGGCGTCCGTGTCCAAGATGTAGGTGATGGTGGGGTCGGGGTACCCTAGTATGGGGGCCTGGCTCAGGCGTGACTTGAGGGCGTGGAATGCCCCTCGTTCGTCGTCTCCCCATCTCCATTTGACTCCCTTTCCGGTCAGAATGGTTAGTGGCTTAGCGATCGTCGCGTACTCAGGAATGTACTCACGGTAATAGCCGGCCGTGCCTAAAAAGGCTTGGAGGGCTTTTACGTCGCGGGGTTCCTCCCACTTGGTGACGGCTTCCACTTTCCCGGGGTCGGTGGCTACTCCTTCTGAGCTCACGACGTGTCCCAGGTATCGTACTTTCTGGCTTAGCAGCTCACATTTTGAGGTCGGCCTGTTGTAGTCGGCCCAACACTTCTCCTAGGCGGTGCAGATGTGTCTGGAAATCTGGGGCGATTATAATGACGTCGTCCAGATATAGTAACAGCGTTTTCCAGTGCAGGCCCTTTAGCACCCTTTCCATCAGGCGTTGGAAGGTGGCCGGCGCCGAGGTGAGTCCAAATGGGAGGACCTTCCACCTCCACAGGCCGCTCCGGGTGATGAAGGCAGATTTTTGTTGAGCATCTGGATCTAGGGGCACTTGCCAGTACCCACTGGTGAGATCTAGAGTGGAGAAGTAGCGACTGCCGGCCAGTGCATCCAGTGAATCGTCGATCCTAGGAATCGGGTATGCATCCTGGCGGGTGACGTCGTTCAACTTCCTATAGTCTACACAAAATCTCCAGGACGAATCTTTCTTTCGTACCAGGACGACGGGGGAACTCCAAGCACTATCGGCCGATTCGATCAGGTCTTTTGCCAGCAGCTCTTTGACCTGTCGTTCTGCTTCAGCTTCCTTCTCCGCCCCTAGGCGATGTGGAGGGCAACGGATAGGTCGAGTTCCTGGGGCTACTGGGATCGAATGCTCGGCTAGGTGGGTACGTCTGATGTCTCCATCGTCTTTGCTGAACACTGTTTGGTAGCGGGTAAGCAGCTCATGGAGCTGTCTCTCCTCTCTTGGGGTGCTACACCCTTGTCGGGCTTGTGAATACAGTGTGTGCAAGTGAGGGGGTAGGTCCCGGCCTTCTGTGGTTTCTGGTGTGTATTGCTCGGTGGTTGGTTGGACTTCTTCTGGTCCTACTCCCGTAAACGTCCCGATTACTTCACCGGCTGGAACGCAGATACTTTCAGGGAAGGGGTTGAGGCATCGTACTAGTACTCTCCCTTGGTGGTCGGGTACGTTGATGCTAGTAGCTAAGAGCAGACCACCCTCCATACTCTCGATGATGCCTTGTGGACAGGGTTCCTTGCTGGTGAGGTGACACAGTATAGTGGTCTCCGCCTGTGGGGGTAGGTAGGTGTCCTTTTTGACCTGTACCTTTGAGATCAAATCTCTCCCGTACCTGTCTGTACATGTCAGTTCTTTATCGTGAATCTTCAGAATGGGCTGGTCAAATCCTATTTGACAACTCTGGTTTGCGAGGAATGGCATGCCCAAGATCACGTCCTCGTTTATCTGGCTTACTACGAATGTCTCCTCGTAGTGGATGTGACGGATGCGTCCTGTAAGTGTGAGCAGGCCGCAGAATGGCAACCGCGTGCCATCTGCCATCAATCCGTGTGAATCGTATTGTTGCAGATGTTGCTGGACTCTGGGGGAGAGTTGGTCGTAGATTCTTTTTGCCAATAGATTTGTATTGCACCCGGTGTCTATGAGGTACGTGACCGCTCGGCCCTCTACCTTCCCGGGTAGGTAATAGCTAGATTTGTACGGCCTCTCCACTTGGTTTAAGTGGATGGTCTTGGGGCGGCTTGTGTTGGGTCGGTTCTGGTCCTGCCTCGGGGGTCGTGGTGCGTTGCTTGCTTGCTCCTCTAGCGGTGGAGGTTCTTCCTCTCCTCCGTCGGCCAATGGGTGAAACCGATTGGTCAGTGGGACGGGTGTAGGGGTAGTCTGATGACTGTAGGGTGTTCGTTGAGTTCTTGCCCGTATGCAGCTATTGGGGTGTCCCACTACTGCGGGCCGAGCCCGTTTCCCTGCCTTGCAGTCCAGGGGGCAGTCTTGCATTGACTGCGTAGGTGACCGGTCCGTTGGCAACCCCAACAGCGTTTGGGTGGGCCCTCCTGCGGCTTCTGCTTCAGCCCGGCCACTTCCTTGCTGAGGGCCTCCACTGTTTTTAACAGTTTGGTGAGCGGGTCGTCGACCTCTTGACAGGATACCTCGTGAGAGAGGGGGTCGAAGATGTTCTCGGGGGGTCCCTCGTGAACCGTCCGAATGTTGGAGTGTGGTACAGATGGGTGTTGGATTTGCAGGTAGTCATTGCCTGCCCTAACGGCTTCCTCCAGACTGGTGGGCCGGATGGCCAACAGGTGGCGCTGTAAATAAGCGTGTCCTAAGGTGCTCAGGAATGTCTGGAGAGTCAGCTCCGTCCGATTCCTTTGAGGGAGTTCCTCATAAGCTGCCTCCACCAACTTTTCTACTGTGACTGCGTGCTCTCGCAGCGTATCCCTTGGGTGCTTCAGATACCCCGTCAGCTTACTCTGCGCCTCCGTTCGAGTCAACCCGAAGCTGGCTCGGAGGGCTTCCAGAATAGCTTGTTGGGTCAGTCCGCGCCCACACTGTTCTGCTCTCCCTGTTAGTGCGTGGCGAAGATGGACCGTGGCCTCCTCAGGAGTCCAACGATTCATTCCGGCCACCTCTTCAAATCGCTGGATGAAGTAATGGACATCACCTTCCCCATCAAAGTGGGGGGTTTTGAATTTACTTCGAGCGTTAGTGGTGGTCATCCTCTCTAGGATATCCATTAGCGTGCCCATTATCTGTAGGGACGAACCTTCTCGATCCGAGCTCACTGCTCTCCGTCGGTACGACATTGTGCAGACTGGGCTCTTGTCTTCGGGAGGTCGAGAATTCTCTGTGGGCCTTGCAATCCCATTGCTGCCACCAATGTACAGGAATTTGTGTCTGGGTGGTAGCCACCTGTACACACTCCCGACGTGCTCTGCTTCTGCCCAAGTCTACTTACAATAATCTGCTGTTATTGTTCGTATTGTCTGGAGAGCATTTATTGGTTTGTGCATTTATGGGTGCAGCCGAATCTGGCTTGTATGCTTGCTGGCAGTAGACAATAATTATATCCTAATTATTGGCTGCCTCTGAACCTTCCCAAGGTTCGACAATAATCAATGCCGTGATTATGGTCTAGTTAAAAGTTTGTTTCGAACTTTGCTGCTCACAATAATTCTGCAGGAATTACTGTTTAGTTTAGAGTTTGTTTCGAACTTTTGGTCACTGACAATAATGGTGCGGTAATTGCTTTGTCTAGTTCGACTCAGTCGAGATCGACAATAATTACACTCTGATTATTGTTGTGATAGTTTTGCTGCGAACTCCACGGTTCGGATTTCAGTATGAGTCGAACTACTAGGGCACCAGGTGCTTTGCGTCGTACACCTCGAGTCGAGGGAATACGCAGTAAGAGAGCGAACAATCTTACTTTCCGCCAAGCCTCGTGCTTGCTAATAGTCGACCAGCGCTTGTAGTTATGTTGCTCCTAGCTGTGCTCAGTGTTGCTTCTTGAGAGTAAGAATCTTCTGAGAGTCAGGCTAACTCTGAACTTTATTGCACTTACATCAGTTTAAATACAGGGAAGGCGGGTACACATTACAAACCACGCCTGAGTAAAAATATTGGTACAAGCCACGCCTTGCCCTTACAACAGCACCCAATTGCAATAATTAAAAACGTGGAAAAATATAACATGTGATAAATAATTATTTGGTGTATAAGATAGAACGCACTGAAATAGACTCTAGTATCGTGGATACATACAAACAATAGAACTATACACAGACGTATACAATGCGTAGCGAGTAGATATTGAGATGTAACCGTAGACAGTGAGTTATCGGCTTAAATCTTATACAAAGGAATACGGACAATGAGATACAGGCTCAGACAGTAATTGCGAGATAATGTCTTACTGCGTAATAATAAAGTGAAAGAATGTCTTAGTGAGTACATGATAATAATAATAAAATAGGGAGAGTACTGGCGTCCCTCACAATATTTTACTATTCATTTGTTGTCACTACTACAGTTATTGACTATTTATTATATTGTTTGTCTCTTCACCAGGAATATCTCTTCACCAGGCGGCAGCAGATTCATCAACCTTGTAGGGATAGATAAACTTTGTTGGCCACTTGTCAAATTACCACACCACTAATGTTTAGCTTCTAGTGTGTTTGAGCCCACCCGCTACCACATGAAACTTATCTTTGAAGCAACTCCAATTGTGTTTGATTTTGCTGGTTGTTTTTTATGAATTGATTTTTCTTTCTACACTCATAGGAGAGTTCCTCAGCAGTAACTGGAAGTACCCAATAGAATTGTATGGTATTGGCAAGTACGGAAATGACTCCTATAGAATATTCTGTACTGGCGAGTGGCGGCAGGTGAGTGTCTAACCAGAAGTAGAGTTCTGTAATAGAAAAGTAATAATTTGTTTAGCTATAATTGTTAGTTGGCATCTGTTGTAGGTGAGTCCCAGGGATCATATGCTGAACAAGTACCACCAATGGTTGTGTGATAATGAACAGAGACCGGTAGTTTTGTAAGTAGTTCATGTTTTCAGGCTACGATTATTAGTGCGCGATCACCCCACAACAATTTGCAGACTGAATCCGGCACTGTTGCATTGTGTAAATGTAATTTTTCAATTTTTAGTGATTATTATTGGCAGTTGAACATGGTTTTTACACCTTTTTTATAAAATCTAACACAAAGTCGGTGATGTTGAGTGACTGTTTTCATCTGAATGATTATAAAATAAGATAACTATCAGCTTTGCTTCCAGCTATGGCAAAATAATTAAAAATATTATCGGGGAGATTTTCAATTTTTGAATTTGAAATTATTTGTTTTTTGGTTTTTTCTTCTCATTTGGTTTTTATTTAAGATTAATCCTAGTTTGAAATACTAAATAATGGGTTTAATTATTTAAAATAAATTATTAATGAAGGTAAATAAAAGAACTTGGATCAACAACAATCAATAATAATAAATATCAAAATAACGACTCATTACTCATTGATACCACAGACATAGTATCAGTTATCATTGACAACGTAAATAGTAATGTTATGTCTATGCTGGAAACAAGAATTCATGAATCTTTGTTATCAAAGAGCAATTGCTTTTTTGGCTAAAATCTTTTCTAGCGTGTATGGACTCACTAGCCAACAAAGGCACAACTTCAACATGAACGTATTTTTCTTCAAAAATTGTACTAGTGTCTGTGTTTTATATATCAAACCGTATCAACGAAGGAGGGAAAGCATTCGATTTGATCATTTCGTATTTTTAGTGTTTTTGAAATTAATTCCTGCTATCGTTTGTCCAGTTTTGAGTTTTGTGTTCCTACATCAGTCAACCTTATTAAATAAATAAATATTTTAATATTTTGTTTAAACAATTTTTTGTTGCATTCTTAATATTGTAGTCAATTGATTAAACTTCCATTTTATTTTTTGGCACTTTCAGATATTTTTTTTTAAATTTCTACTTATCGGTTTTTTTTTTTTATGATTTGACTTAGTTTCAGTACCTTGCTATTTATCTGTTGTAGAAATGAAGGACTCACTGATTCTACCATTCAGAGTGCAGACAACTGCTGATTTTTATTTTTCTATCATATTTTTGAGTTTAGTTTTTATTCCATTATTTAATATTTTATTTTTTATATTATATACTTAGTAATAAACTTGTCTTACCAAATAAACTATTTTGAAGGTTATCGTTTCCTCTGGTTGGTTTTGGACTCTGCTATATAACAACTATATTTATCTGAAGCTCATGAACAAAACAGTGCTAAAGGGTTATATCGCAGGGTTGAACCAGGTCATTCGAATTGCTGTAAAAGTTGAAATCAATCATAATTTGGTTTAATTGTTTTGTTTGAATGAAGCAGTTAATAATTTGTATACAGTTTACTTCAAAGCGTGTCTGTGCCTGTCTGTTTGTCAGTAGTTTACGTCCTTTTATACAAAAGAGTGAATAAACCTTGATTGGTGTGAATATTGTAAGAAATGGATTTTTCTCATCAAGGTTATATCATTCAAGAGATCGATTTCTTTAGTAAACTATTTCATATGAAGACTATTCAAGACCTGTTCGACAAACAGGTCGCGAATAGTCTTATTGTTGAGATTTACTCTTTTATCAAATCATTTTCTCACTTTGCCTTCTATGGAAATGGCTGCCAGTGAATGTTTCTTCATGTAAATCATTTTTACATCCTTCATGCCAGGTAAATATATCGTAGTTTGGATCTCTGTTAACTTTCTCAAGCATAAACTCATGCTGCAGATTGCACCCAATTTGTTATCCTCTTACAACCATATCTGCATGCATCTTAATATTCAACTTTTCTTATTTGCAGAAGTGGCTGCCGGAGACAGTCATTGCTATGGGAATGTTTGAGGAAATGCTATGCTTCTGATTGCATCACCCTCAGCTAGCGTGCAGTTGAAACACTCTTTGCTGGAATGTTCATCCTTGTGTCTTGGGAAATCCACCCAGAGTAGGGTATTTTATGAGGATGATATCACCAACACCTGCTACACAATGTCATGCGTTGATGGAAGAGTTCCGGGAAAGGATTCGCCTGATGATATCTACGTTGATGCTCCTACTTACTTGCTAGAGGTCGGTGTTCTGTTCATCGTTGTCAAACTTATTGTTGGTTTAGTTTGAAATTAAAAGTTCAGTTCGATATAAAAAAGGGTTAACATTTTAAAAGCGAAAACTTACTGCTTTCCAATTCATGTTTATGACATAGCCAGCAATGTATTCAATGAAAACCCGCGAAGTATCTAATAATCAACATCTGGTCTCAAACTCCTGACCTTTCATGCATTTGTCCACAACATTATCCAACTGAGCTATTAGCCCTCAACCTTCCTCATACTTTTAACCATTCACATTCATAAGCCTCATTCCTTGGCACATACTAGTAGCCTTAGTTCTACCCTAAGAGTTTCCAACTGCCTTTTATGATTCAGGAAAACCCGCTGTTATGTCCAGTCAACACATTGACCAGATGGGCTACAGCTTCCCTGCTAGTAGAGCTGTAGATGGGATTTATCTCCCACCATGTGAAAGAAAGCATGCCACAGACGATCTCATATCTATTGCTGCCTCAGTGGATGAGGAGAGCCCTTACTGGAGGGTAGACTTGGGTGGTGTGCACTGTGTGTGGTCTGTTAACATTCTCAATTGAGCTGAAGGTGAGATGCTAGTAGGACTGAAGATCATTGTACAGCTAATTGGAGCTGACTATTCCATATACAAGCCTGTTTGTCATTCATTATGTCATCAGTTATTCATATGTTTTGGATATTTTTGTCTATTGATTATTACTGCATTCATTATTTGCCATTTAATTTTATCCGTTGAAACTATGGATGAAATATAGCAGGACTGCCAGCTGCGGCCGCTCAATATAACCTTTATCACTATTCAAATGCAGCCTTTTGTAGGAGTCACCATGATAGGCTATTTTTGAGCAAATTGTGATATGTTGGTCATATTGCAAGAGCCACAATATTGTGTTCATATAACAAATGAGTTGTCTTCTCATTAGGGGAGACAACTACGCCCATGTATAAAATATCCATGGTGTTGCGCCTCAATATACTTTTTATCTTAATTTATTTGTGGGAGTCACCGTGATAGTCCATGTTAACGCAATTTCCTGTCCCTAATTTGCAATGCAATATGGCTAATTTTGAATACATCCAGTTCGGTTCACTGGTAATCCTAGTATATTTTATCTATGGTCAAAACAGCAATTTATGTCAATTGGTTACAGAAATTATTTTTGACTAACTGTTTTTTAGTTATAGCTTTATTTCAAGTTTATTGCACTAAATAAATTGTCAGTCACGCTTTAGCCGGCAGTGATGTAGCTGTACAGAGAGCCAAGAACGCTCAAGTAACAGTTGCAGAAGAAGAAGACGTCCATGATGTAACGGACAATCTCTCTGGCTACCACTCAAGCCTGCTCAACCAATACTACACCAGGATTGTATGCAGTCCAGCCAGTGGCCAGTTTGTACAGATACAACTACTCACAACAGACATCCTACATTTCTATGTCGTAGAGGTCTCTAGCCTGGTAACTCGACAACCATTTCCTGTACTCAGTAGGGTTATTTACTGTAAGTTCAACTTTTTTTCGTTGTTATTGTTTGATTTGACAACTTGATTTTACCCAAAAGTTAGAATCATAGTTTTAATAGTCATAGTTAAGTAAACCTGTGACTAAAACATTACTTTTAAGCAAATAAATTTGTGTGATTGAAAGCAGTTTTTATGTTGTAGTTATTGTTCAGTGGTGGCTTGCAGCTGTCTACAATGTAGCCTAAATCAACGAATGATCCTTTTGCATGCTCAGAAGTTGTCTTGCCTGTGGCTTTTCATAGTTTAAGGCAAGACAACTCCTGAGCATGCAAAAGGGTCATTCGTTGATCTAAATCTATCTTATAACGCAGTGTTGTTCTGTTGTTATAGTATATAACAATGTGGTAGGTTCTTTCTATTACCGTAACAGCTGTCTCCCCTTTTCCTGCTGTCATGGCTGTGATCTTCATAATAGTCACCAACAGCGAATGATGTAGTAAAATTTGACAATTTCAATAAAAATGCGATACTAGATATTTAGGAGTTGTCCTACTCTATCTATAAACAACAAAAGATTGATGGTGTACGTGAGAGTGGTGTGTAGAAAGTGGTGACTTTACTAGATTACAAAGAGAAACGACAAAAGAACTGTGAATGTCCCTTCAAGGAGCCTCAATTGCCTGCATGTTCTTGGTCACGTCGCATTACCTTGTTTTTATAAAAAGTGGAGTTGTTTTCTCATTAACAAATACAATTACACCCCTGGATAACACTCAATCAGCAGCTCCTTGCTATAGCGTTTATATCCATTCATTAGTAGGTATCGCTGATGAGAGCTTATATCCAGTAACTGATTTAGAAGTTAAGATGGCTACTTTTGGTTACATCTGGTATGTATATCCACCAATCCTGGTATGTTTCATCCATGACACATCCCGAGAGCCACTTGTAATGTTGGTTAAAAAAATTTGACATCCAAAAACCGATAGTAATATAAAACCATCTCATCTCTTGATTATGCTTTGTTCAACCTCAGCACACTTGCCTCCCTTTTATGTGCATCCACATTAATACATCCTGCGAGGATAATAGTCAACCAACAGGTATATTAGTCAAACAACATGTGTATTAGTCAACCAACAGGTGTATTAGTCAACCAATAGGTATATTAGCCTACCAAAAATTGTATTAGTCAACCAGCTGTTGTATTAGTCGACTAGTAGGTGTGTTAGACAACCAATAAGTGTATTAGTCAACCAGCTGTTGTATTAGTCGACTAGTAGGTGTGTTAGACAACCAATAAGTGTATTAGTCAACCAATTGGTGTAATGGTCAATCAACAGTTGTATTACCCAACCAATAGGCGTGTTAGTCAACCAATAGGTGAATCACCCAACCGATAGGTGTGTTAGGCAATCAATAGCTGTATAGTCAATCAACAGATCCAAAAGTAGATGCATTAGTCAACCACAAAAATGCTTGGGTAACGACCAGATAGGAATCAATATTGTGACATGGAGGAATTGCGAGAATTGTCAAACATGAAGTTAACTGATTTCGTTGTTTTTGTTTGTTGCAGATTTTGTTTGTTCGTGACAGTTTCACCTTTTATTTGTGTAAGGAGATCATTTTCAATTTTCTTTCGCTTAAAAAACTTACATTAATACAATTTTTTCTTCGTTGAAAAAAGCACATCTTGCTTTTTTCTTCGTCCGAGAATCTCTAACAGTCTCAAATTTTATGATTGAAGAAAAAATTGGGTTTTTTGTTATTTTTCTTGCGAGAACGAATCTCAGAAACTCTTTTATTAATTTACACAAAAATAGACATTTCCGTTTTTCCTTAGAATAAAAAAGCTCTCACAAAATCAAGTTGCAAAAAAACAAAGTGTCACGTGGTGAGTCCTTAAGTGGGCAAGTTGTCTAGGGGGCGAATCGCAAAGTTGGCGAACAGTGGACATGTTGTCATGTGAGGAAACAGCTAATGTGAAATTAACAATAATTTTGTTTGTTACATTTTCTATTGGTGAAAAATTAAACTATTTTTATTGGTTTTTATTCATTATCACAACTAGTTTTGTCCTCGAAAAATACAAGTCCTTATGTTATCTTGTTGTTTCATTTGTCAAAGAATGTCTTAACAACTTTCATTTTTCTATTTTGGAAAAAACTCAGCTATTTTTGTGGTTTTTCTTGTGTCAAAAAAACTTGAATTTAGGTTTTATAATTTTACACAAAATTAAACACTTGTCTTGTTCCCTTCGAGTGAAAATATTCAAACCAAATTAAGTTCTCAGATAAACAATATGTCAAGTAGACAAGTCCTCCAGTGGGTAAGTCGTCAAATAGACGAAAGTGGGGATAATTGTCAAGTGGGCAAGTCATAAAGCTTGCGAGTCTTTAATTTGGCAAAATATCAAGTCAGCGAAGTGCTCAATTGAACAAGTTGACAAATGGGCGAGTCCTCAAGTGGGCAATTTATCTGATTGGCAATTTGACATGTGGGCAAATTGTAAGGTTTGCAAGTCCTCATGCGGGCAAGTCCTCAAACTCAAAAATTCTCAAATGTGAAACTCACCATTTTTGTTGTTTTCCTTTGTTACAATTTTTGTTTGTTTGACAGTTTCACCGTTTATTGATGCAAAAATAAACTATTTTCATGTCTTTTTCACACAAAAAGATTATATAAGTACAATTGGTTATTCTCTGAAAAAGCACTTCTTCCCACTGTTTTGTTTATTTAAAATTGTCTAACAGCCTCAATGTTTTTGTTTTGGGAAAAATTTGGCTGTTTTTGTTGTTTTCATTATGCGAATTAAGCTTGGATTTTCATATTTTATTTAATTAAGACAAAGATAAACATTTTTTTTATTTCATTTAAGTAAAGCGTTCTCACACCATCAATTTAATAAAAACCAAGTTTCACGGGGGGCTTGGCTTCAAGTAGGCGAATTGTCTAGAGTATACGTTGTCAAGTGGGTGAAATGTCAAGTGGGCGAGACATCAAATGGGCGAATAAAGTCGCCATCGAGCCATAAAGTTGACGAGTCCTCAAGTCGGTGAGTTGTCAAGTTGGCAAGCCTTCAAGTGGGTGAGTCCTCAAGTGGTGAAGTAGGCAAATGGGCAAAGTATCAAGTGAGGGAATCACAAAGTGCAAAGTTAATTATTTTTTTATCTCAGTTTTTGTGTTTCTGCGACAGTTTCACCTTCTATTTGTGCAACAAAACCCACACTTTTATTCCTAAACTAAAAAAGATATCTTTGTCTCAAAGAAAGTGAGCTTACTGGATTATGCACAACAATCTATCTATGCCTAAAATGAGAGTTGTGATCTCCTTTGTGTATGGTTAGCAGCGTTAAATTATCCAGTGATCTCACCTGGGAGCTCCATTTTCCATGATCTCAGGCTAGTTATAGCTGGCTACAAATAGTTGGCTAGAAATGGCTGACATGAAATTACTTTTGTGCAAGCAATTACCAGTGGCGGAATTCATTCACTTTTTTTAGGCGAGCGTGGGCGGGTCCATTTTACTATTTCCTACTTGACTTTTGATGACTCCTGAATTTGGGAAGTCGCTCAATTGACAATTTGCTCACTTGAAGCCTCGCCAGCAGTAAGACTAGCTGGCATGATAATTCACCCACAAGACACCTGAAGACTTGCCTCCTTGAAAAATTGCCCGCTTGATGACTCGCCCGGTTGACAACTCGCCCACTGGAAGACTCACTCACTTTACAATTTGCTTAACTACTTTCGTTGCTTTAGTTTGTTACAGTTTTTGCTAGCTTGTTGCAGTTTCCTCTCTTATTTGTGCAACACAAACTCTCAAGCAGAACAAAGTCAGCAGAGAATCTGAAGTAGAGCAGAGTCAGCAAAGTCACTTGAGCAAAACAGAGTCAGCGGAGTCTCTGAAGTAGATTACAATCATCAGAGACTATCAAGTAAAGCAAAGTGGGAAGAGATTGTGAAGAAAATCAATTTTAGACCCAAAAATAGAACCAAGGTGCAGTGATGGAGCACATAGAGGTGATGAGCGAGACCCATGCCATGGAGAGGTGGCAATTGGCAGTAAGGCTATTAAACACTAAGGGTATTGCTGGGCCATGGATGGCAAGTAGTAAAACAACTAAATGTACTGGAATACTAGTGGTAAGAGTTAACTAGGTCACTGAGGTACTGCACTGATAGAGTCAATAAGATGTGCCTCAAGCTAGAGAGTTTGGCAAAGTACTTTCCTTAGTTTTATCTGCTAATTCGTGTTTGTCTGTGGCTACTAGGCATTCCAGCTTTTTAGGGTTCAAAAGTTTGGGATAGAAATAGATGGAAGGGGTGGATGTTAGATATGCTTAAAAATGATGAGTGATAAAAGTTTTGTAAAGGAGTGGATGATTAAGTTGTTGGAAGGGATGAATCATAGAAATGTTTGAAATAGAAAGTGGTGAATGATTAAAGTGGTTGAAGGAGCGGATGATAGAAGTGGGCAGAAGGGGTGTATGGCAGAAATGGTTGAAAGGAGTGGATGATAGAAATAGTTAAAGGGGTTGAGGATAAAGATAGCTAAACATGCATCATAAAGAAAACAGTAAAGGGTGGATACACTATAGCAACGCTATCCCGTTGCTATAACGTAGTGTGTCATGTAGCATTGCAATGGTGGCAAAACTTAAGCTAAGCAATTTTGATAGCAACCACTTGCGAAGATTTCTGTATTATTTACTAAGTGCTTATATTTACATATCTCTCATCCATCCAATGTCTCTTGTAAATGCCTGTCTTGTCTCATTTGATAAATTACAAAACGTGTGAACAATGATGTAGTAGCAGTTGCTGTGTGTTAGTCGATTCAGGAGTTGTCTACTTTTGTGTGTGTGTTGCTGTGATGAAGTCGAGTTCAATAAACATTTAATCTTCCTCCTGCTATATAAGACTTTAAGATCATTTGGTTTATAAGCAAGGAAGAGTAGAGTGATACTGACTGGAGAGGATGAAACGGACTGCAGAATGATCGAAGAGAGATCAGCAGTAGGAATTTCTTTATGACAATGAGCAACAACTGGTGAGAATCAGATGTTGCCATTAAGACTCTTCTCATAAGCAGAGGGACATCACCAGCACCAGTCTCTTGCAAGGAAGCATTAACCTCTTCAGAGTTTACTCACGCAACAACACCTACCAAACAATTCAACATCAGCGTGTAGATGAGACCGCTGCACCTGTAGAGCAGAAGACCACTTCACCTGTAGAGCAGAAGACCACTTCACCTGTAGAGCAGAAGACCACTTCACCTGTAGAGCAGAAGCCCACTTCACCTGTAGAGCAGAAGACCACTTCACCTGTAGAGCTGAAGACCACTTCACCTGTAGAGCAGAAGACCACTTCACCTGTAGAGCAGAAGGCCACTTCACCTGTAGAGCAGAAGACCACTTCACCTGTAGAGCAGAAGACCACTTCACCTGTAGAGCAAAAGACCACTTCACCTGTAGAGCAAAAGACCACTTCACCTGTAGAGCAGAAGACCACTTCACCTGTAGAGCAGAAGACCACTTCACCTGTAGAGCAGAAGACCACTTCACCTGTAGAGCAGAAGCCCACTTCACCTGTAGAGCAGAAGACCACTTCACCTGTAGAGCTGAAGACCACTTCACCTGTAGAGCAGAAGACCACTTCACCTGTAGAGCAGAAGGCCACTTCACCTGTAGAGCAGAAGACCACTTCACCTGTAGAGCAGAAGACCACTTCACCTGTAGAGCAAAAGACCACTTCACCTGTAGAGCAGAAGACCACTTCACCTGTAGAGCAGAAGACCACTTCACCTGTAGAGCAGAAGACCACTTCACCTGTAGAGCTGAAGACCACTTCACCTGTAGAGCAGAAGACCACTTCACCTGTAGAGCAGAAGGCCACTTCACCTGTAGAGCAGAAGACCACTTCACCTGTAGAGCAGAAGACCACTTCACCTGTAGAGCAAAAGACCACTTCACCTGTAGAGCAGAAGACCACTTCACCTGTAGAGCAGAAGATCACTTCACCTGTAGAGCAGAAGATCACTTCACATGTAGAGCAGAAGACCTGCCATATAATACATAATTTCCTTTGCTATCAAAATGAAACTATTCACTCTCAGGCAACCAATGAGAGTTTTGAAGGATCCATGCAACCAAATAATTCATTCATCCATGTTTCTCTTGTTGGAACCATATCTTTAACCCAACTCACCAACTGGATCCCCAAGCTGACCAAGTTTTTGAAGATGAAAGTGGTTCTAGAAAAATGCTTACAATCGCTTGTATTCAAGCCTCGGTGTTTTAGGATGTACCCAGGCCTAACACTGCGCACCCTTTTGGTACAACTCTATTGCATCATGCAGCATACCCAATTGATAATGCTCCTGGATATGAAACTGATGTTGAACGAATACATGTCAATGCATCAACTATGGCTCCAATGGTTGGAATTGAGTATTGTCACCTGCACCATGCATATCCTATTGAGCCGATTATGTTGCATCATGCAGAATCTCTATTTGACGATGCTTCTGGTTACTAAACTGAAGATGACTAAATACCAATAATTTCACTTGCCAGGGCAGCAGCATTCAGAATAGACTATTGTCCCGGTACAATGCATACATTATTGAACCGTTTTTTTTGCGTCATGCAGAATCCGTATTGGAAGATGCTTTCGGATATAAAACTATGGATGCATGAAAACTTGTCAATCCACCAAGGCTCTACTGCTCGAAATTGAAACTTCTCACCTGCACAATGCATATCCATTTGAATCGTCTTCATTCAATCGCTAGATTCTCTATTTTACGATATATCTGACTAGCACCATAGCTATGAATCCAGTGGTATGTTGCCTTCCTGTTTCTTTACCATTTTTATACATTTGAGTACACAAAAGTGTCATTCATTGAAAGATCCAGATGGTCAATATATACCCACATTCAACCACAATTTGTAAACATTCAGACAAAAAGTGTTCGTAGGAGAAATCCTAAAGCAAAAATCTATCAAACTCTCTCTTCTTCAAGTTTTGTTGCTAAAATCTTTGACGCTGTTGAGAGCAGATACAACTGGGACTTCTGTGTTATCTTCTATCTCTGTGTGTGTATTTTAGATCCTCTGCCCAGGAATGTGTACACCCAAGTGTCTGCATGTGACATCAACTTTATCTTTAAATGTTTTAGTATAAATGGTTGCTAGTAGATATTATCGACATTCATCTTAAGTCTGTTGAAATTTATTCCAGGAGGTGTCTGCATTCACTCCTGGAGGTGTCTGCATTCATTCCTATCAGCTTTTGTTCCTGTCTATACTCGTAGAAATTTTCTATTTGTAGTGACACTCAATTAGTGTCTTGAAAGAATTTTGTTTCAAAGGCACAGTATTCTCTTTGCCAGTAAACAGGACCTTATTCGTATCTCCATTTGAGACTTTATGCAGTGTTTGAGTCCAACTTCATTCAGTGAGTCATCTGAGGAGCATTTCCAGGAGATGGTTTCGTCTACAGATGAGGAGAGTTGTCCAGACCAAAGTGTGAAATTATCTCCTCTGATTAGCCGGGCCCAGGATGGTAAAAGTTGCTAAAACAATAAAAGACTTTATATCTTTTACAAAAATAAAACAACTTTTGAGTTTGGTTTATTGACATTTCTGTGGAAGCATTAAGTTTGCATGAATAAACTAACACATCAAATGGGCATTCTTTTAACTGACAGATTAGTGAAAGGAACTCACAAATTTGTAATAAAAGAATTTCAATTGTACTAACATACAGCAGCACACAGAGAGGTAGACAACTCCTGCATTGACTAACATACAGCAGCAGACACAGAGGTAGACAACTCCTGCATTGACTAACATACAGGAACAGACAAAGAGGTAGACAACTCCTGCATTGACTAACACACAGCAGCAGACACAGAGGTAGACAACTCCTGCATTGACTAACATACAGCAGCAGACAGAGAGGTAGACAACTCCTGCATTGACTAACATACAGCAGCAGACAGAGAGGTAGACAACTCCTGCATTGACTAACATACAGCAACAAACAGAGAGGTAGACAACTCCTGCATTGACTGATATACAGCAACACACAGAAGTAGACAACTCCTGCATTGACTAATAAACAGCAACAGACAAAGAGGTAGACAACTCCTGCATTGACTAACAAACACTAACACAAATTAGCAATTGAAATATCGATAAAAATCTACTTACAGACTTCCAAAAGGCAAACCACATGAATTTTTCTTCTTGCAAAAGTAGGCAATGAAGCTCAATGAAAAGGTAGCCAATGCTCCAGCGTGAACAACTTTTTTCGACATTCTAAAATGATAGCAGGTAACGACTTAGTATAACCAATACGACGAAAGTTTTACAATAAAAAACATGTAAGCATCTAGTAAATTATTTTATAGCTTATTACCTGTCAAATAGCTTGCAGAAGCTAATTTGAGCTTCGTTCAGTTCTCTAATCTCTCACCTGTAAACAAAATCATTTGTAATATTATTTACTTCATCATCCTGAAGTTTATCTTTGCTCACAATATAAATATCTACATGCGTTCTGTACCTAATGCCTGTGATTGTGTATGCACGTGTAGTAGTTTGGAGGTTTTCTATGTCAACAATTGTACAAGAAACCAGAGACGACTCCAAATGAGACTAAAATACATGATCTGTGCTTTAATATGAATACTTACAGACACAATATTATACTTTGGTTATTGCTGTACGCGTATAAGAAAGCTCAAAGTTTCACAAACAGAGTTTTGAGCACACGAGCTAATTTCGAGGCAATGACACTTAGTAATGCATGTAGATTCTTTGTCTTCATATTTTACATATTCTTGTGCCAAATTTGAGTTATTTTCATCATTCCAAAGTCTGTTTGTCTAGGTCTAAAAATTGTTTGATCAGTATCAATGACAGCGCTTTTATAAATTCTCATGTGGCTGTTGCAAAAAATAATTATTGTTTTTGTTTTAGTTGCTCCAGATACAAATATTCACAAATGATAATAACTGAAACCAACATTTCACTGTTTCAACTACTGTTTCCCATGGCATGGACCCTGTGTAGGCACATCTTCTCATGCCGGAAAAAAACTTATACATAAGGCAACTTCAGGCACATGATAAATTGTTAGGGTAGAATTCAATTTAAATCTATAACTGTTTTATTTGCTCGAATATGATTGGATTATTTGAACTGCGCATGAACTTTATGCATTTGGTCGCATACATTGCCCAGTTTCACCTTCTATTGGGCCTTCAAATAGACAACATTTATTGTTTATTGTGCTTATATAAAGTATTAGTGTATTAGAGTCTGTGAAATACCCGAATTATCCGTTTGGTCCGAGGACACTCATACATTGTTGGTGGTTTAACGGAGCTGAATGTTGGAGATCTGACCCAGCGGAGACTCTGTCCTACTTTAGAATCTCTGCTGAGCATCTAAAGTAGAACAAAGTCAGCGAAGACAATGAAATAGAACAAAGTCAGCGGAGACTCTGGAATGGAACAAAGTCAATAAAATGAAGTTGGCGGAGATTTTGAAGGAATTTAGAGTGGGACTCTGAAGTAGAAAAACTTGTAGTGATGGAGAAAATAGAGGTAATAGAGCGAGATCCCTGCCATGGAGAGGTGTTAAATGGAAGTAAGGCTATTAACACTACCGGCATTGCTGGGCCATGGACAGGAAATTTGAGTGGGTATGTACGCTTTGGAGAAAAGCAGTAGAACAAAAACAGTACAGCTACACTACTAGTTGTAGGAATTAACTAGAAGACTGAAGTAGTAGACACAGCAATGTGTTTCAAGCTAAATAATTTGACTAAATCCTTTCCTTAATTTTACCTGCTAGTTCACATTTCTGTGCTGCCAATCACTGCAGCTTCAGAAGGTTTTAATCTTACACCAAACACTCTTTGATTGCAGGAACTAGTAAGAATGCTCTTAAATATCTTTGGGTATGTCTGATAGAAGTGGTTGAAAGGGGTGGATGATAAAAGTGGTTGAAAGGGGTGGATAATAGAAGTGGTTGAAAGAGAAAGGATGATAAATATGGATTAACATGAGTGATAGGAAGATAGTAGAGGGTAGATACACTATAAATATTCCAGTGATAATGATAAGATTTGATGAAGTACATCCTGCAGCATTGCAATGGTTGCAAAACTTGGGTTGAGCATTTGATAACCAATTGTGAACATTTCTGTATTTTTGACCAAATGTCTTCATTTACGTCTCTCTCACGCGCACTTTCATCCATCCAATGATTCTTGTGAAAGCCTATCCTGACTCATTTGACCAATCATGATACACGTGAACAATTATGTAGCATTTGCTAGTTTGTGAGTAGCTGTATATTAGTCAATGCAGGAGTTTTCTCCCAGTCTGTGTTGCTGCATATTAGTCAATGCAAGAATTGTCTAGCTTGCTGTGTGTTGATGTATATTAGTCAATGCAGGAGTTGTCTAAACTAAACACCCCTAAACCACCTTCAACAATGGGCGCGTGGTAGTAGCTCTGGGTCGTAGCATGAGGCAAATGCAGCCACTTACCAACGCACCAACGTATCTTTTTGTCAAGGCGCACTAGATGGGCTTTCGTGGGTTTCTGTAGCACGAGGCTGTGCGTAAACCTAAGAAGGAGATGTTCTTTCAGTATCTTCAGGCGTTGCTGAGGCTTCAGGGGGCCCCTGAGATGTTATTCAGACCCGCGCCAAGAAGCGACATGGTAGACGTTTCCAGCCATCTCCGGTCTGCTCTACTATTTGTACCTAAGCTAAAGCCCAGGTACCGATAGGAGCCCTCAGCATTGACAGTTGGTAATTCAACGCCATCAATACTGGCTACTGTATATTAGTCCATGCAGGAGTTGTCTACCGTTGTGTATTTTGCTGTATATTAGTCAATGCAGGAGTTGTCTAATTTTGTGGGTGTTGCTGTGAAGCAGTCGAGTTTAATGAAAAATTACGTTTTTCTTTATTTATGTAACATATTGATATCATTTGGTACAGAAACAAGGAAGAGCAGCGTGGTTATGACTCGATTGTAAGAAAGAAGCGGTTAAACAAGCGTGACAGCAACAACGATCAGAGAACAGCTGTGGAGATATCTCTGTAACAACGAACAACATCAGCTGACAAACATGAACATTGGCCATTAAGACTCTTCTTTTTAGCATAGAGACACCAGTCTCTTGCAACTCCGACTGCAGCAGGTAGGGGAGACCACATCACCTGTAAGGCAGGAGACCTGCTATAACAGGGAAAATTTCCTTTCGTGATAGCTAAATGATACCTGATTGTTTCCCTGGTAGCTACAGGTTACCATTTTAAATGAGGCAATTAGATGCAGACAGCCCCCAGCAAACCTAATCGATGGAAAAGTTTGTAATGATCAACATTTGTTTGTTGCATGTGGTTTTGTCTACTAAGTGGACTACAAGTCATCCTCTTTCTCTGGTTTCATTACATGATAAGCTAGTTAGATGCATCCTCTTCTTAAAATCTATTTGACAATTAAATATCAATTAACTTCCCATGTGTTGTTTTGTTTGTGGGAGTTGTCTGTCTACTTAAATAGATAACTTTTCAAGAACTGAAATTGAAAATTTCTGTTAAATTGTTAGTTTATTTCCGACATTTTATCGTGTTTAAAAGTTATGAGAAGAGATTAGGAGTTTTACGGATGCACCATAGTATCTGGATTTGATGTCCAACTGAAATGAATAAATAAAAGAAAAGAAGTAAGAAACCATTCCCGTGTTCTCATGCTATGGCCTGTGTTCTCATGCTATGGCCTGTGTTCTCATTTCAAGCAGTTGAAGAGAGCTAAGCATAGGAAAGAAAAGATTATGGTATGAAGAGAGCTTTTAATGGCCAAGAGCATACTTTACAGGCAGCAGAAGGAAACTTGGGGTGTTGTAACTAAGGATAACAACTTTAAATCTTGGTATATTATGGAGCAGATAACTCTTGTCCACATGACATTAAGGTCTCACCGAGGTGGTTGGGAGGGGCTGGAGGCTTGAAAGGAAAGGGAGGGATTGAGGGTAACAAGTGGGGCAATGAGAATACTATAAGGGGCGGAGACTCGATGAGGATACAGGATACAGGCTTGGTTTTGTTTGTACGAGCGTTCTTTCACATAAACCTCCATTATTTGCTGACGTATGTCTCTAAACAGCCAGGGACAGCATCGTTATAGAAAGACTCAAAGCAGCTGACTTTTGACTGGCTATTATCTGAATGCTGCTGATCATGTGACCCAATCTACTACACCTTGTTATTGACAAGCCATTAAATAAAAGTACATCTTGAGCTAAGAGCTAGCTAAGCTTTGCGTACATAGATTACATCACATGTACAAATCCAGGCCCGATCCAATACAAAAATGTACAAGTATGCCTTCAAGTGCTATGGCTCTGTTTGTTCCTTTGTTTACTTGTTCTACTGTCACAAAAGAAGCATACAGCAACAGCAAAGTCAAAACAGACGCTGTCCTTTCAGAGATGACAGCAAACCTTTTGATAGTTTTATGTATTTAGGTTTGGTGTATTTACTGGTATCCTAGCAACCAGCGTTGCTGTTCAATAACAATCAGGTGCTGTAAGACAGTCAGCATAAAACTAAAATGAGCTCTAACAAAAGCAAATAGCTAGGAATAGTATCTGCTGCATGTTAGATGTGAAACTAGCGTCGTTGACAACAGAGTGTTTTTGTGTTGGTTAGCAACTGCCTCAATGGTGGATACTGCTCATCATGTGACCCAAACAACTGCACAACTTTGTTGCTTTATCTATTAACTTGAAGCAGCTGGCTGTCAATCCAACACGCCTTTGAAGAACCCAAAAGACTTTCAAGGAATGAATATGTAGTGGTTGTTGCACATTGCTGTGTATATATTATACTATTAGGTGCTCCTATCATATCGGCTAAGAATGAAATATAACCAGTCATTGCTGAGTTACACTGTCGATCTCTGTAATAGTTTAAATCAAAGCTTTTCTAAAAAACATGCGAAAAATATTTTGATAAAACGCTTTGTATATTAGCTGAAAACATAAAGCAAAAATTGCAAGTGCCTGAACCAGAACAAAAACCATAATTTATTCACTATAATTAAAACATACTAAAGGTAATAAACTAGAAGCAGAATACTACTTGCCTACAGTACTAAGCTAATAAGAAAGGCTTATGAAAATTGTAACTTTCAAAAATTTGGCCAATGTTAACAAAAAGCAATGAGTCAAAGTTGAGGTATACCCAACATTATAAAAACGTGTCAGACAAATATCTATGGGAAGTGAAAGTATGTATAAGCTAGCAGGAAACCAGAAAGGTGATTTATATCGCTACTTAGACGCCCCTTTTTCCTATTCCCACATATCAATGTAGTAGATGGGGCTGAGGTTTATCTGGTCTATATCAGTTATTCTTCGATCGCATTCACCGCAAATACGAACATAACGTACATCATAACAATATTTTACGTTAGCATGTTCCTGTTTTTTACACTCGATGGGAGTACCACAATCTCCACAAAATGGTACTGTAGTCTTGTATTTAGACCAATCTAAACGTATTTCGCTTCCATCAAAGCATGGTTTGCAATATGGGATAAAGAAGCCACCATCAATAAACTTTCTTCTAATACGACTACCTTCATTGCTGCTAAAAATGTTATCACACATGGCACACCAGCAGTGGTTCTCATACTGGTGTTTGGCTAAAGCTTCCTTAGTCTTAAAAAACTCTTTTGGTGTGCACTGTTTAACTTCACATGTAAAGTATCGGCAGAGAGAGCTCTGTAATCTAACTGCTGCAAGGCCTTCGACAAGATTCTTATTAATAGCAAGATTTGCTGCGCTTGCTAAGTGATGAGTGAGGGTGGGTTCCAGCTCCACCCCACAAAAAACGACATGTCTGGGTTGCCATATCACATCCCAATCTTGGAACCACATCCGCTTTTGTAGAGCCTGAAACACTTCTGTGGAATGATCTCTGGCAAATATTGTACATTGTGGAGTGCCAACCAACGTTTCCAACGCCGGTATTTCGCCTTTGACAGATGCAATTTCCTTTTTAACGTAGTCTTTTAGTTCACCATCTGATATTTCACTTTGATCCAAAATAGTCCATGTAACTGATTCAAACCTTTGGAGGGTGAGCTTCTTGTCACTTTCTTCACTTTTCCTAAGCTTAGTCTTGTAGAACACCGCCAGAATACATTTTTGTGGATTTGGCTGAATAATTTTACAGAAAGAGTTTGCCAGATCTAAGGCTTCTGCGACTTCTGTTCCTGCTCTTTCACTTGACTCACTCACGGCTGATTCTTCAGGAAGCCTAGTGTATGGGTAATGCAGTGTACAATATACACCATTGTGATCAGTTGGTATGTCGTGGGAAAAAGTGCCCGATTGTTGTACGGTTGATGGCGAGCTTGTATAAATATGGTCAATGCATGATTCACCATGAGTCGCACGTTGGATGAGTTGCCTTATTTTATCGTCTTGTAAAACATCTGGACAAACAAAATCTCTGCTTTTGAGAAATTTTTCTAATGAGTTTGCGTGGCCTATTAGGTTAATGTTGAAGTCGCCGATGAACACAATATCTACACCTTTGGGTATTGCAGTGAGGAACTGAGACATGACACTAACTACGTGTTTGAAATGGGAAGTCAATGGAGAGTATACAGCTACCAGATGGAGGGGTGATTTAATGTTTGTTATCTCTATGTGTACAAACTGTACATTGTTCTCTGCATATTCACATACAGACCTTACTTTGTACACTACAGAGTTACGTATGTATATGAGGAGTCCTCCCCCATTGTTACGGTTATCTCTAGCCTCCTCAGAGCCACCCTTTTTAGCATACCTCCTGTCTGATCGGTAGAAAGAGTAGCCATTTTTCTTCAACGACCTATTTGGAGTGTCTCTGTTTAGTTTGCTCTCAACTAGGACTAACACATTAAACTTAGTTCCTGTAAGTAATTTCTTCAAAGAATTTTTTTTGTCATCTGATGTTAGAGAGAATGTGTTAAGGGCCCCTATTAGAAGATCACCTACAAGTTAGAATACAAATGCTGTGAATCATTTCATGGGATACAACATTGAGGTATGAAATTGATAGAGCTTCCTTGTAGATATATAATAGCATGAGTACATTAGCAGCTGAGTAATAAGGTAGGGGTGGTTGTAGTGGTTGGGGTTCTCAGAGGGATGGATATTGTGTGCGCAACAGCCACCCTGTGAATCCATTACAATATTTTACTACGAACCAACTATATTTTGAACAGACACGTTGAAGTTAAAGTGGAAGCCAAGGACAGTAGCTATTTGCAGTCTAGTTTTAACACTTGCAAGCATATAAATGTATATCAACATGGAACAAAAGCTACACCACCACTACGCTAGTGGCTCTTCAGGCCCTAGTAGCTTGTTCGCTCATCATACATTCATGATACTACAAGGTTATTGAGGCAAAAGCCGTGCTTGAGTATTTCTCACCTTTGTCCTTCCATATTTCTGATACATCAACATCAGCTTCTGGACGGTTCTCTCTATCCATAGTTTCTTTTGGCGTTATTTCTGTAATATATATGTATATATGTAGTTGGTTTATCACTGTGTTATTGTTGGTATGTACAAAGTATTATACATGTGTTATTGTTGGTATGTACAAAGTATTATACATGTGCACTTTCAACTGATTTGATACAAACACAAACAAAGTCCAACATTTCACTAACAGAATTTGTCTAGTTTAGACTTTACTCTTACATTATTTGATCTCTTTCCGCACAAGAAAATAACAGAACCACCTAATAATTACTCACTGAGACTTTCTAGACAAAAACCCATTGACTTGAGTGGTGCAGTCATTGCTATAACAGAGTTAATAGACACTGCGGCAGCAGAAGGGAAATAGACACTGCGGCAGCAGAAGGGAAGGCAGCCAGCTAGTTTGTGGCATTAAGTTTCTTATTTCTACAAGAAGAATCTACCAAAATACTCCTTATGGAGGAGTTTGAGTTTGAATATACCTATTTTATTGTTGTTTAGCTGACAGTTGTTGGTGTGGGTTTATGGATGAGTGTATCTACCCTCCAGAAGGAGGCAGGAATGTACATTACATGACTTGCTTCTGATATCTGCAACTTCTGAAAAAACAAAACAATGTTCGCGTCACTGAGGCAGTGTTGATAGAATCTTTACCAACTTGTTTTATTCTAGTAAAAAATTGAAACCACGACGGATGAATATCAGCCACTAAGAGGCCCCAATACATCACTAGAAATTTCAACCTATGTCTTTCTGCGCAGAAATAACTCGGCAATAGTTTTGTGCAAAATATATTAAACTCAGGCCAATAAACCATGGGTTTTGCAGTGTTCATCTATAAATTTAAAAAAATGCAAAAATAACATACGATATTTTCCATTTGTGCTGTCAATTATTTTACGTTACACAGTGTTACAGTAGTTGTGCTCTCTTGACTTACAATTAGATTATAGAGCAAAAAGTTCCTTTTATTCACTGGAAGAAAACCAAAGATTAGCATTCAGAATGGTCTATCTAGCTAGACAGACCAAACAAAAATTGCTGTTGCAACAAAACAGTCAGAGTCTGTGATCACCACCTAATAAATGTATGCCACAAGGAGGAGCCTGCCAACCCTAGAAATTTCAATCTATTTGTTTAAAATGTTTCTTTTACCAACAAATTCTCACCTTCAGTTTACACAAAGCCGTTTGTGCCCAGCTAAGACTACCTGCTTCTAAAACTCTCCTGCTGTCAGCACTTGTCACACTGATTCATTTCAGATAGAACAATACAAAATACACAACAGTTCAAATTTACCTTACATAGTAGCACAAAAAATTCCAGTCAAGTCAGCAATCTTCACTCTTTATTGTAGAGGGTATCAAGAACTTTGTAGATAAAGTCGCGCCAACTTGCTGGGTTAAAAACCACACATAGTTTAGTTTCATGTAGCTGTATGGCTGTTATTGCTGCTGCAGTAAGTGAATGCCGGCAGCTTGTAGCTAGAGGGCGCTGTCTAGTACTGCTGCAATAAGTGAATGCCGGCAGCTTGTAGCTGCAGTGCGGTCCAGTAGTGATGTCATGGCAACAATTGATTTAATGTTTGTTCGTTTAAAACCTGATCAAGCCTTTATCGTTGTGCAGTTTCATTTGCTACAAATAACAAAAGTCAATGGATAAGTCAATTAAGCAGTCAATAAGCAGCAACAATGAGATTGAATAACTTTTTCACTTTTTGTAGCTAATAAAACTTTCTCACAAAAACACTTTCTTACATAGAAAGTTTTCAAAGAAAGTGGCATAAGCATTTTGTTGAAAAGAATCAGCTATCGGTAGTACAATAGGAGCAGATCTGTGTGGGTTCACGTGATGTTTTGTTCAGGTACATGATACTTAGGAATGTGACGAATATGAAAAATAATTTGAGGTTCAATACCACGGATCTAATCATCGATCTTGATATGTATATATATATAGATATATATAATACTTTATGATATGTGTTGACGCATGAATATGCATATATATATATAGATATATATAATACTTTATGATATCTGTTGACGCATGAATCTTGATACTTGTTTTTATACCCTGGCTCCTAATGCGTTAGGACCCTTGATACCTCTCCATCCTCTCTCTTTCACTCGCACATGGATTGCCTATAGTGTAGTAGACTTGCGTCCTCTTCCACCGACACAACGGCATCCACTCCCTGTGTACCTCCTGCACATCCCTCTACGCTCTAACACTCCCGGGGTCGGGGTCCACCCCGAATAGACTGTATCAACCTCCACGGGGTCCACAACACAGACAGACTATACCAAAGTTACACGAATAAAATAGTTTATTGTACAAATCTATTTAGCAATATAAAAGGTGTTAACTTAGTACAATGCACAATACTTCTGTTTGCTTAAAGTACAGCAGCTCCTTTTCTAGAAAAACACCAGAAACTCTCACCCCCTTATTAGAGTCGAGCCAATTATATATAGTGAAACAAGTAAACAACAAATCATAATCCATAACACAAGACATGAGAACCATGCAGTCTAATCAAATCGTTACTACATGGCAAAGCAGCTCTGGGCTGCGTTCCAGCTCTTTTTAGATTAGTGGAAAGTTTCCATCCCTTATATGGTATTTCTAATTCTTTTGCTTCTGTTTCTACGGTCTGCATCTTCTCGGATCATTCTCTTGTGGTCGGCAGCCAACTCCTTGGGTATCAGACAATCCATTTCAGCCATTTTTGTTGGCTGGCCTGGGATAATGACCCGGGTTAACCCGGTAAAGGTCCTATATGATATATAGAGGAGACCCAGGATCAACACAGGACCGGTATAGTTGGTATACTTAACCTAGCATAGGTTATACATGTTCTTAAGAGAGAACCCCGGGTCCACATAGAACTGACGCTGGAAGATAAGGGAAGGGGTGTAGGGGGATCTAATGCAAGGGGTGGGTGGCAGTTAGAGTTCTGAGCTGTCTTTAGCATAAAAATCTCCTGTGAAAGGAATAGATCTCTAGAATGGTGTGTAAGGGCAAGATGGTTCTCCTGGGTTCAAATGCTTTTTTAAGCACCAGACCAGGTGACCATAAGAACTTTTAGAGGTACCGTTTTGTGTGCACCAGGTGTTGATTATGCCAGTTGATATTGTAGTGTTTGTATATTGTATAAGGTTATGATTATAATCTGTATTTATTGTGCTGCGGTTGGTTACATTGGAGTCTGTATCACGGGTTTGATTGTTGGAGTGATGTATGCTGGTTGCCAATAGCATCTTGTGAGATTTGATTTGCGTTGCTCAATTGTAGTTTGGTTATGATTTATTTGCATAATATAATAGGTAAAATACAATAGGTAAAATGTATATAATATTTGTTATATAGTCCAAGTTTTATTTATGTAAATCAACTAATAGTTGTTATGATAAACAAAATATGTATACAGTCACTAATGTACGAGAAATGATAAAAGCAAGACAGTGCTGTTGCATGTAGCTGGATGGCTGTTAATGCTGCCACAGTAAATGAATACTGGCAGCATGTAGCTGCAGTGCGTTGTGTCTAGTAGTGCTGTCATGAAAAAATTGTTTCAATGGATGCTTGTTTGAAACCTGATCAAGCCTTTAACGTTGTGCAGTTTCATTTGCTGCAGCTAACAAAATTCAATAGATCACTTTTAGCAGTAAAAAAGCAGCAACAATGGGATTGAATAGCTAGAAATAACTTTTTCCTTTTAGAGTAAATGATGACGGGTAATGTTCTGCACAAAATATCAACTCCACTATTTGTAGCTAGTAAAGCCTTGTCATAGGTGAAGGAATTTTATGCACTGTGAAAATTTTCAAAGAAAATGGACATAAACATTTTGTTGAAAAGAATCAGTTGTTTAGAGCTTGAAAATATCGAGAAGCAGTAACTGGTGACTGACTTGACTAAGTACCATGTAAGTCTCCCACATACTCCACTTCATTAGCGACATGGTCTCTAATTCATACATCCATCACTCACACTCTGCTCATCACTTGTCTGGGTGGTTCTGGTGAGAGGGGGTGAGGAAGGGGAGAGATGTGTCTTCAAAGATGTTAGCTTGTGCCAGGTGGAGGCAGTTGGGCTAGCCATTTTGATCTGCTGGTTGCCACTTCTGGTGGGTAGAGGTACTGTAGGTGGGGCTTTTTAGACCATAGCTGTAATCATGTGTGTAGAAGGGAGTAGGGGGGGGGGGGGGCGATAGGGGCGGACTTCCGAGCTACCTTTGGTTGGCAATGCTAAGATGGGGGTAGGGGGGGGGGGGGACGGGGGGGGGGGAGATCTGGAAATTCCCTAAAGCTACTCAAGGAGAGAGTCGGCTCCCTAGAGGCTGGCGTTGTAAGTTCTGCATGGGTGTCGTCTTGCAGCGCCCATCTGCAATCAACGAGGCTTGCTCCATTTGAGCTGATGCATGCAGGGTGGTCTCTGAGTTTTCATTAGGAGTTGCTGGGGGCATTATTTTGCCATGAAGCACAGGCGACAATTCTCCAACACGGGTCTGCACAGGAGGGTTGTACTCCGTCGATTGTACTTCCAACGGCAAGTTAACATTGTTGGCTTCAGACTGGAGACTTGCACCAGCTGCATTGGCTTCTGTTTGTTGGCGTAGCATGTCCAGGATTAGTTCTAGGAATGGAGCAGTGCTGCCTCTTGGCTATCAGGTGCTGTGAGGGGCAAGTTTGCTGGGAACCACACATGTTGAAAATCTCATGCCGTGCCATGCCATGCCGTACCGTACCGTACCGTACCATACCTTACCATACCATACCAGAAGTGATTGTAGCAATGAAAGAACAAACCAGAAAAATAGGGGTTTGTCTACACTAGATTCAGATGACGCAAAACTTTAATCGCTTTGTATAGTAAAACCTTTTGGTTTCAAGATTGCCTGAGGACAACCATTCACCTCAACCATTATTGTACTAGCTTTTGTAGGTCAGCATGTTGATTACTATAAACACCTTGGTGGTCAAATTCAGAATGCACTCTCTCTCAAAAGCTCCCTCGCCTTGCTAATTCTCACCAAAAACTGTCGACTTTCAACTCTGTTTATTCACTAGAGTTGTGCTCACCTCCTTCTAGAGTTGTGCTCACCTCCTTCTAGAGTTGTGCTCACCTCCTTCTAGAGTTGTGCTCACCTCCTTCTAGAGTTGTGCTCACCTCCTTCTAGAGTTGTGCTCTTCTCCTTCTAGAGTTGTGCTCACCTCCTTCTAGAGTTGTGCTCACCTCCTTCTAGAGTTGTGCTCACCTCCCTCTAGAGTTGTGCTCACCTCCTTTATACACTCGATTCCACATGGTTTCTTGGTTTTGAAAATTTCCATCGTTTGGTCTCATTCCAATAGACTTGTGAATAGTGTCAGTGTACGAGCTGACCCTCAAAGGTAAAACATCGATGTATCTGTCGTCGTCATATGATTAATAAGCACCACTTATCAGTGGTTGGTTGTAGACATTACATACAAGATGTTTGCAAACAACTATTCCTACACTATGAGAGCATAACTCCCGGTTTGGAAAGATTCATGTTCTATTACTTATATTAATAATTACGAGCTGATGACCTTGGTGATGCCAGAAGACTTTCTTACCCCGCATCCTCAAACTTGTCAGTATTTAAATGATAATTTCAAGTTTTTCCCAGGACAAATGAAAATGCGATTGACTCCTAAAATGATGTAGCTTTAGTATTCAAGTTGAGAGCTGTTGGGGCGGCAGATGCACCGCTCCCTAAATTGTTACTGCATGAACCATCTACTGATTATTACCGCCTGATGATACTTCTATGTGTATATCAAGACCTTAAAGAGAACACAACTCTGTATCTTCTCAGAACTTATCTGAAGTATACCAGCACAAATACTGTGGTTTATGGAGCCATGTAAAGGTTTATTGCAAGTTACCTCTCTCTGACACAAAACAATATTCACTACTGATAACTAACAAACACTTTCACGCACCATAAAACTCCCGAAAGCAGTGATGCAACGTCCTGGATCTGCAACCGTGCTTTCCAATACCTCTTCAACTCCACTTGTACCAGCCCAGATCAAACATCAATTTGTTGAGTCTGAGATTATCTCCAATTGTATTTCACAATACCAAGTGCCAATAGACTGCATTCTTGCTAACCGGTCAGACAAAGTCTTATATAAACATACTCCACCTGTCTACAACTCAAAAAGTGTGCAGGTAGCAATAAAACAGAGAAACTGATTACACATGGTCTTGGCAGTCAGCCATACAAAGCACTAGACAAGTAAATGGTACAGTTTAAAATCGTTCAATCAAATGCAATACAAAAGTGCTAAAAAGCTGAAAAGATCTAAAATAACTGGTCCCAGTACTGATTTACGAACTTTTGATTGTTTGATTAGATATAAATAACCCTCCTGTATGTTTGTAGGTTTTTTTACCTTGTCAGGTAACTATGAAGCCGGGGGGGGGGGGGGGGGAGGGGGTCATGTCTTCACCCTTCAGTTCTGGCGTAGTCGCTGTATATATAGTATAAATCTACCACTCCTACTGTCATGTAATCAAATGATCTCACCTTTGCTTATGTTGGTAATCCCTTTAGTTGGCATCCAAAGCTTTTGTACGGACACTGGCCATCTACATTCAGAGGATAACCCCAATTCAACCAAAACTGGCCAGTACTTTCATCACAACTTTCTATGAGGAAACCCCAGGGACAGGAAGCTGCCAAAAAAGGCTTGCAATGGGAAAGGGGCTAGCGTAGGGTTGGGGTTGGTGGTAAAGCGAAAGTAGGTCGCTTCAGAGAACTGACAAATTTCTTTCTATCAAAACATGGCTTTGCAAGAGTACAAAGGAAAGGAAGAAGAAATTGGGGCCTAACAGGGGTGTAAAGAGAAAGAATATGGGGCCTGATGAAGTATAAGGAAAAGACCTGGTGGTTAGGGGCGTAAACAGGATGCTTGGAGAGGGACCTGTTTAAGACTGGTATATGGAATACATCAACCACAAACACTGTTTTGTTAAGGAGCTTTTATTCAGCAATGGTCAAAACACCTGTGAATACAGCAGGTAAGATTACATAAGAGGAAGACACCCAACCGTAAGTTGTAAAGTTACGAACAGAAAAGGTAGATGTTGGCAGGATGCCAGATAAAACATATATATACACAATAACATGCAGCTTATGCCTGGCTCCAAAACCTACACAGGGTTTAGATACACCTACACAGGGTTTAGATATACCTACACAGGGTTTAGATATACCTACACAGTGTTTAGATACGCCTACGCAGGGTTTAGATATGCCTACACAGGGTTTAGATATACCTACACAGGGTTTAGATATGCCTACACAGGGTTTAGATATGCCTACACAGGGTTTGGATATACCTACACAGGGTTTAGATATACCTACACAGGGTTTAGATACGCCTACACAGGGTTTAGATATACCTACACAGGGTTTAGATATACCTACACAGGGTTTAGATATGCCTACACAGGGTTTAGATATACCTACACAGGGTTTAGATATACCTACACAGGGTTTAGATATGCCTACACAGGGTTTAGATATGCCTACACAGGGCTTAGATATACCTACACAGGGTTTAGATATGCCTACACAGGGTTTAGATATGCCTACACAGGATTTAGATATACCTACACAGGGTTTAGATATGCCTACACAGGGTTTAGATATGCCTACACAGGGTTTAGATATGCCTACCCAGGGTTTAGAAATGCCTACACAGGGTTTAGATATACCTACACAGGGTTTAGATATGCCTACACAAGGTTTAGATACGCCTACACAGGGTTTAGATATGCCTACACACACTTATAGGTCACAGAAAGGTCTGAGAGGTAGCAGTACAGCTCATAGGAGTATGATTAATTGATATATTACTGTATGAATATTGTCCATTTAGAGAATGCCAACCAATCTAGAATGTGACGATTATCAAGCCTTAGTTTTAGACGACCACATTCTTTCATGTTTTATTTGGTGGGTTTGGAGAAAGTTGTTATTTTCATTCGCGCGAGAAGGTATTGCAGCAATTTCTATACATATGTGTAATGAGGAACAACATTTAATGTTGTTCTTGAAAACTTCCATCATCAACTGAGGACTTGTTCAGGTCTACAAGAATAAGTTAATGAGAACAAAAGATTGATATTTCAACAGCGATAAACAGATATATATATGTTTGTAGCCGTGTCAGCAATCAACACTAGCTAATTAACATTACTATAACAAATACCGCGTAACTTGAGCATGAAAAATTAATTCATTGCTCAACTTTTGGATGTGGATTAATGAAAATTTGAAAAAGACTACATCTTTTTTTAAATTTGTAAAAATTGTAAAATAATGTATTGATTAACCAAAAACTATGTGCTATCAAGTTTTGGAGGAGCCTTTTTAAATAAAATGTTATTCAAAATAAAACAAGGTAGAAAGTGCTTTATAAATAACTGTTCATGATTACACATTTTAAATTCCAAACCAAAAACAGTGACAAATAATAAAAAGCAGTTTTCTATTTTTATAAATCAAATAAAAAGTTGTTCAAATCAGGCTTTGCTTTGTGCCGTATACTTTCAGAGAAACTGTCAGCAAAATGAATGCTTTTATTTTAGTGAATTGTTCCAATTGTCTGTTAACCTTTTTGTGGAAGTATCCTATTCATTTCCTCTACACATTGCAGTGGAGCTGGATGAGCTGTTGTTCCTGGGCTAACAAAGCTCGTCTCCATTGGCGATGTTGACGCCTCCTTGCAAAGAGCTATAGATGGTGAGGTTGCTCGAGTCATGCAAGAGGTCTTGGTGGGGGACGTAAATGCATCTTTGCAAGGAACCTTTGATGGTGACGTCCCTTGGTCAATGCGAGCTGTCCTAATGGGCGAAGTTGAGGCGTGGCGCTTACAGTTGTTTGTTGTTGGAGATACGTCTCCGCTACACATCCCCTTCCAGACATTTTTGGGATCTCCCTGTTCCTCCTTGTACCTGAACCAATTAATATCATAATGCTATAAAGCATGAAGAAAAATATACTTCACAGCAATACACAAAAAGGTAGACAACTCCTGCATTGACTAACACACAGTAGCAGACGGAGAGGTAGACAACTCCTGCATTGACTAACATACAGCAACAGACAGAGAGGTAGACAACTCCTGCATTGACGAATAAACATCAACACACCAACAAGCAATTATTACATCAATAAACGGCCACTTAAGGCTTCCAAAAGGCCAACCAGGTGACTTCTTTTTCTTGCAGAAATAGGCAATGGAGCTCAATGAAAAGAGAGCCAATGCCAATGCCAATGACATTCTACAAAAATAGCGGGTAACAATTTAGTATAACCAATACAACTGCGAAAGTTTTACAACAAAAAAACATGTAAGCATGTAGTAAATTATGTCATAGCGTACTACCTGTCAAATAGCTCGCAGAAGCTAACGCTAGCTTCGTTCAGTTCTCTAATCTCTCACCTGTAAACAAAATTATTTATAATACTATTTACTTCATCATCCTGAAGTTTATCTTTGCTTACAATATAAATATCCACATGCATTCTGTACCTAATGCCTGTGATTGTGTATGCACGTGTAGTAGTTTGTAGGTTTTCTATGTCAACAGTTGCACAAGAAACCAGAGGAAACGACTCCAAATGAGACTAAAATACATGAACTGTACTTTAATATGAATACTTACAGACACAATAATATACTTTGGCTATTGCTGTACGCGTATAAGAAAGCTCAAAGTTTCACAAACAGAGGTTTGAGCACACGAGCTGATTCTGAGGCAATGACACTTAGTAATGCGTGTAGATTCTTTGTCCTCATATTTTACATATTTTTGTGTGTCACATTTTGTGCAAAATTTGAGTTCTTTCATTATTCCAAAGTCTGTTTGTCAACATTTAAATACTGTTTGATCAGTATGAATGACAGCTCTTCTATCAAATCTCATGTAGAAAATGCAAAAAATAATTATTGGTTTTGTTTTAGTTGCTCCAGATACAAATATTCACAAATGATAATAACTGAAACCCACATTTCACTGTTTCCCACCGCATGGACCCTGTGTAGGCACATCTTCTCATGCCGGAAAAACTTATATTTTAGGGAAAATCGGGCACATCATAAATTGTTAGCAAACGCTTATGGGCAGAATTAAATTAGAACTTATAACTGTTTTATTTGCCCGAATATGATTGGATTGTTTGAACTGCATATGACTTTATAACTTTGGTAGAACACATTGCCCAGTTTCACCTTCTATTGGGTTTTCAAATAGACAACAGTTATTGTTCATTGTGTTTATATAAAGTATTAAAGTGTATTAGTTAGAGTCTGTGAAATACTGAGTTATCCGTTTGTTCCGAGGCCACTCATACATCGTTGGTGGTTTAACGGAGCTGGAGAACAGAGACAGCAGATATTTTAAAGTAGAACAGAGTCACCAGAGCATCCAAATTAGAACAGAGTCAGCGAAGACAATGAAATAGAACAAAGTCAGCAGAGACTCTTGAATGGAACAAAGTCAATAAAATGAAGTTGGAGGAGATTCTGAAGGAACTTAAAGTGGGACTCCAAAGTAGAAAAACTCGCAGCGATGGAGCAAATAGAGGTTATAGAATGAAACCCCTGCCATAGAGAGAGGTAATAGAGTGAGACCCCTGCCATAGAGAGGGGTAATAGAGTGAGACCCTTGCCATAGAGAGAGGGGTAATAGAGTGAGACCCCTGCCATGGAGAGAGGTAATAGAGTGAGACCCCTGCCATAGAGAGAGGTAATAGAGTGAGACCCCTGCCATAGAGAGAGGTAATAGAGTGAGACCCCTGCCATAGAGAGAGGTAATAGAGCGAGACCCCTGCCATGGAGGGGTAATAGAGTGAGACCCCTGCCATGGAGAGAGGTAATAGAGTGAGACCCCTGCCATAGAGAGGGGTAATAGAGTGAGACCCTTGCCATAGAGAGAGGGGTAATAGAGTGAGACCCCTGCCATGGAGAGAGGTAATAGAGTGAGACCCCTGCCATAGAGAGAGGTAATAGAGTGAGACCCCTGCCATAGAGAGAGGTAATAGAGTGAGACCCCTGCCATAGAGAGAGGTAATAGAGCGAGACCCCTGCCATGGAGGGGTAATAGAGTGAGACCCCTGCCATGGAGAGAGGTAATAGAGTGAGACCCCTGCCATAGAGAGGGGTAATAGAGTGAGACCCCTGCCATGGAGAGGGGTAATAGAGTGAGACCCCTGCCATGGAGAGAGGTAATAGAGTGAGACCCCTGCCATAAAGAGAGAGGTAATAGAGTGAGACCCCTGCCATGGAGAGGGGTAATAGAGTGAGACCCCTGCCATGGAGAGAGAGGTAATAGAGTGAGACCCCTGCCATGGAGAGGTAATAGAGTGAGACCCCTGCCATAGAGAGAGAGGTAATAGAGTGAGACCCCTGCCATGGAGAGGTAATAGAGTGAGACCCCTGCCATAGAGAGAGGTAATAGAGTGAGACCCCTGCCATAGAGAGAGGTAATAGAGTGAGACCCCTGCCATAGAGAGAGAGGTAATAGAGTGAGACCCCTGCCATAGAGAGAGGGGTAATAGAGTGAGACCCCTGCCATGGAGAGAGGTAATAGAGTGAGACCCCTGCCATAGAGAGAGAGGTAATAGAGTGAGACCCCTGCCATAGAGAGAGGTAATAGAGCGAGACCCCTGCCATGGAGAGGTAATAGAGCGAGACCCCTGCCATGGAGAGGTAATAGAGTGAGACCCCTGCCATGGAGAGGGGTAATAGAGTGAGACCCCTGCCATAGAGAGAGGGGTAATAGAGTGAGACCCCTGCCATGGAGAGAGGTAATAGAGTGAGACCCCTGCCATAGAGAGAGAGGTAATAGAGTGAGACCCCTGCCATAGAGAGAGGTAATAGAGCGAGACCCCTGCCATGGAGAGGTAATAGAGTGAGACCCCTGCCATGGAGAGGGGTAATAGAGTGAGACCCCTGCCATAGAGAGAGGGGTAATAGAGTGAGACCCCTGCCATGGAGAGAGGTAATAGAGTGAGACCCCTGCCATAGAGAGAGGTAATAGAGTGAGACCCCTGCCATAGAGAGAGGTAATAGAGCGAGACCCCTGCCATGGAGAGAGGTAATAGAGTGAGACCCCTGCCATGGAGAGGGGTAATAGAGTGAGACCCCTGCCATGGAGAGAGGTAATAGAGTGAGACCCCTGCCATAGAGAGAGAGGTAATAGAGTGAGACCCCTGCCATAGAGAGAGGTAATAGAGCGAGACCCCTGCCATGGAGAGGTAATAGAGTGAGACCCCTGCCATGGAGAGGGGTAATAGAGTGAGACCCCTGCCATAGAGAGAGGGGTAATAGAGTGAGACCCCTGCCATGGAGAGAGGTAATAGAGTGAGACCCCTGCCATAGAGAGAGGTAATAGAGTGAGACCCCTGCCATAGAGAGAGGTAATAGAGCGAGACCCCTGCCATGGAGAGAGGTAATAGAGTGAGACCCCTGCCATGGAGAGGGGTAATAGAGTGAGACCCCTGCCATGGAGAGAGGTAATAGAGTGAGACCCCTGCCATGGAGAGAGGTAATAGAGTGAGACCCCTGCCACGGAGAGGTAATAGAGTGAGACCCCTGCCACGAAGAGGTGGTAAATGGTAGTAAGGCTATTAAACACTACCGGGATTGCTGTGCCAGGGGCAGGAAATTTGAGTAGATATGTATGCTTTGGAGAAAAGCAGTAAGACAAAAACAGTACAGCTACACTAATAGTTGTAGGAGTTAACTAGAAGACTGAGGTAGTAGTCACTGCAATGTATCTCAAGCTAAATAATTTGACAAAATACTTCCCTTAATTTTACCTGCTGGTGCATATTTGTGTGCTGCCAAGCACTCCAGCTTCAGAAGGTTTTAATCTTACACCAAACACTCTTTGATTGTAGGAACTAGTAAGAATGCTCTTAGATATCTTTGGGCATGTCTGATAGAAGTGGTTGAAAGGGGTGGATGGTAAAAGTGGTTATAAGGGGCGGATGATAGTTATGGATAAATATGACTGATAAAGAAGATAGTAGAGGGTAGATACACTATAAATATTCCAGTGATAATGATAAGGTTTGATGAAGTACATCGTGCAGCATTGCAATGGTTGCAAAACTTGGGCTGAGCATTTGATAACCAATTGTGAACATTTCTGTATTTTTGACCAAGTGCTTTTGTTTACGTGTCTCTCATGTGTGCTTTAATCCATCCAATGATCTTGTGAAAGCCTCTCCTGGCTCATTTGACCAATCATCATACATGTGAACAATGATGTAGCATTTGCTAGTTTGTGAGCAGCCGTATGTTAGTCAATGCAGGAGTTGTCTACCTTTGTGTGTGTTGCTGTGAAGCAATCGAGTTTAATGAAAAATTATTTTTCCTTTATTTATGTAACATATTGATATCATTTGGTACAGAAACAAGGAGGAACAGCGTGGTTATGACTCGATTGCAAGAAAGAAGCGGTTAAACAAGCGTGACAGCAATAATGGTCGGAGATCAGCTGTGGAGAGTTCTCTACAGCAACCAACAACAACAGGTGACAAGCATTAACATTGGCCATTAAGACTCTTCTCTTTAGCATAGAGACATCACCAACACCAGTCCCTTGCAACTCCGACTGCAGCAGGTAGGGAAGACAACATCACCTGTAAGGCAGGAGACCTGCTATAACAGGGAAAATTTCCCTCTGTGATAACTAAATGGTACCTGATCGTTTCCCTGGTAGCTACAGGTTACCATTTTAGATGAGGTAATTAAATGCAGGCAGCAGAAGAAAACTCGAGGAGCCATAACTAAGGATAACAACTTTAAATCTTGTTGTAATATAGAGCAGATAACTCTTGTCCACATGACATTAAGGTCTTATGGAGGTGGTTGGGAGGGGCTGGAGGCTTGAAAGGAGTGGGAGGGATTGAGGGTAACAAGTGGGGCAATGAGAATACTATAAGGGGCGGGGACAATGAGGATACAGACAGGGGACAAGGGAAAACGGTTGTTTCTTATCTGTACAAGGCTATACAACGCTGACTATTGTATCACTGCTTACATACTCTCTGCTGACTATTGTATCACTGCTTATATACTCTCTGCTGACTATTGTATCACTGCTTATATACTCTCTGCTTGCTATTGTATCACTGCTTATATACTCTCTGCTTGCTATTGTGTCACTGCTTATATACTCTCTGCTTACTATTGTATCACTGCTTATATACTCTCTGCTTGCTATTGTATCACTGCTGATATACTCTCTGCTTGCTATTGTATCACTGCTTATATACTCTCTGCTTGCTATTGTATCACTGCTGATATACTCTCTGCTTGCTATTGTATCACTGCTTATATACTCTCTGCTTGCTATTGTATCACTGCTTATATACTCTCTGCTTACTATTGTATCACTGCTTATATACTCTCTGCTTGCTATTGTATCACTGCTGATATACTCTCTGCTTACTATTGTATCACTGCTGATATACTCTCTGCTTACTATTGTGTCACTGCTTATATACTCTCTGCTTACTATTGTGTCACTGCTTATATACTCTCTGCTTACTATTGTATCACTGCTTATATACTCTCTGCTTACTATTGTGTCACTGCTCATATACTCTCTGCTTACTATTGTATCACTGCTGATATACTCTCTGCTTACTATTGTATCACTGCTTATATACTCTCTGCTTGCTATTGTATCACTGCTTATATACTCTCTGCTGATTATTGTATCGCTGCTTATGCACGCTCAATCATTTCATTTATTCTTCATAAATAAACTGTTTATACAAAAATGCGTTTTTAGCCTGGGTTTTCCATCTTTTTGTAGCTCAATAAGTTAGCAGCCCATTTTTACACAGACTTTGTTAGTGCCTTGTGATTGAATGATTTAACAGTCTGGCATCTACTTTCTCAAAGCTTCAATGCTCTCTACACACAAAACCACTTCCTCCGTTTTCTAGGCAGCGGATATATCAAACAGTTTAATATTAATGAAACAATAAATTCAAGCTGTTTACTTTGCAGAGCTTGCTCAGTTTTGCACGAACGTTCTCTCATAGATCTCCATTATTTGCTGCCGTATGTCTCTAAACAGCCAGGGACAGCATCGTTATAGAGAGACTCAAAGCAGCTGACATTTGATTGGCTACTACCTGAATGCTGCTGATCACGTGACCCAATCTACCACACCTTGTTATTGACAAGCCATTAAATAAAAGTATATCTTGAGCTAAGAGCTAGCTAAGCTTTGCGTACATAGATTACATCACATGTACAAATACAGGCTCTATCCAATACACAAATGTACAGGTATACCTTCGAGTGCTATGGCTCCGGTTGTTCCTTTCTTTACTTGGTCTACTGTCACAAAAGAAGCATACAGGAGAAGCAAAGTCAAAACAGACGCTGACTCTTTGGAGACGACAGCAAACTTTTTGATAGTTTTATGTATTTAGGCTTAGTGTATTTACTTGTATCCTAGCAACCAGCATTGTTGTTAATAAAAATCAGGTACTGTAAGTCGGTCAGTATAAAGCAAAAATGAGCTCTAACAAAAGTAAATAGCTTGCATAGTATCTGCTGCATGTTAGATGTGAAACTAGCGTCGTTGACAACAGAGCGTCTTTGTGTTGCTTAGCAACTGCCCCAATGGTGAATACTGCTCATCATGTGACCGAAACAGCTGCACCACTTTGTTGCTTTATCTATTAACTTGAAGCAGCTAGCCGTCAATCCAACACGCTTTTGAAGAACCCAAAAGACTTTAAATGAATCAATATGTAGTGGTTGTTGTACATTGCAGTGTATATATTATAGTATTAGGTGCTCCTATCATATCAGATAAGGATGAAATATAACAACTCATTGCTGAGTTACACTGTCAATCTCCGTAATAGTTTAAATCAAAGCTCTTCTAAAAAACATGCAAAGAATATTTTGATAAAAAGTTTTGTATATTAACTGGAAACATAAAGCAAAAATTGCAATTGACTGAACCAAAAAAAGCACAATTTATTCAATATAATTAAAACATACTAAAGGTAATAAACTAGAAGCAGAATACTACTTGCCTACAGTACTAAGCTATTAAGAAAGGCATATGAAAATTGTAACTTTCAAAAATTTGGCCAATGTTGACAAAAAGTGATTAGTCAAGTTTGAGGTATACGAAATATTATAAAAGTGTGTTAGACAAATACCTATGGGAAGTACGTATATGCTAACAGGTAATCAGAAAGATGATTTATATTACTGCTTAGATGCACGTAATGTCTGTAACCACATACCAATGTAGTAGGAGGGACTGAGGTTTTCCTGGTCCATACCAGCTAATTTTTTGTCGCAAGTATGGCAAATACGAACAAAACGTAAATCAGGACAATATTCAGCTATGTACTGTTTTTCACACTCGATGCGAGTACCACACCTTCCACAATATGGTACTGTCTCGCCGTATTCAGACCAGTCTAATTTTATTTTGTGCCTACCAAAGCATGATTCGCAAAATGGTATACAGATGTCATTATCAACATACTTTTCCTTAATACGTCCATTGCCGAAAACTTCATCACAAATGGCACACCAGCAGTGCTTGTCAATTTGGTGTATGGCTAACGCTTTTTTAGTTTTAAAGAACTCTTTTGTGGTGCACTTTGTAACTTCGCATGTAAAGTATCGGTAGAGAGAGCTCTGTAACTCAACTGCAGCAAGGCCTTCGACAAGATTCTTATCAATAGCACGATTTGCTGCGCTTGCTAAGTGATGAGTGAGGGTGGGTTCCAGCTCCACCCCACAAAACACAGCATGTCTGGGTTGCCATATCACATCCCAATCTTGGAACCACATCTGCTTTTGTAGAGCCTGAAACACTTCTGTGGAATGTTCTCTGGCAAATATTGTACATTGTGGAGTGCCATCCAATGTTTCCGACGCCGGTATTTCGCCTTTGACAGATGCAATTTCCTTTTTAATGTAGTCTTTTAGCTCGCTATCTGGTACTTTCCTTTGATAGTCCATATAGTCCATATAGTCAAAAATAGTCGATATAACTGATTCAAACCTTTCGAAGGTGAGCTTCTTGTTACTTTTTTTACTTTCACTAATCTTAGACTTGTAAAACACCGCCAGAATACATTTTTTTGGATTAGACTGAATAATTTCACAGAAATCGTTTGCCAGACCTAAGGCTTCTGCGACTTCTGTTCCTGCTCTTTCACTTGACTCCCTCACGGCTGATTCTTTAGGACGCCCACTGTTTCGGCAACGAACTGTGCAATATACACCATTGTGATCAGTTGGTATGTCGTGAGAAAAAGTGCCCAATTGTATGATTTTCTTTGAGTTTGTATAAATATGGTCAATACATGATTCACCACGAGTCTTAAGTTGGATGAGTTGCCTTATTTTCTTTTTTTGAAAAACTTTTGGGAAAACAAAATCTCTACTTTGGAGAAATTTTTCTAATGAGTTTGCCTTGTCTATTAGGTTAATGTTGAAGTCACCGATGAACACAATATCTACACCTTTGGGTTTTGCAGAGAGGAACTGAGACATGACACTAACTACGTGTTTGAAATGGGAAGACAATGGAGAGTATACAGCTACCAGATGGAGGGGTGATTCAATGTTTGTTATTTCTATGTGTACAAACTGTACATTGTTCTCTGCATATTCACATACAGATCTTACTTTGTATGCTACAGAGTTACGTATGTATATGAGGAGTCCTCCCCCATTGTTATGGTTATCTCTAGTCTCTTCGGAGCCTTTTTTTTTAGCATACCTCCTGTCTGATCGGTAGAAAGAGTAGCCGTCTATCTCCAACGACGTATTTGGAGTGTCTCTCTTTAGTTTGCTCTCAACTAGGACTAACACATCAAACTCAGCTTTTTCAAATAGATCCTTCAGAGAAAGTTTTCTGTCATCTGATCCTAGAGAAAACGTGTTAAGGGCCCCTATTAGAAGCTCAACTACAAGTATAGAATACAAATGCTGTCAATCATTTCATGGGATACAACATTGAGGTACGAAATTGAAAGAGCTTCCTTGTAGATAGATAATAGCATGAGTACATTAACAGCTAAGTGGTAAGGTAGGGGTGGTTGTAGTGGTTGGGGTTCTCAGAGGGATAAATATTGTGCGCGCAACAGCCACCCTGTGAATCCATTACAATATTTTACTACGAACCAACTCTGTTTTGAACAGATGCATTGAAGTTAAAGTGGAAGCCAAGGACAGTAGCTATTTGCAGTCTAGTTTTAACACTTGCAAGCATATAAATGTATCTCAACATGGAGCAAAGCTACACCACCACTACGCTAGTGGCTCTTCAGGCGCTAGTAGCTTGTTCGCTCATGATACATTCACGATACTACAAGACTGTTGAGGTAAAAGTCGTACTTGAGTATTTCTCACCTTCCTTCCTTATTTCTGATACATCAACATCAGCTCCTGGACGGCTCTTTCTATCCATAGTTTTTGGTGGCATTATTTCTATAATATATAATTAGTTGGTTTATCACTGTGTTATTGTTGGTATGTACAAAGTATGATACATGTGCACTTTCAACTGATTTGATACAAACAAAACCTGTTAGTGAAATGTTGGACTTGAGTGGTGTAGTCATTGCTATAACAAACTTAATAGACACTGCGGCAGCAGAAGGGAAATAGACACTGCGGCAGCAGAAGGGAATAGACACTGCGGCAGCAGAAGGGAATAGACACTGCGGCAGCAGAAGGGAAATAGACACTGCGGCAGCAGCAGGGAAATAGACACTGCGGGAAAGGGAAAGGGCAGCCAGCTGGTTTGTAGCATTAAGTTTCTTATTTCTACAAGAAGAATCTACCAAAATACTCCTTATGGAGGAGTTTGAGTTTGAATATAACCATTTTATTGTTGTTCAGCTGACATTTGTTGTGGGTTTATGGTTGAGTGTATCTACCCTCCAGAAGGAGGCAGGAATGTACATTACATGACTTGCTTCTGATATCTGCAACTTCTGAAAAAGAAAACAATGATTCCGTTATTGAGGCAGTGTCGATAGAATCTTTACCAACTTGTTTTATTCTAGTAAGCAATTGAAACCAAACAGATGAATATCAGCCACTAAGAGGTCCCCATACATCACTAGAAATTTCAACCTTTGTCTTTCTTCTCAGAAATAACTCAGCAATAGTTTTGTGCAAAACACATTCCATTCAAACCAATAAACAATGGGTTTTGCAGTGTTCGTCTATAAATTTAAAAAAATGCAAAAATAACAATACGATATTTTTCACTTGTGCTGTCAAATATTTTAACTAACACAGTGTTACAGTAGTTGTGCTCTCTTAACTTACAATTAGATTATAGTGCAAAAAGTTCCTTTTATTCACTGGAAGAAAACCAAAGATTAGCATTCAGAATGGTCTATCTAGCTAGACAGACCAAACAAAAATTGCTGTTGCAACAAAACAGTCAGAGTCTGTGGTCACCACCTAATAAATGTATGCCACAAGGAGGAGCCTGCCAGCCCTAGAAATTTCAATCTATTTGTTTAAAATGTTTCTTTTACCAACAAATTCTCACCATCAGTTTACACAAAGCCGTTTGTGCCCAGCTAAGACTACCTGCTTCTAAAACTCACCTGCTGTCAACACTTGTACAGTGATTCATTTCAGATAAGAAAATACAAATTACACAACAGTTCAAATTTACCTTACATAGTAGCACAAAATATTTCATTCAAGTCAGCAATCTTCACTCTTTATTGTAGAAGATATCAAGAACTTTGTAGATAAAGTCGCGCAAACTTGCTTGGTTAAAAACCACACAAGGTTTTGTTTCCTGTAGCTGTATGGCAGTTATTGCTGCTGCAGTAAGTGAATGCCGGCGGCTTGTAGCTAGAGGGCGCTGTCTAGTACTGCTGCAATAAGTGAATGCCGGCAGCTTGCAGCTAGAGGGCGCTGTCTAGTACTGCTGCAATAAGTGAATGCCGGCAGCTTGCAGCTGCAGTGCGCCGTCTAGTGGTGATGTCATGGCAACAATTGATTTAATGTTTGTTCGTTTGAAACCTGATCAAGCCTTTATCGTTGTGCAGTTTCATTTGCTACAAATAACAAAAGTCAATGGATAAGTCAATTAAGCAGTCGATAAGCAGCAACAATGAGATTGAATAACTTTTTCACTTTTTGTAGCTAATAAAACTTTCTCACGAAAAACACCTTTTTACGTACATGGAAAGTTTTCAAAGAAAGTGGCATAAGCATTTTGTTGAAAAGAATCAGCTATCAGTAGTACAATAGGAGCAGATCTGTGTGGGTTTATGTGATGTTTTGTTCAGGTACATGATACTTAGGAATGTGACGAATATGAAAAAGAATTTGAGGTTCATACCACAGATCTAATCATCGATCTTGATATGTATATATATATAGATATATATAATACTTTATGATATCTGTTGACGCATGAATCTTGATACTTGTTTTTATACCCTGGCTCCTAATGCGTTAGGACCCTTGATACCTCTCCATCCTCTCTCTTTCACTCGCACATGGATTGCCTATAGTGTAGTAGACTTGCGTCCTCTTCCACCGACACAACGGCATCCACTCCCTGTGTACCTCCTGCACATCCCTCTACGCTCTAACACTCCCGGGGTCGGGGTCCACCCCGAATAGACTGTATCAACCTCCACGGGGTCCACAACACAGACAGACTATACCAAAGTTACACGAATAAAATAGTTTATTGTACAAATCTATTTAGCAATATAAAAGGTGTTAACTTAGTACAATGCACAATACTTCTGTTTGCTTAAAGTACAGCAGCTCCTTTTCTAGAAAAACACCAGAAACTCTCACCCCCTTATTAGAGTCGAGCCAATTATATATAGTGAAACAAGTAAACAACAAATCATAATCCATAACACAAGACATGAGAACCATGCAGTCTAATCAAATCGTTACTACATGGCAAAGCAGCTCTGGGCTGCGTTCCAGCTCTTTTTAGATTAGTGGAAAGTTTCCATCCCTTATATGGTATTTCTAATTCTTTTGCTTCTGTTTCTACGGTCTGCATCTTCTCGAATCATTCTCTTGTGGTCAGCAGCCAACTCCTTGGGTATCAGACAATCCATTTCAGCCATTTTTGTTGGCTGGCCTGGGATAATGACCCGGGTTAACCCGGTAAAGGTCCTATATGATATTGTGGTAGATTTCAGTGCACACTAGTAGTAAACAGGTCGTTTACTCTAGAACCTTGCGAGACAATGCGCTAGACTTTTACCCACAGCGTTTGGCTAATAGCTGTTGGGTAGAAAGTCCTACTGTGCCGGTGGCATAGTAAGCAGGGCAGGTATTGACCCCTGCAAGGTCGGTAGTGACCTCTACCGACCCGGTACAGCTGTACTGGGCCGGCACAAGATGGCCGCCTTAGAGGAGGATCTGCAAAGATGTCTAAGAACTTAGTCAAGGTCGTAAACAGGAAGTGCTTACCCTTAAACTACCAACTTCATGGACCTAACTCTATGTACAGCCTGGGAACCCTGTAGGAGCATTCATTGGACAATTAGGAGAAAGGACTCCGCCCTTAGCCACTTGGCACCTCCCTTTATTATTTACATTGCATTGTTGATTGGTTGATTATTTATATAGTTAATGTAATTGGTTAATCTACTTCCTGTGCATTGACTGTTATATGTTTTGTGCTTGTTAGCTCTCCTATAAAAGGAGAGCACACACTGTTAATCTGTGCATTCATTACAATGAGCCATGGCATGTATTCTTATATTGCTAAACCCTAGAGGAATAATTACCCTCGGGACAGCTTAGAGAATAAAGCCATTATTACAGACACTACTCGGTACTGTTTGTCTGAGCCATGGGCTCTTGCCATACCGGGTAATTCGGTTGCCCTATACAGTTGTCACTGTCGGTTAGCACAGTGTCCCCTCTGGAGAGAGGTAGAATACTCGAGATTAGTGGATGTCCGTGGTAACAGACCGGAATCCATTACAATATATAGAGGAGACCCAGGATCAACACAGGACCGGTATAGTTGGTATCCTTAACCTAGCATAGGTTATACATGTTCTAAAGGGAGAACCCCAGGTCCACATAGAACTGGAAGATAAGGGAAGGGGTGTAGGGTTATCTAATGCAAGGGGTGGGTGGCAGTAAGAGTTCTGACTGTCTTTAGCATAAAAATCTCCTGTAAAAGGAATAGATCTCTAGACTGGTGTGTAAGGACAAGATGGTTGTCCTGGGTTCAAATGCTTTTTAAGCACCAGACCAGGTGACCATAAGAACTTTTAGAGGTATTGTTTTGTGTGCACCAGGTGTTGATTATGCCAGTTGATATTGTAGTGCTTGTATATTGTATAAGATTATGATTATAATCTGTATTTATTGTGCTGCGGTTGGTTACATTGGAGTCTGTATCACGGTTTTGATTGTTGGAGTGATGTATGTTGGTTGCCAATAGTATCTTGTGAGATTTGGTTTGCATTGTTGAGTTGCAAGTTTTGTTACAACTTGTTTGTATAATAGAACAGGTAAAATACGATAGGTAAAATGTATATAATATCTGTTATATAGTCCAAGTTTTATTTATATAAATCAACTAATAGTTGTTATGATAAACAAAATATGTATACAGTCACTAATGTAAGAGAGATGATAAAAACAAGACAGTGCTGTTGCATGTAGCTGGATGGCTGTTAATGCTGCCACAGTAAATGAATACTGGCAGCATGTAGCTGCAGTGCGTTGTGTCTAGTAGTGCTGTCATGAAAAAATTGTTTCAATGGATGCTTGTTTGAAACCTGATCAAGCCTTTAACGTTGTGCAGTTTCATTTGCCGCAGCTAACAAAATTCAATAGATCACTTTTAGCAGTCAAAAAGCAGCAACAATGGGATTGAATAGCTAGAAATAACTTTTTCCTTTTAGAGTAAATGATGACGGGTAATGTTCTGCACAAAATATCAACTCCACTATTTGTAGCTAGTAAAGCCTTGTCATAGGTGAAGGAATTTTACGCACTGTGAAGATTTTCAAGGAAAATTGACATAAACATTTTGTTGAAAAGAATCAGTCGTTTAGAGCTTGAAAATATGGAGAAGCAGTAACTGGTGACTGACTTGACTAAGTACCATGTAAATTTCCCACACACTCTTCTTCATTAGTGACATAGTCTCTAATTTATACATCCATCACTCACACCCTGCTCATCACTAGTCTGGGTGGTCCTGGTGAGAGGGGGTGAGGGAGGGGAGAGATGTGTCTTCAAAGATGTTAGCTTGTGCAAAGTGGGTGCAGTGGGGCTAGCCATTTTGATCTGCTGGTTGCCACTTCTGCTGGGTAGAGGTACTGTAGGGGGGCTTTTCAGACAATAGCTGTAATCATGTGTGTAGAAGGGAGTAGGGGGGGGGGGGGGGGCGATAGGGGCGGACTTCCGAGCTACCTTTGGTTGGTAATGCTTAGGTGGGGGGAGGTCTGGAAATTCCCTAAAGCTGCTCAAGGAGGGAGCTGGCTCCCTAGAGGCTGGCGTTGTAAGTTCTGCATGGGTGTCGTTATGCAGCGCCCATCTGCAATCAACGAGGCTTGCTCCATTTGAGCTGATGCATGCAGGGTGGTCTCTGAGTTTTCATTAGGGGTTGCTGGGGGTATTATTTTGCCATGAAGCACAGGCGACAATTATCCAACACGGGAGGAGGGTTGTACTCCATCGGTTGTACTTCCAAAGGCAAGTTAACATTGTTGGCTTCAGACTGGAGACTTGCGGCAGCTGCATTGGCTTCTGTTTGTTGGCGTAGCATGTCCAGGATTAGTTCTAGGAACGGAGCAGTTGCTGCCTCTTGGCTATCAGGTGCTGTGAGGGGCAAGTTTGCTGGGAACCACGCTTGTTGAAAATCTCACGCCACCCCACGCCACACCACGCCACGCCACGTCATGCCATACCATATATACCATACCAGAAGTTATTGTAGCAATGAAAGAACAAACCAGAAAAATAGGGGTTTGTCTACACTAGATTCAGATGACGCAAAACTTTAATTGCTTTGTATAGTAAAACCTTTTGGTTTCAAGATTGCCTGAGGACAACCATTCACCTCAACCATTATTGTACTAGCTTTTGTAGGTCAGCACGTTGATTACTATAAACACCTTGGTGGTCAAATTCAGAATGCACTCTCTCTCAAAAGCTCCCTCGCCTTGCTAATTCTCACCAAAAACTGTCGACTTTCAACTCTGTTTTTTTACTAGAGTTGTGCTCACCTCCTTCATACACTCGATTCCACACAATTTCTTGGTTTTGAAAATTTCCATCGTTTGGTCTCATTCCAATAGCCTTGTGAATAGTGTCAGTGTACGAGCTGACCCTCAAAGGCAAAACATCGATGTATCTGTCGTCGTCATATCATTAATAAACACCACTTATCAGTGGTTGGTTGTAGACATTACATACAAGATGTTTGCAAGCAACTATTCCTACACTATGAGAGCATAACTCCCGGTTTGGAAAGATTCATGTTCTATTACTTATATTAACAATTACGAGCTGATGACCTTGGTGATGCCAGAAGACTTTCTTACCCCGCACCCTCAAACCTGTCAGTATTTAAATGACAATTTAAAGTTTTTCCCAGGACAAATGAAAATGCGATTGACTCCTAAAATGATGTAGCTTTAGTATTCAAGTTGAGAGCTGTTGGGGCGGCTGATGCACCGCTCCCTAAATTGTTACTGCATGAACCATCTACTGATTATTACTGGTTGATGATACTTCTATGTGTATGTCAAGATCTTAAAGAGAACACAACTCTGTATCTTCTCAGAACTTATCTGAAGTATACCAACACAAATACTGTGGTTTATGGAACCGTGTAAAGGTTTATTGCAAGTTACCTCTCTCTGACACAAAACAATATCCACTACAGCTAACTAACAAACACTTTCATGCACCGTAAATCTCCCAAAAGGAGTGATGCAACCTTCCAGGTCTGGAACGGTGCTTTCCAATTCCGCTTCAACTCCACTTATCTCAGCCCAGATCAAACATCAATTTGTTGAGTCTGAGATTATCTCCAATTGCATTTCACAATAGCAAGTGCCAATAGACTGCATTTCTTGCTAACCAGTCAGACAAAGTCTTATATGAACATACTCCACCTGTCTACAACTCAACAATTGTACAGGTAGCAATAAAACAGAGAAACTGATTACACCTGGTCTTGGCAGTCAGTCATACAAAGCACTAGACAAGTAAATGGTACAGTTTAAAATCACTCAATCAAATGCAATACAAAAGTGCCAAAAAGCTGAAAAGATCTAAAATAACTGGTCCCAGTACTGATTTACAAACTTCTGATTGTTTGATTTGATATAAATAGTCCCCTGTATGTTGGTAGGTTTTTTTACCTTGTCATGTAACTATGAAGGGAAGGGGGGGGGGGGGGAGGGGGGGTCATGTCTTCACCCTTCAGTTCTGGTGTAGTCGCTGTATATATAGTATAAATCTACCACTCCTACTGTCATATAATCAAATGATCTCACCTTTGCTTATGTTGGTAATTCCTTGAGTTGGCATCCAAAGCTTTTGTACGGACACTGGCCATCTACATTGAGAGGATAACCCCAATTCAACTAAAACTAGCCAGTACTTTCATCACAACTTTCTATGAGGAAACCCCAGGGACAGGAAGCTGCCAAAGAAAGCTTGCAATGGGAAAGGGGCTAGTGTAGGGTTGGGGTGTATTGGTGAAGCGAAAGTAGGTCTATTCAGAAAACTGACAAATTTCTTTATATCAAAACATGGCTTTGCAAGAGTACAAAGGAAAGGAAGAAGAAATTGGGGCCTAACAGGGGTGTAAAGAGAAAGAACATGGGGCCTGATGAAGTATAAGAAAAAGATCTGGTGGTTAGGGGCGTACACAGGATACTTAGGAGGGACCTGTTTAGGACTGGTATATGGAATACATCAACCACAAACACTGTTTTGTTAAGGAGCTTTTATTCAGCAACGGTCAAAACACCTTGTGAATACAGCAGGTAAGATTACATAATAGGAAGACACCCAACAGTAGTTGTAAAGTTATGAACAAAAAAGGTAGATGTTGGCAGGATGCCAGATAAAACATATATGTACACAGTAACATGCAGCTTGTGCCTGGCTCCAAAACCTACACAGGGTTTAGATATGCCTACACAGGGTTTAAATATGCCTACACAGGGTTTAGATATGCCTACACAGGGTTTAGATATGCCTACACAGGGTTTAGATATACCTACACATGGTTTAGATATACCTACACAGGGTTTAGATATGCCTACACAGGGTTTAGATATACCTACACAGGGTTTAGATACGCCTACACAGGGTTTAGATATGCCTACACAGGGTTTAGATATGCCTACCCAGTGTTTAGATATGCCTACACAGGGTTTAGATATGCCTACACAGGGTTTAGATATGCCTACACAGGGTTTAGATATGCCTACACAGGGTTTAGATATGCCTACACAGGGTTTAGATATACCTACACATGGTTTAGATATGCCTACACAGGGTTTAGATATACCTACACAGGGTTTAGATACGCCTACACAGGGTTTAGATATGCCTACACAGGGTTTAGATATGCCTACCCAGTGTTTAGATATACCTACACAGGGTTTAGATATGCCTACACAGGGTTTAGATATACCTACACAGGGTTTAGATATGCCTACACAGGGTTTAGATATGCCTACACAGGGTTTAGATATACCTACACAGGGTTTAGATATGCCTACACAGGGTTTAGATATGCCTACACAGGGTTTAGATATACCTACACAGGGTTTAGATATGCCTACACAGGGTTTAGATATACCTACACAGGGTTTAGATATGCCTACACAGGGTTTACATATACCTACACAGGGTTTAGATATGCCTACACAGGGTTTAGATATGCCTACCCAGGGTTTAGATATACCTACACAGGGTTTAGATATGCCTACAAAGGGTTTAGATATACCTACACAGGGTTTAGATATACCTACACAGGGTTTAGATATGCCTACACAGGGTTTAGATATACCTACACAGGGTTTAGATATGCCTACACAGGGTTTACATATACCTACACAGGGTTTAGATATGCCTACACAGGGTTTAGATATGCCTACCCAGGGTTTAGATATACCTACACAGGGTTTAGATATGCCTACAAAGGGTTTAGATATACCTACACAGGGTTTAGATATACCTACACAGGGTTTAGATATGCCTACACAGGGTTGAGATATACCTAAACAGTGTTTAGATATGCCTACAAAGGGTTTAGATACGCCTACACAGGGTTTAGATATACCTACACAGGGTTTAGATATGCCTACACAGGGTTTAGATATACCTACACAGGGTTTAGATATACCTAAACAGTGTTTAGATATGCCTACACAGGGTTTAGATATACCTACACAGGGTTTAGATATGCCTACACAGGGTTTAGATATACCTACACAGGGTTTAGATATGCCTACACAGGGTTTAGATATGCCTACCCAGGGTTTAGATATACCTACACAGGGTTTAGATATGCCTACAAAGGGTTTAGATATACCTACACAGGGTTTAGATATACCTACACAGGGTTTAGATATGCCTACACAGGGTTTAGATATGCCTACACAGGGTTTACATATGCCTACACAGGGTTTAGATATGCCTACACAGGGTTTAGATATACCTACACATGGTTTAGATATGCCTACACAGGGTTTAGATATACCTACACAGGGTTTAGATACGCCTACACAGGGTTTAGATATGCCTACACAGGGTTTAGATATGCCTACACAGGGTTTAGATATACCTACACAGGGTTTAGATATGCCTACCCAGGGTTTAGATATACCTACACAGGGTTTAGATATGCCTACAAAGGGTTTAGATATACCTACACAGGGTTTAGATATACCTACACAGGGTTTAGATATGCCTACACAGGGTTTAGATATGCCTACACAGGGTTTACATATGCCTACACAGGGTTTAGATACGCCTACACAGGGTTTAGATACGCCTACACAGGGTTTAGATATGCCTACCCAGGGTTTAGATATACCTACACAGGGTTTAGATATGCCTACAAAGGGTTTAGATATACCTACACAGGGTTTAGATATACCTACACAGGGTTTAGATATGCCTACACAGGGTTTAGATATACCTAAACAGTGTTTAGATATGCCTACACAGGGTTTAGATATGCCTACCCAGGGTTTAGATATACCTACACAGGGTTTAGATATGCCTACAAAGGGTTTAGATATACCTACACAGGGTTTAGATATACCTACACAGGGTTTAGATATGCCTACACAGGGTTGAGATATACCTAAACAGTGTTTAGATATGCCTACAAAGGGTTTAGATACGCCTACACAGGGTTTAGATATACCTACACAGGGTTTAGATATGCCTACACAGGGTTTAGATATACCTACACAGGGTTTAGATATACCTAAACAGTGTTTAGATATGCCTACACAGGGTTTAGATATACCTACACAGGGTTTAGATATGCCTACACAGGGTTTAGATATACCTACACAGGGTTTAGATATGCCTACACAGGGTTTAGATATGCCTACCCAGGGTTTAGATATACCTACACAGGGTTTAGATATGCCTACAAAGGGTTTAGATATACCTACACAGGGTTTAGATATACCTACACAGGGTTTAGATATGCCTACACAGGGTTTAGATATGCCTACACAGGGTTTACATATGCCTACACAGGGTTTAGATATGCCTACACAGGGTTTAGATATACCTACACATGGTTTAGATATGCCTACACAGGGTTTAGATATACCTACACAGGGTTTAGATACGCCTACACAGGGTTTAGATATGCCTACACAGGGTTTAGATATGCCTACACAGGGTTTAGATATACCTACACAGGGTTTAGATATGCCTACCCAGGGTTTAGATATACCTACACAGGGTTTAGATATGCCTACAAAGGGTTTAGATATACCTACACAGGGTTTAGATATACCTACACAGGGTTTAGATATGCCTACACAGGGTTTAGATATGCCTACACAGGGTTTACATATGCCTACACAGGGTTTAGATACGCCTACACAGGGTTTAGATACGCCTACACAGGGTTTAGATATGCCTACCCAGGGTTTAGATATACCTACACAGGGTTTAGATATGCCTACAAAGGGTTTAGATATACCTACACAGGGTTTAGATATACCTACACAGGGTTTAGATATGCCTACACAGGGTTTAGATATACCTAAACAGTGTTTAGATATGCCTACAAAGGGTTTAGATACGCCTACACAGGGTTTAGATATACCTACACAGGGTTTAGATATGCCTACACAGGGTTTAGATATACCTACACAGGGTTTAGATATACCTAAACAGTGTTTAGATATGCCTACACAGGGTTTAGATATACCTACACAGGGTTTAGATATGCCTACACAGGGTTTAGATATACCTACACAGGGTTTAGATATGCCTACACAGGGTTTAGATATGCCTACCCAGGGTTTAGATATACCTACACAGGGTTTAGATATGCCTACAAAGGGTTTAGATATACCTACACAGGGTTTAGATATACCTACACAGGGTTTAGATATGCCTACACAGGGTTTAGATATACCTACACAGGGTTTAGATACACGTTTTGTACAAAACTTATCATTCAGTGACTAAACACAAATAGTATAAATTTTTTCTGAAACAGAGAAAGATTTTTCAATGGCCACTTCTATAACAGAAAATGGAATTTCGTTAAAGTTTATTAATTTTTCAAATCGAGATATTATTGGAAATAAAGAAACAAGAAGTTTTTAATGATTGTTAATGCTGGAGTTGTCTTTACTTGTTATAACAAAGCTGAAGTGGTTGCAGATGATAAACGGCGCGATGAATTGAAAGTTGTGTGACACAGCTGGCCCACCACAACTGCAGCACAGTTCACAGAATGAGGTGAAGTTTAAAGTGTTACAGATTGTCTACCTTTGAGTATGTCAATTACACCAGTTTTGGATACACTTCAGATGCAACTGATGTGATAACTCTATTGTCAAATAGAGTTATCCTTACCGCATACTTAGTGGAATATGCTTATTGATGAGATAAGTGACTAGACAATGCTAGCTATCCTTTGCAAGCAGTGAAACTTTCTGCATACCAGTTTGTTAGCCAGCCATCCTGTGATCCATGACAAAACAATTAAGATATTTACTTGACTCGACGAGGGAGACAAAAGCTGAACGAAAATATTATGCCAACTACGTTTTATATGACTCATTCAGTACAACGTAAAATTGTATGTTCGGTAAAACAAAAACAAATCTGCACAGAGTACATAACGACTCGGTTTGATGAGATGGTAGTAAAAGAGTTGATTTCAATACAATCCATTCCAACAATATAAACTGATTCAATCAAAGTGTTCTATCGTCTCATCCCTAGTAAAGTATTGCGTTGTTTAGGAGTTATAGCAACACGCTCTAGCAAAAATGTTCTTCTATTCTGAAGCTCGCGATCTGTAAACTTCTTTCTAAGTTCTCTGATATTTTTCTTTCTAAAGCTAGGATTTGTGAGCAAACCATCGTCTCTCCGAGTCCATAATGTTCCTACTTTTCCTCCTACAACAGTGTGAGGCAATACACAGACCTGTTAATGTCACACCACAGACTTGGTAAAAAAAAACACATGAAATCTTCGTCTATGCTGCTGGTCAAATCTGCATATTTCTTTTTTTTGACACTCGTACATCGAATGATGTATAGAGTTTTGAATTGACAGCTTACCAGATTTGAAATGCTGCTCTATAAGTTGCCAGTCAGCGCTGAGCTGACACACAAAACCAAAGAGCACCGAGTCTTCTATGCGGTAACTGGTCTTTAACTTCGTGTACATGGCGTGTGATTTAAGCTTGTTCGCTTGAGATAGCTTTGTGCAACTCTGGAAACAAACATTAATAGCTTACAAAGATTCACAATCTAGTATCTACATTAACCGGGAGTTGTAATATTATATAATAACTGTAGACATAGAGCACACAAACCATGGCATAAGGCAGTCCAAGTTCTTATTAATTGATTTTAGATTTAATTATCATACAAAAAGCTCATTTTCTAAAGACCTTACTGCTTAGTTGTTTAACACCACAACGCACGATGACTATACAAACCAAATACACAAACAGAAAATGAGTCGATGCGATGCATTTACAGGCTCACGCGAAACTGTGGATTTGATGACTGCTTTTTTGGACAGAAGTCAACAATTTTTTTTAATTTATATTCAATAACATGTAAGTATCAAATAAATGAGCTACAATGTTGCTTTGCTACCTGCTTGTCTAGCGCAGATGTTACATCACTTCCTGTAGTAGGTAAAGCTCCGCCCTCTTCTGTCACCAAATGGGAAGAGCTGTCATTTTTATTCTGAGTAGAAACCTGACAGAACTGACATGAACCAAATGCCGAGGGAGAATGCCCACATTCTTTTGACTGATTATATTCTGGACCAGATAACTTTTTCCAACCCTTTTGTTTTACTGTATTTTGAGAATCTCTTGCTACATCAGACTGCTTGGCTGGAGAATCTCTTGCTACATCAGACTGCTTTGCTGGAGAATCTCTTGCTACATCAGACTGCTTTGCTGGAGAATCTCTTGCTACATCAGACTGCTTTGCTGGAGAATCTCTTGCTACATCAGACTGCTTTGCTGGAGAATCTCTTGCTACATCAGACTGCTTTGCTGGAGAATCTCTTGCTACATCAGACTGCTTTGCTGGAGAATCTCTTGCTACATCAGACTGCTTTGCTGGAGATGGTTTCCCGTTGACGTCTACAAAGTTATCTAAACAAGTGATAAGCTTTTGTGGATGAGGTGCAGAAAAGATATCGGCGCGCACAGGGGCTGCCGAGTCATGAGCCAAAGTAGATGAAGAACCTGTACCTTGACTTCTTGTAGGGCTGGTTGATCTGTGTACCATCTCACAGTCTGCCTCAGGCACATTAACTGACGACACACACTGCGCACTTGAACTGATTTGGTCCGACGTAGCAGACTCTAAGCTGATCCGTTTGTCTTTTAAACTTTCTGGGTCCCAACTGGACCAGGAGAGTTGTGTCTCCAATGGGCCCTCCTTGTCCTGGAATACCAGACTAGGTGGAACTGCCGGGCCCTCTGATTGGTCAGTCAATGACATACTTGGACACAAAGCTGTAGCTGGTTGTAAACTATCAGATAACAGCAACTGTGGAAACAATTCTTTACTTTCGTCATCTGTCAACGACGTGTTTTGTTTATCCTAAAAAAGAAGTAACAGATATTTAAAATACAAAATATTTTTTTGTACTTGATATATGTCTGTATCTGTCTAGTTATGAAAATGGCACCTTTGGTGAATTGACTGGTATCGAAATTGAATTGAGATAACTTCATAGACAGCTGGTGAAACAAATACTTCAGTTCTGACTAACAATGAAACAAATAATGTTCCAAATGTTTGCCGTGAAACCTCAAAAGAGGCATTCTCACAAATAAAACATTCACATGAATACCACACAAGCTTACTGGCAGCTCAATACGATAATACGAAAGTCTACATATCAGCTAACGGGCAATAAATAAAAAGAAATGAAATAAAACAAAAATAGATATTATATAATACAGATACATGCTTACCTGAGAGACAGGTGGACGCTGAGCGCTAGCCTCACTTTGACACAAACCTCCTGCAAGTATACCAGTTGAATGTTAGACAGACAAGTCAACGAACATCATCTCAAACTTGCTACACAAATATGCCTGTGAAATTAGCCATATTAAATGGTGTTATAGACGGTATAAAGAAGTGTAAAACAGTATCTAAAACCTTTACATACTAAAAAGTAACATATTGCACAGAGGGAGAAAGCAGTTGTGAAAAAGGGAAATACAGTATTAAGCAAAAAAAAAGACCACACAACTCGATGAGCTCTCTGTTCTTCTGTAAAGACCCCCAAACCTTTTAACCTAGTTGTTCTGCCCCAGACCTTTGCCATTGTTAGAGTGTGTAGCAATAGTAGAAAATGCATTTTTCAGTGCTGATAACCTCGAACATGACCTTACTCTTCACTCCAACCTCCTCACCCTGCTATAGTTCCCCAGGCTATAACACTCACACATGTATGTGTAAAACTTTGGAGACAGTCTAATGGTTGAGTATGTGGGGAAGAGGGATAGCAGGTAGGAGAAGGGTAGGACTGGGTCAGGAAGAAGAGTTCAGTATAATGTGCTATAGAAATTAGTGCTGTAAGCATAGATTAGCTGACTCTACCATAATCGGTGTCTCATGCTACAACAAGAATTTATGTGGAGGAGTATCCACCCACTAATCCAGCCACCCACCCGTCGATTCACCCACCCATCCATCCATCCACCCACCCATCCACCCATCCATCCATCTATCCACCCATCCACCCACCCATCCATCTATTCATCAGTTCATTCACCTAACCAACTACCCACACACCCACCCACTGTAGGGGATAACCAACGTGAACTGAAAGGAAAAAAGGACAATAAGCCTGGTATTGTGAACTGTACCGCATCAAAACAAGAAGAAGGAGACAAAAGCGTTTGATAAGGAAACATCGATAGAGCGCAATGAACTCTTCTATGACATCTGACACTCTCCAAAAACTTCTTACCTTGTGACTGATCCAGGCTCGAGTCCTTTTCGCTGTTATTCAACATCGAAGCCTCAGCTGACAACAGAGGAGATAGGTCTGTGAGGGCGTCAGCCAGAGCCGAGGGCTCACCAGAAATGGTACGCAAGCTATTTTTGTCTACCAATTCTTCGGCTGACATGGAAACCCCATCACCGTGCAGAAGTGTTTGGTTGGTTGGAGCTGACAGCTCATCATGTTGTGCAGATGTGTTTGATTTGTCTACATCTACAGACAGACTGACAGTGAATGGCTGACTGCAGGGAGGTGAGTCATCAGAGTTCTCTAAGCACTCTGGAGTTTGATCACCATTTGGGTGCGTAGAACATCGTGTGGATGCCTGCGAATGAGGTACTTGCTGTGTAGCAGCAATGGCCGGCTTGACTGACCGACTGTTAGACATAATGAGCCGAGACTCAATATCTGTTGGCACACGGTTGCCTGAGGCAGTCTTAGAGACATTTATTGTGCCTCCATCGCAAGATACTCGGAGAGGGGATGTTACTTCTGCTGTTGGTCTAGCCTGAGATCTGACAACTACACTGGGTAGCTTGGCTGAGGATTCTGTAAGTTTAAAGCAAAAATGTTTGTAAATTATTTTCATAATCGCAGTAGAAAAACACTACGCCAATAAATTGATAAACTTTGCAGATATGCAAAAAGTGGAAAAAAGCTTGCTGACACAAAAGGGAAAGTTTAAAATATTGAAAAGTTGTTTTAGCGATCACACAAGTCTTTGCCCAATACCTATACCCTAATGGTGCCTGGTCAAATCTACCACTCTATTTAACCAAGGGGCTGGCTCGGTGATTTTTGACTGAACTCAACTTAAACAACCTAATTCAGGTAATTTTCTAACAACGAAACTAGAGCAGGGTTATTTTTTTTTATTATTCCACGTACTTTATCAACCATACCGACTAGGTCGTGTTTACGGTGAGTAAGCAAATACAACAACAGAGCATGCGATGTAGTGCAGGACCAACTGGATTGGTCGGATGCCATTCCTGGAACCCGACCAATGACACTTTTGGTGCCAGAGACCATGAGCTACGTATACCAATCCATGAGCTCTGACCACTAGGCACGGCTGCTCCATTAGCTCATCTATAGTATAAGTGCAATAGACTTTTAATTTTCATTAGTAAATCAGCTTTCATGTATGCATCGGGGTCTATGCTATATTTTACATTGGCGATATCTAAAAAACTATGGTGAAGCTACAATTGAAAAATTATTATCAAGTCTAAATTTACCAAAAGATGGAGATTTCAGAATTTATTTGTAAAGGGATAGTAATCACCAGATATGTGTCTTCAACGTCATTGTTGTAGTTATCAAATTTGAATTAGAGTTAGAAACTTGGAGTAACATAGAATGAAAATAAATAATCATTTCAAAGATCGATAAAGCAAAAGTTTATTTAAATACATAATTACTTCTAGTAATTAGGTTTTGACTATATGGTGCGCTTGACACTTAAAAAATGGGCAACTCTGAACAACTCAACTTGGTCACAAGCATTCAAGTGGTAACCGAAAGCACCAAGTAAACTTACATGAGGAGGCACATGTGGTCTACTGATTAAAGTGCTTGCACTTCAATCCATGATCTGGGGTTTGATTCCCAGCACGATTATCTGTGAGCAAAATATACGGCTTCCTATATGCTCTGCCTGGTCGAATATGGGCATAAAAACTATGTGGTCCCTAGTTTGATTGCACTCTCCATAATAACTATGGAGTCATGCTAGTAAAAGATCCCCCTCGGCTTTTTCAGAAGAGTAGCCGGTGTAACGGCGGGCATGGGTATAGGGTGCTGCTCACACAAGCTCCGCTAATGAGACCCGTCTTTAGGCTTGCCCACCAGGCACAGCTCAAACAAACAAAGCAAACAAACTAAACGTCGCATTTGACTGCAACTATCAATGACTCACTTGGAGGGGTGCCAAGTAATTCTAGATCAGCATTGGTAGATTCCGAGTTGATCGTCTTTCGAGCCCTGCAAGAACACACTGCAAACTATGCCTGTTGGTTAGATAATAACAAGTCAACTTGACCTAGTTATTCAATTGAGTCAGCGTGACACAAAAATTGAAACGACCAGTGCCAATCAAACAACTTACTGCATATTTCTGCTTAGATGATTGGATGATGGAGAGCGGCACCTGACCTGCGGTGGTGACCTTTCGATGATATAGCTACGCTGACTAGTTCCACTCAGACCGCTGGATTCACTGCTGGACGTAAGCTCTATCACTGGAGCCTTACGCTTCCTGTTCATAGGGAGACGAGGGAATGTAACATCAGAGGTCAAGCACTGCTCTTCATCAGACGAGGAGCTGAGCAGACGTCGTTTGTTTGCCGTGACATCTATTTGTGGGAATCTCGTCGTACTTCTCTGAGAAGCAACCTTCTCTACAACAACAATGTATCACTGAGTCTAGCCATCTACATTCTATTTCATAACAACCATTTTATACACACTGCGACTTAACAAAATGGCCATCAGTGTTGTCTGACATGGACGATAACAAAGGAGACTAAACTAACGAGGAACTAAATTGAATGCTATTGACTTGGAGATGGCTAAATAGAAAACAATAAATCTAATATGAACGATAATACAATCTTACAGCAATGATGAGTTGATTAGAGAAAGGTTCTACTTACCTGACTTTGCTGCATAAAGTGTCCTAAGTCTATGGATGTCATCTCTTGCGATATTGTACCTATCTATGTATGGTAAGATCTTTTTGATAAATCTCTCCTTCATAGAGGAATAAGTCCGAGAAGTAACCTTGTATAGAAGTACTAGTAGTGTATTGTACATAGAAGACTATGGGTGATATCCATGGCCCAAGAATAAATCATTCAAGCAAAAGATAGTTAACTACATTCTCAATGCAGTAATAGAGTTAACTACATTCTCTATACAGTAATAGAGTTAACTACATTCTCTATGCAGTAATAGAGTTAACTACATTCTCTATACAGTAATAGAGTTAACTACATTCTCTATGCAGTAATAGAGTTAACTACATTCTCTACGCAGTAATAGAGTTAACTACACTCTCTATACAGTAATAGAGTTAACTACATTCTATACAGTAATAGAGTTAACTACATTCTCTATGCAGTAATAGAGTTAACTACACTCTCTATACAGTAATAGAGTTAACTACACTCTCTATACAGTAATAGAGTTAACTACATTCTCTATACAGTAATAGAGTTAACTACATTCTCTATGCAGTAATAGAGTTAACTACACTCTCTATACAGTAATAGAGTTAACTACATTCTATACAGTAATAGAGTTAACTACATTCTCTATACAATAATAGAGTTAACTACATTCTCTATACAGTAATAGAGTTAACTACATTCTCTATACAGTAATAGAGTTAACTACATTCTCTATACAATAATAGAGTTAACTACATTCTCTATACAGTAATAGAGTTAACTACATTCTCTATACAATAATAGAGTTAACTACATTCTCTATACATTAATAGAGTTAACTACATTCTCTATACAGTAATAGAGTTAACTACATTCTCTATACAGTAATAGAGTTAACTACATTCTCTATACAGTAATAGAGTTAACTAAATTCTCTATACAGTAATAGAGTTAACTACATTCTCTATACAGTAATAGAGTTAACTACATTCTCTATACAGTAATAGAGTTAACTACATTCTCTATACAGTAATAGAGTTAACTACATTCTCTATACAGTAATAGAGTTAACTACATTCTCTATACAGTAATAGAGTTAACTACATTCTCTATACAGTAATAGAGTTAACTACATTCTCTATACAATAATAGAGTTAACTACACTCTCTATACAGTAACAGAGTTAACTACATTCTCTATACAGTAATAGAGTTAACTACATTCTCTATACAATAATAGAGTTAACTACACTCTCTATACAGTAATAGAGTTAACTACACTCTCTATACAGTAATAGAGTTAACTACATTCTCTATACAGTAATAGAGTTAACTACACTCTCTATACAATAATAGAGTTAACTACATTCTCTATACAATAATAGAGTTAACTACATTCTCTATACAGTAATAGAGTTAACTACATTCTTTATACAGTAATAGAGTTAACTACATTTTCTATACAGTAATAGAGTTAACTACACTCTCTATACAGTAATAGATTTAACTACATTCTCTGTGCAGTAATAGAGTTAACTACATTCTCTATACAGTAATAGAGTTAACTACATTCTCTATACAATAATAGAGTTAACTACATTCTTTATACAGTAATAGAGTTAACTACATTCTCTATACAGTAATAGAGTTAACTACATTCTCTATACAGTAATAGAGTTAACTACATTCTCTATACAGTAATAGAGTCAACAACACTCTGTATACAATCATAGAGTTATGAACAGTAAGCAGAGAGAGTTACCACAAATCACAGATTCGCTCCTAGTAGTCAGTACTAGTAGTGCCTACTAACCTAAATGTAACTCACCTGTTTAGCTGCAATGATTTCCCACAGACGATTACCATTGATACTATGATGTTTGCACTCTCCAAGCACTGCAGATATAACACTCAAGTCTTCAGCCTCCGTATACTCTCTCTTCTTTATATGAAATCTACAAATAACTTAATATATATACCCGCTGCAAAAGCTTCATTTGGCTACAATCAAACATTTAATTGAAGTTGCTTATGCATCTTGTATATTGGCAAAGAATTCACCAAACACCAGCCGAGACTGTTTGTCAGTAATCTGGTACTGCAGTGTCTCACACCTGTTGGTAGATGATGTGGGGGAGATTTCACGTAAATCAGTGTCAATGTTCAATCCATCTGCAGCAACATCAGCTTGCACAGCATCACTGGGTAGTGCGGCAGCGTTGGATTGTGTGGCAGCATGGGGTTGTGCAGCAGCGTTGGATTGTGTGGCAGCATGGGGTTGCGCAGTAGCTCTGTTAATGAGTTTCCACAAAGAGTATATGTTACATAACTGCATTCAGTAGTATTATTGTATATGCTGATGGGATGGCATATATTGCAGTTGAAGCATTGAAATATCATTTAGGAGCCGGCATGTAAAACTAACCAAAATGAAACATTTCAAGTATAGTTGCTAGTCATACAATCACCAACATTTAAAAAGGAAATCTTTAGAATTAATTTTCTCACAACCTACCAAAGATTTCTAGGAATGATGATGTCATCCCAACATGTTGGCACCTGTTAAACTATATTATGTCTTATTAACGCATTTCTGATATTTTGATGGAAGTTAATATTATTAACTGCAGGTCATAATGTCTAAAAGATTTCATCATTGTAGTTACAATCTACCTGCAGTAATTAAAAACTGAAGCCAAATTTCATGCCTGTGTTTCAGTGGGTTGCAAACATTAATTCTAATTTATGTATTTCTGGTGATTTTTACCCAAAAAGTTTTTTGTGGAGTTGTGCTCTCATTAATTCCATCTGTAGTACAAGCGCAATAGATGCCGACTTGCATGCAATTTTTACTCGATACGCAACAACTTATAAGGCCATAAAGCTGAGTGGCAAAAACTTGGCTCGTTGGGATAGAAGGAGAGCACCCCAGTGATAGTCATTGTGCACAGACCCTTTAGAGCACAGAGAATTAGGTTTGCAATTACTTTCAGATTTGTTAGAGGTGTTTTGGTTGAGTGAGCATTTTAATTTATTATTGATAGGTTTGCTATTATGTATGCACAGGCATTGATAGGTTTGCTATTATGTATGCACAGGCATTCACATAATAAATTACCAATATCTCAAAAATGAAAGCAATATTACAATTGGAAAAACTGTTATTAATTGTGAATGCTTTTCGGTAAGAAATCACCTAGAATAGATAAATTTAAGTTACACACAAAAATTGATGACATGACACCTTTGAGTTGCTATTGTGGACACATCAGCCTTCATGGGATAATCTTCCATGTTCAAGACCCCAAAAACCAATACCTATCAATTTTTATATTCAAACTGGTTAAAAAAAAGGTTAACAATTTGGGATAACAAAAACGAGTGCCAAAATAATATTTGTGGCTAAGTTAATGTTTTCGGACTCGATAAAAATCAAATTTGTAATGCTCGCTATTTTACTGAGAGAAAAATAAAATAAAAAGAGCGGATATGATAATAATGAATATTCTTAAAAAGTTATTTTAAACTGAAAACTTCATGAAAAATGTTACAATTATTTGCTTAAATGTGCGATATAATACATAAAGGAACTGCTGCTATAGGGGATCACCAGGGAGATGCCGTTAGTAGATGGCCGCTGCCATTGTTCCAGTGCCATAGACTTATTGTATTTTCTCTGATGTCACTTAGTGCAATAGTTTTACGATTCTCAATGAGAAAACAACTATACATTCAGAGTTAGTCCTGCCAAAGCTGTTTACAACATAAAGGGCTCATTCAACAACTTTGAACTAAGTTTACATTTGAACAATTTCAAAATATGCCTCAAATACCGTATACTGTAAATCTGTCAAAATCTGCCACATCAAGAACATCTGGGACTAACATTCGTCGAGCAAAATGAATCAGCAGATGAAACGTCAATTCATCCACAAAATAATCATGTTTATAATTTTAGGTTCAACGAAAACTGGCCAACTGAATAAACAAATAATCGACAAGCATTCATCAGTATAGCTTGTAGCTGAATAAAAAATGTCTCAGTTGATAGACTTGTCTCAGTTAGTTAATAGACTTGTCTCATTGTATTGAAACGCTGCGTGCCACAGCGGCTGCCATGACTTTGTATAGCACTTTACTCAGCAGAATAGTCTTTTATTATACTGTATCAACAATGTTATCTTTACTACTTCGTAGAACGTACAGTCATAGAAAAGGACTTTTTATTACGAGTATATATTATGAGTATGGAGTAAGGGTATATCCAAGTTTTGACCTGATGTTTCGTTTTATATTCTCATTTAATTAGGAAGAGTTGTCAGTTTTTGAATTTTACTTCTTCACTGGGTCGCATTTACTCTTACGGCCATTTACTCTGATGGCTGTTTACTTTTATGGCCATTTACTCTTATTACCATTTACTTTTACGGCCATTTACTCTTATAGCCATTTACTCTTATGGCCATTTACTCTCACGACCAAGTTAATGAGAGGAATTTGGGTAACTTTCAAGTGCTCTCAAAGCTTGGCGCATTTTTTGGCAAATCTAGCAAAACAGGTAGCCTAGCAAAAAATAAATGTATGGAGTTGTCTTCTCTTACAACAAGGTAAACCCGTTTAAACGAAAACGAAATTTGATAATAATATTTATTGCTATAATAAAAAACAATTTCTACTACAACAATGGAAAAAAATAGCAATCATTTTCTGCATCACTTATGTATACTGATGCGGTGGGACACAGACAGTTATCACCACAATAATGAAAACTAATTTAAATTGCTGCTTTTAGAATTGTACAGTGATACTTCGCTGCTTCTGTTGTTGCTTTCATAGTTAATCCTTGCTCTGCTGGAAACAGTAATACTGGTTACCATGAACTGCTCTGTTTTTATTCACTTGGCATGAAGCCAGAAAATTCAACTCCTGAATTGTAAACGAGTTTTACATCCCACCAACATATTAGCGCAAAATTTTATGCATAGCCACAGCAAGAAGAAATCTTATTTGTTACTCGCTGACATGTGAAAAATCCACCGATTTGTCATGTTTGTAGGTTTATCCGCGGGCAGGATCTATCCATGCAATAGAGTAAATAAATGATATCGGGTAGCTATATTTATAGTGGATGGAAAAATACCATCCCCAAGGAGAAAAATTAAATGGATTTGTCAGGCATACACATAAGTCGCGAACACTACCGATCCACCACATAAAATTAATACAGAGCCGTGTGGGTGGCGTTTATTTCAAAGCGGTTCATTCCTGGTATTATTATTTATTTTATTATTTATTAATAATATAAACTGTTTGATTATCATGTACAATAATATTATACTATAAATAAACTGGTCATCATAATAAAAAAACAGAACCGGACAAGTGTAAAGCTGAGTAGCCTTTGACTCGCTACCACATCTGTTACTTCCCATAACATCACGCTATGAGTACCAGCATGGAATAGATGACACGATAAGCGACTTGGATGAATTGCTTACACGTGTGAAAATAATTACACCTGCTACAATGCGCAGGGGAATTTCATCTCTTCACAAACTGAACTGGATCAAAGGAGATAATTTAGGATTATTAGATATCAAAATTTAAAAGCCTGGATCGATGCATTTGCCTCCCTTGTTCATCGATTCAGCCGGCGAATACACGTCATGACGTCACATTATCTTAGCTGAAAGCGCCTGATGTATCTCGTAGGTGAAGCAGACAGGGATAAGACATAGATGTTTTACTTACCTGTACTGTTCTATGTCTAGGGTCTTGTTTTCCTTCACACAGTCATCTATGTATTCTGTACTAACCATCTTATTGTCTGATACCACATCTCCAGGGTTGTACAGTCTATAGCGCACAAACACTGCATTCGTTAACTGAATGTTTTATTGTATAGTTACAAGTGATATATAGTTTATAATACATACGAGTACATATATATTACTTGTAACTGTACAATACATCTATTATATAATGTACACAAGCAAGTACATAAATGTATTCTACAGTTACAATTGATATGTATTGTATAATGTACACAAACAAGTATATACATGTATTGTACAGTTACGAGTGATATATTATAGAATGTATACAACCAAGTACATACATATACTGTGCATCTCCTCTATCAGCACACATCTCTCCACCATTGCTCTATAACATATAGGTGCAACATATAAACCTCACACAAACTGATAAGACTGGTACCCAATAAACTAAACCACACACAAACTGATAAGACTGGTACCCAATAAACTAAACCTCACACAAACTGATAAGACTGGTACCCAATAAACTAAACCTCACACAAACTGATAAGACTGGTACCCAATAAACTAAACCTCACACAAACTGACAAGACTGGTACCCAATAAACTAAACCTCACACAAACTGATAAGACTGGTACCCAATAAACTAAACCTCACACAAACTGATAAGACTGGTACCCAATAAACTAAACCTCACACAAACTGATAAGACTGGTACCCAATAAACTAAACCACAAAAAAACTGATAAGACTGGTACCCAATAAACTAAACCACACAAACAAAACATACTACTTGTTGTTTACGTCACCAAAGATTCTTTAAAAATTGAGATTTACATGCAGGCGTAAAAAAAAACAATGACAATACTATGATTCTTCTCTGGAATAAATTAATGTTGGTATGAAAATAGATTAATCGAAACTGTTTACAGTTTACACATGTCTTTTAGATCTAACAATAGAAAGTGGCTAACGAGTAAACAAGTGCACACTTGACAAATTAATGCTGTCATCAGATAAAGATAGAGCCTTGAGAGACAATAGAAGTGTAATACATGGATGGGGCAATAGCGTTCAGGATCCAAGGCCACTTGGGGTATGATAATAACCCAGGTATCACCCATATCTCTGCATGGTTGCGCGATGTTGCAATGCAGAGTAGGGTATGATTACTCGAATAGAGTACGATCACTCAAGTCCGAGGTTACAAGTATAATTTACAGTCATACCAAATATGCACTTACCTCCTCCTTTCCATACAAACAAGCAACGGATGATAGACAAAATAACAGATCGGCATGTCCAATAGATATCTCACTTTATTTAAAACACGACACAGTTAAAATTAGAGATACACACCATAATTAGCTGGCGTAACGACTCCTTTCTCCTACATGGTGCAATAAAGAATGTGAGAGGCACACAGTTTCTACTAAATAGACGATTGTTAGACGCTACACCAGAAGTAGACGCCATCAATGAGTCCTATCCCCAGCCATACCTGCAATATTAGTCACTTAAAGGTGAACTGTCACAAATTTCATACAAAATTCAAAAATCAGAGTCTTTCTTTCGTGTTAAAGAGCGATGAATAGACTCAGCCTAAATATCGAAAAACTTATAAATTAGTATTTGAAAACTATTATTTATTTACAATGTATATCTGCTGATTTTATTCCGTCAAATAATGTGTAATTCAGATTCGAAAATTATTGTTGATGTTGTTGATTACAAAAATGATGCCAAAAGCGCAAGTTTTAAATTTTTTTGTCTTCACAAATAAATTTTAAATTATTTATTTTTGAGTATTTTGATAGTATTTGATTTGAAAATAACTTTTTCAGATGTAATATTGCATCAGTGTTTGAGATAATTTCCGTGCAATTCACCACATAGACAGCAACGCGCACAAAATAGCAGACTTACCAACAGTAAATTAAAATACTGATTTCAATTATAACTCCTTAAAAAATCTAGAAATAACAGCAAACCTACTTATGCTCTTGGAAGTCTGTGCACAATGACTATTACTGGGATGCCCTCCTTCTATCCAAACAACCCAAATTTTTGTAACCCCGCTTTATGGCCTTATATAACTTGTTGCGCACCAAAAAATATTTTTGCTAGTCAGCATTCATTGCGCTTATACTATAGATTGAATTAACAAGAGAACAACTCCAAACAATTTTCTGTTAGAAAAATACTAAAAATAAATAAATTAGGTTTCAAATCAGCCCAAAATCTGTGACATAGCACCTTTAAGAAATTAACACAAGATGGAATAATGGGTAGATACAAACAAAAGTTTTAGCAATCACATTCAGTGAGTGCAGTTTCTACAGTAAATTAGAATGCATTTCTAATATACGTGTTGATAATACTAAACACTTATGTCTTTTACTATTGAACCCAGTAGTCAAAGCAACATCTGTATTGAGTAATGGATACGAAAACTCTCTATACTTGAAGCTTACTGATAAAATACAGAGCCACCAACACTATACCAGAGACTTTATCGTGAAGCAGGAAGTTCTGGGATAGGATTTAGTTTTAGTGGGGCCAACTAAATAAAACTTGTCAATCAACAACAAATCAAACTCTTAGAAAAGCAGGTGAACCTAAAGGGAACCACAAAGGGTTAAGTAAAACTATTTCTCACCCTCGGCCAGGAAGACCTACAGGGTCAGTATAATAAACAGGTCAAACCTCAGTTGGTAAAGTAGGTTATAGAGAAGTGGTAGTAGCTGAAACAACAAACTTTCATTGCCTTTGACCCTTTACTAGCTGACCTCACTCTCTATGCGAGAGGGTTTATAATGAGTGTGCTGCAGAGATGTACCCTGAGAAGCCAATAAAGGAAGATGCATAATTGTGTGATACATAGACACAAAGGCATAGACTGTCAGATAAGTGTAATAAAAAATGAGCTGACGACCATTTTTAAAATGAAGGACATACTTTTCATAAAAATTTAATGCTGAGTAGTTGATGGAACACTGCAGAGCAGCCTAAAGATTGGGCCACACGATCATATTTTTAGGTGAAATCATCTGTAAGCACGATGAAATTTTTTTTCAGCCTATGAACCGATTCCGTCTGCGGTGAGCATGTTCACCAAAATTGTGTCATCGGGAGGGAAAACCAAAGAGTTGTCTTCTTAGTCAAAGAATTATCTCCTCCACAAATAACTCTATGAATAAAGCCACTAGAAGGTGTTGTCATATATATATACATATAACTATTAATAACTAAATTATAATTTATTTATTTAATATATAATAAAAAGTTAAAAAAAGTTTTACTATTTATTTATATTCCTGTCAAAACTTATGTATATATATATATATATATATATATATATATATATATATATATATATATATATATATATATATATATATATATATATATATATATATATATATATATATATATATATATATATATAATATCTGTTCCAGTGAAAAAAGCGGGCTCTCCTTTACCTGAGGTGATAAAACCTATCAGCATATCAAAATTTGGCCCAAAAATGATTTCGGCCAACGCTTCTATGTGGCACTGTTTGGGACACGATTAGTAAAAAAAGACGATTCCAAAGTCATTTTTGTCTAATAATACGACCTTGTGGCCTCACCTTAATATCATAGGCCAGGAAGAGAATCAACCTGTGGGTGAATAATTTTGTACATTACTGTTTTATACTGCAAATGTTACATTACATGATAGCTATGCTGTCAATAAAAACATGTTACAAATTTTCACTTGATGCGACCACCTGTATGTTTATGATACTTCTGTCATTTTATCTAATATAATGTGATAGTTTTAAATTTCTTGGGGAGACATTTGCAACCGCCAATCAGCTGGTAATTATCTACTTAACTCTTCTACCAGTTTATTCATACCTGTAGTGGGTAATTTAACTATTCTGTGCTGTCGCTATTAAGCAACACTATTGGTTAGATTTGAAATATGTTGTTGCCACTCTCTTGAAGAGCAATTGTAAAAAATCAACTGATTGCTATATCGGTCAGCTAGCCAAAAGTACTGCAAGGAACTTTGTAGGATTTGGTAGAGAAGGCACAATATTGTTTTATAATAATAAAAAGAAAACTGTTCATCTATAATACTCACACTCTCTAACTTTAAAACTTTCTATTATAAAATGCTGATTGTTAATATCATCTGTAAATTCTCTTTAAAAGTTCAGTGCACTAACAATGATTGTGCAATGCATGTGAGTTTACTGACTATTGATAAACAATTGCTATACTATTTCTATTATTGCAATAATAATAACAGCATATATTTTTTTATATGTACTTATTGGGCTGAAAATAAAATTTTATCAACAAACACATCTCTCATATCCCACAAAACTAAAAAATAAAGGTAAAATAAGCCACGTCTCATTGCTTCCACCAGGTTACACATCGTGGTTACTGCACAAAATAATTGGCTGTAAACCAAATATATGTATGTAAATAATATATAACTTTTTGTAATTATTTACACATGATTTTCTACACTAATTGTTTGGGACTAATGACAGGTAAATATATGAATTGATTGTTAGTGGCACCGGTATTTGTTGGAAGTTGTTCTCTCTTGTGTGGATGCTGGTTGCCATCCACGACGTTATTGTCACTAACTCTCCTCCGATTTATCATAAAAATTTAAAACATATATACTGTAAAGTACAGTAGCAATAATATTTGAAACATCGTTCATTCATATTTTAATATCTATCATTAATAAAAAAAGAATAATGATTACTTTATTTGGTGAGTTTACATCTCCTAAAATCCTGTGTAGGAGAAAGATGGAAGCATCAGAGTGCCGTAAGATATTGATTCAGAATTATCGCTGTTAAGGTAGAACTTCCAAGCAATTTGCAAAAATCTATAGAAACGCCTCTGCTTTGGGGCGGGGACTGGTTTTAGGCAACTTGTGTTACCGCATGGCGCTGTTTAGGATCGATTCTTTTACATCGACCTCTCGTGTCACGAATTGTTGGTGGTAAGATGCTATTGCAATAGAGCCCTTTCATAGCAGCTACTGAGTTTGGCTCTTCCCTGGTTTATGTTCTTGTGGTCATTACGATGCGTTCCTTCCCTTATGTGATTTGATCATGTGCCTCAGAAAGAGTGCGGTGTTGTTCTTCATCCTGGAAGAATTCTGGTTAGTAAGTACATATGGGAATTACTCCTCTTGTCTTCCGATGAACTCATCTGATGAATTCATAGGACGCGGGTTTCTTACATCTGTTACACTGTCAGTGCTACCTTTCATGCTTCTTCTTATAAATAAGCGATGGCTTTATTTTGTCTGAATCATTATTATTACGTGTTTGATTTCCTGTACTGTATTTCTTGTGGTAGTGTGACGGACGGCGTCAGCATACACTACGTACATTTTATTATTATTATTATTATATTCCAGTTACATTCTACTAGTTCTATGCCTGCACTCTAGGGCAGATTGTTCTATGTCGTTCATGTCATATACACTGTATAACTGTCTACTCAAGCATTTATCTTAGCTACACCCACTACTTGCCATTAGTCCATTCTAGCCAACCATTTGTGTTAGGTGTGTGTGGCTTGTTTTGTCTTTCTATTTTATGTTACATAATCACTATTATAAATACTGATGTCATGGTCAATAAAGTCAGAGTCAGCTTCCACACTCTCAGAAGTTTCTTTGTTCTCAAACAATAACTTCACTTGCGCTAGTACATGCACGTACAACAAAAGCTCTATTATTCGAGTAGTAATTAATAAGCAGATCACCGAACCTCTGCTGGCCGAACCTAGCTCTAGCTAGTTCGCCCTTCAAAGTTCGGCCTCTGGCTTGCACACTGAAATAGCTAACGCAACCGACAGCTAGCCAGTAATCTAGAATGGTCAAGCACTATTCCTAAGAATACTAGTCGACCTGTGGGCGGGTTGTATTGCTCAAGCGATAGACACAGATTGCCATCACAGTTCGGGAGGTTGTGCAGGTAGGCCGAGCTACCAACTCCCACCCCCACAGTGAAATCCTGCACACTAGGATCCCAGCCTACTTCTGCATACTCCAGTATTATGGGTCCACATGAACTAGTGTACACCAGCAGTTTTTCCTCTTCTGGCACACAGCACATCACCAGGCAGGTGTGTTTATAATCTCTCCTAGCCTCATGATAACTTTCTTCTTCATGGTCTTCTAAGTCCACTTCTCATTTTTTATGCGTTAGTCAAACGCTTTTAGACTTGATTGTATGGTTACTCCATGATACTTTGTGTTTTCTATCGTGGTAAGGCATGCATCACCAAGTTTGCATGTAAAATCAAGAGCTTTACTTAGGGCCTAAGTTTACTATTGCTGGTGCTGCTAGGCACTTCTTCCTTCATTTCATCATTCAAATATATAGCGTCCACAAACTGATCACGAAACATGACGTCACACGTCAAAAGCATCGATATAAATATTTGTCACACCTATTTTTTTTCAGTTTCCAAATATTCGGGAATTACTAAATTTTTAATAACTTGGGACCGCAGGCTGCTAGAAACAAAATTTTAAAAGGGTTTAATAGGATACAATATGCCGAACGAGATTAACCAATCACTGCACTTCTTACATATCTGTAGTTTTGGGAAAAATTGTCTGGAAATGACGTTGTAAACGTGACTTTTGCCAGTGCGCCGATAGACCATATGATTTTAGTTTATGTTATATCACTAGCCTGTCTTATTACCGACCTGTTGATATACTATTTGTTATAGATCCTTTACATCTGGAGGTAGGAAAATAGATTTAATAATTTCCTTGCCAAATAAAAACGTAATTTTTTTTAATATATATTATCATGAAGCAATTAGTAACTAACCGCAAATTAATTACGCTCGCTTGGTCTTGCGTCACGGATTTCACTCTAATGTATAAATAATGAGGCGTAAAACTAACCGCAGTGCGAACATGAAACAAAGTAATTTTTTTGCTGAGAGGGTCATTTTTAAAACTCATTTTCTCAGTAACTATCAATGAGAGACAAAAAAGTTTACTACTATTGTGACTGCAAGATATTATTCTACGCCATGATATGTTTTTTAACGTCCCAAGGCTGATTTGAAAAATATGTTTGTATAATACAAACATATTTGTATTGGCTAAAATATAATTATTTATCTCTCTTTTCCTGACCATGATGATGCTAGTAGCTTTGGTTGATGAATCAATAAAAAAAACTTAAAAAAAGTAACATAGATAGATACATGGTCTTATCATTTACTAAGCAACATCTAATAAACAACATGAAAATAAATAAATACATAAATAAATAATAAAGAATGAATTTTAGCTAAACAGAAACAATCCAACTTTCGTGAGGAGATGATATGATGTTAGAGCGCCGCTCGAGTGATAGAGTTTTAACCAATAAACGCTAACTTATCATTAGAAGAGCCAATGAACGACAATGATACATAAGCTTACAGAGAGAAAAGTTATTATGTTGGCACTCTAAAAAAATAACCTGAGACGCTGAGAGTTAGAAGTTGCTAAGTTGGACAAGAATAGAGCCCGCTGTATAGGCTACATTATTAAGAAAAAAGCCAACAAAAACATTATTTCTGACTTCTAAGCATCACCAACAGGTATTTTTTTGCGATGCTGCATTCTTCAAATGTACTCAGGGTTTATCTGGATAAATTCAATATAATTATAATCTGGACTGTGTGTGTATGTTGTTCTTGATGCCTTATCGGATAAGGCATAAAGAACAACACACACACACAGCCCAGATTATTATAATAATTATTATATTCTATTGAATAGATAAAAAACTCATAATAATAATAATAATTATAATAATGTACAGGAATTTACTTTGTCAAGAGTGGTAGCGACCACCTGTACAACGGCCCACAGTACTGAGTAAGCACAACAGTGCAGTGTACGCCTCGCTACTCGCCCTCCACCTATCCCGAGGAGTAGGTGTAGAAGGTCGACCTAGCCGTTCGAACAACCGTTCCAGTATCACTTGCCCGTAGGTCAAGTGCAGTGTAAGTCGAGATCGACTGACCACTTTCTACTGACTGTTTGTCCTAGTTGCTAGTCGACTGATTCAGTGCAATTGTCCTGTCTACTTTGTTTGTGCAAGTGTTGAACTTCCCAAGTTCTTTTACCAGCGCAATCAGTGCAAGCTTACTTGTATTGTCTTTGTGTAGCTACCTGTGCTCTAGCATAAGTGCGCTTATGCTATCAAACCAAACAAGCAAGTGAGAGTGTAGGCAGTAACTCTGATTTATTCTGATAAAACAAACATATTTATACTGTAAAAGATTATGTAATAAGAGTGGCAGCTACACAACAAAAGCATGCTCCGCCTGTACACAAGATTGGTGGGTTAATAACCAATAGAACGATAAGCAGCATAGAACGGGTGGTGCTAATCAACATGGTTGATTGCACAAGCACATGTGTAAGATAAGGTCCTTCACGCAAGCATTATAACATATAGGAATAGAAAATACAAAATATAAAGTGGTAGTTCGGTAAGTGCTAGGATATATGATAATAGTTCGGCAAGTGCTAAATATATAATGAGGGTTCGGCAAACCATATGTATGGGTGGTCGACCTATTCGGGGGGTCATGATACATTTCCCTCACACACGCCGCCCCATTGGCGCTCGTAGGGCCAATATTATTACTGTTCGTGAGGAAATGTTCGGTACTGCTTATTGTCTATGATAGGTTCCTCTCTCGTTGAATGGCTACCTTCAGTTCCTCTACACGTTGTAGCTGTTTGAACGCTTCTCTCGTAGCGACGTATAACTCGGTTTCATATCTTTTTACTCTTCTATAGCGATCCTCTCGCCTTTCCTCCTCTAGCTGTCTCTCCCAGCTGTTCCTCTCTTGTCGATAGGGCATGTTCCTGTCCCTTCCCCTACTCGACTCTCGTTCTCTTTCTCTCCTCTCTCCGTCCTTTTCCACTGGTAGTAGCTCGAGCTTTATCGCTTTCTGCGACGGATGGTTCAGCTGTTCCCCCAGCCGTTTTTGAATCGGTTTGACTTCGGCAGGGCTCCCTGATCGCTCCTTAATTGGGGCAGGTATTCCAAACGGTGGGGGGTCTTGCCAGTTAATAGCGCTGCAAAACTCTCTATATGATGCTCCGTCCACTTCGTATAGCGGTCGACTTGGTCCGCCATGTTCCGCCGCCCCATTCTTTTGCCGGATGTGTTTCAGTAGCGTGTCCCTGGAGGCGCTTTTGTATTGGCATTTACAGAAGAAAAACACAAAGTGCTGCCGGGCGTGGTATTGCATCCGTCTCTTGTTGAGCTGTATGCTGCATATTCGGCATCTCCACTTGTCGTTGTTGGTGGTTGGTAGTGCTGTAGATTTAATTTCATCGAGTGTGTCAGTCGACAGCCACATTTCTTTGAGTTGATATTCGGGTAGAGGAGCTGGTGGAGTCGGGGGTTGAGGTGTCCTTGCTCGACATCTAGCACTCCCTGTTTTGGTTGTCACTCTACCGACTCGTACAGGCGAGTAATCCATCTCCTTGTGGGCAATGATCTTCGGCCTTCGTTTATTTCTTGTCGACCCTGTTATGGTGGCTATCATGGCTGGATCTTCTTCAGTCGACAGTACTTCGTTGTTTGCTGCTGCCATGATTGCTGCTTGTTTGCTGCTGGTGTCTCTCTCTAGTTGTTTGTTGACTGTGCAAACAAACTCTGCAGCGGTGTACTTTGTATTACCGCCGTTTTTACTTTTCTTTTGTTCGAAGTCCCACGTGGTATCACGTGTTATCTCTAGGCTCCTCCTTTGATCGATCGTTACTGAGTAAATTAACTCGGGCTCCGTTTTCGTGGGAGTCACTCTCCCTTCTTCTGGGTTTTCCCGTCGGGTATTCCATAGTGGGGTTGTCTCCCCTTGTCTCTTGGTTTGGCTGGCTGCGGTGTCGGTGGGAGTTGCCTCCTCCGCACCCATTTTGGTAGTTATCTGTTCCTTTATCCTTTTTGGTGATCCTTCTTGCCACCTACTTCTATCGACGTTGTTAATGGTTGGTTGTTGCTCTTTTAGGCCCAGTTTTCGACGGGTTTCGGCGACATTGGTCCAGGGTATGTACCTCATGTTTTCTACTCGCCCACGTGGCCCGTTTACCTGCATCTCCTGTCCCGCAGTTTCTTCTTGTTTCTGGGCTTGGTAGCATTGGTAGTCGGTAAAACGCACCGGTGGTCTCCTAACTCTCGTAGGTCTCCCCTCTACTTCATTCCTTTCGAGGTTGGCACCGAGTGGTGGCCATTCGGCGTCTAGGGGTGCTGGTACTTCCACTACTGGTGGTTCTACCGTCGCTGGTGGCGGCTGGGCCACTGCTTCGAGGGGTGTTGGTTCTATTCGTAGTGGTGTTGGCGCAGTTCCTTCTATGGGTGCTTCAGGCACCGGAGGTTCTCGCGGCTCCCTTTCTCTAGGTACTTCAGGAAGTGGGGGTGTGTGCTCTACTGGTGGGTGGGGTGCCCTACGCTGATAGGCGCCACGCATGTTAGGCCGGACGGCCTGTTCACGGCTAGGGGGCGCTCTCCCTACTGCTTCTCTGCATGTTCGGTATGCCTTCAATCTGCGACCGTTTTGCGTGAACCCCTGTCCATTCCTCTCTAGACGATACGTATGGTTGGGATAGGTTTCGGCGACGGTGTAGGGCCCCACGTAGCTAGGCTGTAGCTTGGGGTTGCTCCCCTTAGTCCGCCGCTTATTTTCCATCACCACCAATTCGTCTTTACTGAACCGGGGGGGTTCTCCCGTCTCCTCTTGACGGAGCCTGGCTTGCTGGTTTCGCACATAGTCGTGTGCTATGGCGAGGTCCTCTTGTATACGCAGTGTATGTTCTGTGATGCTATAGGGGTCCAGGGAGGGGGGTGAGCCGGTCAGCTGATCGGGCAACCGCACCTCGCGCCCCAGCATCATCAGATTTGGCGTCTCACCAGTGGTAGAGTTGGGGGTGGCCCTGCAGGCTCGCATAATCTGTGGCAGCAAGCCGTCCCACTCGTCCTGGCCTTTACTCAATATGAGCGTCCGTAGTGCATCTCCCAGCGTCCGGTTCTGCCTCTCCACCATGCCATTTCCTTGAGGGTGGTATGGTGTGGTGCGCGTCTTGCGTATGCCCCACAGGTTGCAGAGTTCTTCTAATAATGTGGACTCAAACTGAGCCCCTTGGTCCGAGTGGAGTTGTTCGGGAAGGCCCCAGTAGCTGAATACCCTCTCGTCCAACGCCGTTGCCACGGTGGGTGCGGTTGCATCTGGTAACGCTATCGCGTCCTGCCACCGGGTAAAGTGGTCGCTGAGTACCAGTATCCACTTATTTTTTCGTTTTGTGAGGGGGAGCGGTCCTACTAGGTCCACGGCCAACTTCTGGAATGGGCGTCCGGCAAAGAGCCGTTGGCCGTCGGGAGCGGTGGGGCGATTACTGCGCTTCGCCACCTGGCACACTTCACAGCTCTTGACGAGTCTGCGTGTTAGTCCCGACAGGCCTGGCCAATACCAATCCAGCTGTATCCGGTGGCGCGTCCTGTTTATTCCTGCGTGTGCTAACAGGTGTGTATCCCACACGACCTTGTGGCGCCATGCTGGCGGGCACACGGTGCAGATTCGGGTCCGTCCCTGGTGCTCTGATGTGATCACTAATGTCCCATCTGGTCGGAGGCTCATGGCTTCAATCCTGTCGTGCAGGATGCGTAGCTCTGTCTCTCCTTCCTCTAGCTCTCTAGCTGAGAGTTGTCTCCCCGCCTTCACAGCAGCATACACCTTAGCTACGGGGTGCTGCCCTTCCTGCTGTGCTTGCGCTAGCTCTTGCGCATTCCTCACGGGGTTGGTGACAGTCACATTCACCTGTCCCTTCTGCTCTGTAGGCCCCTCTGGGGGGTACTCGGCACGGGTGGGTCCCCCGTTGGTCCGTCCCCTTCGCTCCGCTGGTCCCCTCGGGGAGTGCTCGGCATGGGTGGGTCCCCCATCTGTCCGTTCCCTTTGCTCCGTCCACCTCTGTCGGCTAGACTCGGCATGGGTGGGTCCCCCATCTGTCCGTTCCCTTCGCTCTGTCAGCTCTGTCTGGCTAGACTCGGCATGGGTGGGTCCCCCATCTGTCCGTTCCCTTCGCTCTGTCAGCTCTGTCTGGCTAAGCTCGGCATGGGTGGGTCCCCCATCTCTCTGCTCAATTGCCCGACATTGCTTGCAGTCAAAACAGGGGTCCTGTCGACTGAGTCCGTCCGCATTCCCGTGCTGCACTCCTGGTCGGTGTTCCAGTTTAAAACTGAATTCGGCCAGGGTCTCGAGCCAACGGGCAATCTGGTTTGACGGTTCCTTCCTCCTACACAGCCACCGTAGGGAGGCATGATCTGACCGCAGCTTGAATTCTCTGCCATACAGATATGGCCGGAAGTGTTTGGCTGCCTTGATTACTGCCAACAGTTCCCTCCTTGTCACACAGTAGTTTCTCTCGGCCGGCGACAGAGTCTTGCTGTAGTACGCGATCACCCTCTCGCGTCCCTCTTGTACCTGTGATAGTACTCCACCTATTCCGACGGCACTGGCATCGGTGTCTAGAATATATGGTAGGGTGGGGTCGGGGTAGCCTAGGACGGGTGCTTGGCTGAGTCCTAGCTTTAGCCGTTCGAACGCTTGCTGTTCGTCCATGCTCCATCTCCATGGGACATCCTTCCCTGTGAGGACCGTGAGTGGCTTCGCTGTGGTGGCATAGTCGGGCAAGTACTGTCGATAGTAACCAGCTGTTCCTAGAAATGCCTGTAGAGCCTTCACGTCTTGAGGTGCTTGCCACTTCCGTACTGCCTCGACCTTGTCGGGGTCCGTGGCCACGCCTTGTGGGCTAACGATGTGTCCTAGGTACCGTACTCTTGGGCTCAGCAGCTCGCACTTGGATGGTTTGACCTTCAAGTGTGCGCCCTGAAGGCGTTGCAGTACCTCCTCTAGTCTCTTCAAATGGGACGTAAAGTCGGGGGCAATGACGATAACGTCGTCGAGGTAGAGGAGCAGCGTCTTCCAGTGAAGACCTTTCAGTACGCGTTCCATGAGCCGTTGGAACGTAGCGGGGGCGGAGGTGAGTCCAAATGGCAACACCTTCCATCGCCACAGGCCACTACGGGTGATGAATGCTGACTTGTCTTGTGCATCTTCGTCCAGGGGTACTTGCCAATATCCACTGGTCAGGTCCAGGGTACTAAAGTACTTACTGCCTGCTAGCGCATCCAGTGAATCATCAATCCGAGGGATTGGATAGGCGTCCTGCTGCGTGACGTCGTTCAGCTTGCGATAGTCGACGCAGAACCGCCAGGAGTCGTCTTTTTTCCGTACCAGTACAACAGGAGAGCTCCAGGCTCCGTCTGCGGGCTCGATGAGGTCCTTGGCTAGCAACTCCTTGACCTGCCTTTCTGCTTCTGCCTCCTTCTCTGCACCTAGGCGGTGCGGGGGTAGTCGTATGGGTCGGGTGCCTGGGGCCACTGGGATGGAGTGCTCCGCTAGTGGCGTACGCCCAATATCTCCATCGTGTCGACTGAATACATCTTGATATCGCATCAGGAGGTCCCTGAGCTGGTACTCTTCCCGAGTGTTCTGACAGCCCTCCCTGGCCTGGTTGAATAGCTGTCCCAGATGTGGGGGCAGTTCTTCGTCGGGTGTCTGAGGGGTTTGTTGGGGGCCTTGCATGGCTCGTATCGCACTGGGGTCAATCCCAGTAAAGGTTCCGATCACTTCTCCAGCGGGAACTCTGATGCTGTTCTGAGACGGGTTCAAGCAGCGGACCAGTACTCGTCCACGGTCGTCCGGAGCGTTGACGCTGGTGGCTAACAGCAATCCTCCCTCTCTACTCTCTATCACTCCCTGGGCACACGGGGTTTGACTAGCAAGGTGGCAGGGCACCGTTGCTTCCGTCTGAGGGGGTATGTGTGTGTCTCTTTGCACCTGTACCTTCGATATCAGGTCTCTCCCATGCCTGTCTGTACACGTCAGTTCCTTCCCTTGCACACAGAGGGTGGGTCGGTCGAAACCCATCTGACAGTTTTGTTTTGCCAAAAATGGCATGCCCAAGATCACATCCTCGTTAATCTGGCTTACGACGAATGTCTCTTCGTATTTGACGTGGCGTATCCTTCCAGATAGGGTGATCAAACCATAGAAAGGCAGCCTGGTTCCATCTGCCATTAGTCCATGGGAGTCATATTCTTGGAGGTGGTGTTGTTGCTGCGGGGAAAGTAGGTCGAACACCCTTTTGGATAACAGGTTGGTGTTACAACCTGTATCTATTAAGTAGGTGACTGCCCGTCCTTCCACCCGACCTGGCAAGTAATAGCTTGATTTATAAGGCCTTTCTACTTGATTGAGGTGGATGGTGCGGGGTTTTCGGGTGGCCTCCCTGGGTGGGGACTGGCGCTCTTTCCTTCTGTCTTCCCTCGTCCGTGGAGGGTGTGCTGAGTAGCTTGCTATGGGCGCCTCTTCCTCTTCCTCCTCGTCTTCCGACATTTCGTCGGTCAGGGGGCTGAATCGATTGTTCAGCGTAAGTGGTACGGGCGCTGGGGTTGGATGTTCGGTTCGTTCCCTGTGGGGTTGACGAATAGTGGGGGCCCTGTTGCAGCCAGCATGAGTCTTTACTGCTGCGGGCCGTATTCGTTTCCCTGTCGTGAGTGCCATGGCGCAATTTTGCATTGGCTCCTCACATGTCCTGTGCGCTGGCAGCCCCAGCAGCGCCGCGGGGGCGGTTTGTCAGTGTCGGCATCCTTGAGGCGGGCCACCTCTTCACTTAGGTGCTCGATCGTTTTCAGGAGTTTTGCCAATGGATCCCCTATCTCCTGGCATTTTAGTGGGTTCCCCACGTCTGGGGGGTTGTCTTCCATTCCTTCCTCTTGTACTATGCGTACATTTGATTGTACTGGAGCTTGATGCTGCACTTGCAGGAACTCGTTCCCGGCTTGTACTGCTTCCTCCAGGTCGGCTGGTCTGATTGCCAAGAGGTGCCGTTGAAGGTAAACATGTCCCAGAGTGTTCTGAAATGTTTGCAAAGTGAGGTCGATCCTATTCCTGTGCGGCAGGTCCCCGTATGCTGCCTCCACCAGTCGTTCGACTTGGAGGGCATGCTCTCTCAAGGTCTCTCGGTGTGCCTTCCTGTAGGTTGTCAACTTGTTCTGGGCTTCCGTGCGAGTTAGTCCAAAACTTGCCCTTAGCGCTTGGGTGATGGCAGTGGTGTCGGCTCCTCTCCCACACTGTTCGGCCTTCCCTGTGAGTGCCTGCCGCAAGTGTATGGTCGACTCCTCCGGTAACCATCGGTTGGCTCTAGCTACTTCGTCGAATCTTTGGATAAAATATCCAACGTCTCCTTCTCCACTGAACTGGGGAACTCTGAATCGGTCCCTACCATTGTTGGTTGACATTCGCTCCAAAATGTCTGTCAGCGTTCCCATTATCTGCAATGGTGAACCATCACGATCTGAGCTGAGTGCCCGTCGCCTGGTCGCCATTTCTGCGCTTGCTGCCTCCTGCTTGTACTCACTGTTCCTGTGGGTCGTTCGTTTGGATTCTTCTCAATCCCACTGCTGCCACCAATGTACAGGAATTTACTTTGTCAAGAGTGGTAGCGACCACCTGTACAACGGCCCACAGTACTGAGTAAGCACAACAGTGCAGTGTACGCCTCGCTACTCGCCCTCCACCTATCCCGAGGAGTAGGTGTAGAAGGTCGACCTAGCCGTTCGAACAACCGTTCCAGTATCACTTGCCCGTAGGTCAAGTGCAGTGTAAGTCGAGATCGACTGACCACTTTCTACTGACTGTTTGTCCTAGTTGCTAGTCGACTGATTCAGTGCAATTGTCCTGTCTACTTTGTTTGTGCAAGTGTTGAACTTCCCAAGTTCTTTTACCAGCGCAATCAGTGCAAGCTTACTTGTATTGTCTTTGTGTAGCTACCTGTGCTCTAGCATAAGTGCGCTTATGCTATCAAACCAAACAAGCAAGTGAGAGTGTAGGCAGTAACTCTGATTTATTCTGATAAAACAAACATATTTATACTGTAAAATATTATGTAATAAGAGTGGCAGCTACACAACAAAAGCATGCTCCGCCTGTACACAAGATTGGTGGGTTAATAACCAATAGAACGATAAGCAGCATAGAACGGGTGGTGCTAATCAACATGGTTGATTGCACAAGCACATGTGTAAGATAAGGTCCTTCACGCAAGCATTATAACATATAGGAATAGAAAATACAAAATATAAAGTGGTAGTTCGGTAAGTGCTAGGATATATGATAATAGTTCGGCAAGTGCTAAATATATAATGAGGGTTCGGCAAACCATATGTATGGGTGGTCGACCTATTCGGGGGGTCATGATACATTTCCCTCACAATAAATAATAATTACGTAACTACCATCATAGTAGATAATAATTATTATTAATAATGATGATGATAACGATATTTTTTGGTGTGTGTAAGCCAGTGCATGTCAGTCAATAAATGCACAAATACGTGCATAACCTCACCCCACGCTCACCATCTACCCCCTCCCCCATCAAACGCTCTTGCACATCAAATTTACTTCAGAGTTAATAAAAAAAAACATTGCCTGGCTGTAGATTATTAGTAATAATAAATAGTGATGTTTAATTTAATAAATAAGAATAATCACTCGGCAATGCAAAAATAATCACTGTTAATTATTATATATTTTAATCAGAAAAATAAGGAAAACATTACGATTCTTCTCTATGATAACAATAATTATAGTAAAAACATTATAATATTGGTTTTTTTTATACAAAATATAGCTAGAGTAAAAGAAAAATTCAAGTTTAGTTAAATCGTATAAAACTGGCATTAAAATGTACAGTTGAGTGCAGTGATTGCAATGAACCAATTTTTTATGTGATCATTGCATTAGCTCAGCCAAAAACTCAATTTTTAAAATGCAGGTTTCACTAAAAATCTTCTTTGTTTGAGGTGGCAACCACAAACCACAAAATGAAATCAGTCACGCATAACTTCATATATGCGGTAATTAGCACAGCAATTAATTAACACGCACGCATAACTGCCCCATTGTATCATATATATATTATAGCCAGTAATGTTCACGCAGCATTACATTAATTTAATAATAGTTGGCAATTGCTTATCCATTCTGTCATATTTGACTAGCTTGTTTTCTTTGCAGGAAAAATACAGATATGAAGAAATGTGTACTAGATACTGCTTGTTTTGCGATGAGAATATGCATTCAATTAAAAAATACCTGAAGAAATCTTTAAAAAAACATTGAAAGATAACCTAAGTGTATCTTTACAGCTAGCATTACCATTGATCGGGCAATATACAGCACCCGCATAAACTTACTGGTGCGTGGGAAATGATAACGGGCTAAAATAGCGTCGCTCGAAAAAAAATAATTAAAACATTTTTTTAAAAAATAATATAATTAAATGACAATACCACTATTAATCATAAAAAAATATACAGGTGAAAAGGAAAGATGATTATAGACAAGTTTACCACATCAGATTCGCCAGATGCCCTTCTAGGTGCTGGCAGATTTTGGATTTCGAAGGACGACTTTGGAGATTATTTACCAGCTCCATGTGTGATTTGAAAAAGAGGCTGCAAGAAAATGTTTTGAGGGATATGATTGGCTATTAGGTGGACTTTAAATTTTGGCGGTGGCAACCTGGTTTCTAGAGATATTGAAATAATCAAAACACATATTTTTAATCACGGAGGCGACAAGATCTTATATGATTGTTTTGGCTCGGTCACGTGGTACGAATTTTAAATCGTTGATCTCGCTACAAAATAGTAATTATTCATCAAAAAAGACCAGATAATAATAATAAATGTTGGATAAATGATCAGTAGTATTTGGTGGTTAGTGGCAGTAGCATTAGTATTGTGCCAACTTCTGGCGACGAACAATCATTACTAGCCATGCTTCCATGTATCACATTTTCTATTATAAGTATTTTTGTGTGAAAGCAAAAGGATACGAGGACTAGCAAACATATATATTTTAAAAGTTTTGATCCGCTACGGAGGGAAAATCTGCAGAAATTGAAAAACTTGTGGAAATTTTATGGAATAGGGACTTTTGCAGAAAATGGTCAACACAACTTTTTATACGAGATTGGTGCTCTCTTGTCAACATATTTTGATGCATTGTGTCTATGATAGTCTAGTTGGTCTATGATACCATTTGTAAATACCTGCTTCTTGCAAAAAAATGTTTTTTGTTGCAGGTAAAGTATGTTTTGCACGGGCCCCTGAGGATTTCGCAAGTGAGTTCTGCCTATGGCCCACAATAAATTGTACTATAATTAGAAAAAGGGTGTCTCACAAAATCCTGTCATTCACCAAACTCGGTTCTACTTATATTTTTGTATTTCTATGGTAATTGTTAACAACTTTGCCAATTTTAGGTAGAAAATTCGAAGCAGAAAAGCAGCATTAGGAATACATTATAATCCAGTTGGCATGTACCAATTGACTGCCTGCGGCTACAAATCACCAGAAAATTTTGACGAATGAAAACGATTTTGCATGGAAAAAGATTCTAATATTTCTTTACAAATTTTATTGAAAAATTTGAAAAATATGGTATATACCTTGCTGAATAAGAATATTTTTCCTGATATTACTGTTTTTCTTGGGTATAATTTTTTGTTAAAGATGAAAATATGTACATCATTTTCTTCCTTCTCTCTCATTGGTCGCCTTTTGGGTTTTAAAAAGCTGTCGTATAATCATATACTCTATGATCTCTGCACAGCAATCTTTTTGCATGGTTCAATTAGACTGCTGAACAGTCCTATCTAATCAATCGTAGCTCTAAAAAATGCTTGGTTTTATGCTCGGTACCGTAGTAGTAGTTTTTGCCATGACTATGAATGCCATAAAACAAAATCGTGCAAAAACAATGGTGAATTACCTGCAAGTACTCATACAGGACAAAAATTTGTTTGTTATTTCATATTGTGTAGCTGTCGGTGTTACCTGGTACTGCTTATCTCTGCCATCCTAATATATGGTTTTTTTTTTATCATATTATTTAGCAAGTCGGCAACCATCGTCCTGTAACTACTGGGGCCATAAAAGTTGTGTCAAAACGGAGAATAATTTTTGGTAATTACAATTATAACATACTTGCCAACATCATCCGATCCCTGGAGTTTTAATTAATTTTTGAATTAAGTGTATCAGCTCCTTGATTACCTCACTTTTATTATTTTATATTTATCATCACTTTATAGTAACATTGATAATAAGAATGATGACAGCACTAATAAAAGTCATTATTATTATCAAGCTACCTATTAATAATTGCTGTTACATGTATATATGGTGGCTCATAATGTTAGACACTTTTAGTTTCAAAAGTTTTGAAATGGTTTAGATGGTTTGCAAAGCATCTTTTGCATTGAAAGTAATTAGGTAAATCTAGTAAAATAGCGTAAGAAACTTGCATATAAAAATAGCCATCATCATTTTGATAGATTTTTGGCCTTGGCTGTTGCAGGGTTTCACGCGATAAAACTGTATATCCTGCCCAACAATCATTAAACTTTGCAAAGCGTATAGTTGTTTTGCAAATAAACCAGATGGTTTAGAAATGATTGAGTTGAACTAGAAAAGTGTAAACCAGACAAGTGCTTTAAAAAGAGTATGAACTATTTACAAACCATACGAGTTATTTTGAAATAGTCTGAACTGTTTTAAAATAATTTGAAACATTTAAAAAAAAAGTTGGCAAGGTTTGCAAAGCACATTGCTTTAGAACAACAAAACAATTCTCCTCATTTTCTTTCAGCCTCTATGCAAATTATAAAACATAGATTAATTATATAAATTATTGGGGGATGTAGTTTGTAAAATTATTTTTTACAAACATGAGTTTTTTATATCGAACAGAAGAAATAATTTTTTTGGTTTATTTTAATGAAAAATAATTAGAGAGTGTTTAGTGAAAAAAATCAGTCCTACGTGGACTGGAGATTTACAATTAGTAGAGCAGACCAGCAAAGTGGCTGAGGTTTTCGCAGCGTATGAATGGTTTCACAAAGCTTTCAAAATATCAAACTTTTTCAGAAGTGTTTAAACAATTTGGTTAAATGTAGTTAACAAGATTCCCTTTCATTGATATTTAGACATTGCGTTTTAATTTGCACATTAGACGGAAATTTTCTTTATTTCATTGCAAAATCTTTTTGTTAAAAAGTTTAAATTTGACTTGAATATTCCAAACTAATTTGAGAAAGTTGTGTTTGAGATCACATGCAGCTAAGCACAAATTGCAAAACACTACACGTTCTGAGCCACCATTGTTATGTCTAATTACTTTAAATATGAGAAGGTATATTTAGTACTTTTTTGTATTGATTATTAGTGCTATTATTATTATAATGAATTATTATTGCAATTATTTCTTTTCAATTGCCTAACATTTCAATTAACATACAAGCAATTTACACCGCCTAACCTCCTAACCAAAGTTTCTTGCGCTCTGTGGGCATTTTTCAGTGAATGTTAGGAGATTGTGTGATCTAAATACGCTCCGGGTCCTTATAAAAAGAGTACATGTTTTCCAGGGTATTTTATGAGTATCTAATTTCTAGAGGAACTGCGTATTTGAGAGGAATGACGTAGAGCAACTGGAATCTTTGTACATTCGTAATTACCATTGTAGAATATTCATTTGAATCCATCCACAACGTATTATGTCTCGTGGGAGCTTTTGCTCAGCCTATGGTTGCTCAAATAGTGCAGGAAAACGTAAGAAAAACATGAAATTTCATGGGTATGTTTGGTTTCCCCATTTGATCAATATATGTGATGTAACACATTGGCTAACTATTCTGACGCGCATAGCTATTTAGTAAATAACTGTCTTTCCTTGCTAGCTTTCCTATGAGGAATCCTGATTTACTGAAAAAGTGGGTTGCGGCTGTGAGAAGGCTCAGCTGGGCACCAACTGTTCACAGTAAACTCTGCTCAGATCATTTTATGGATCATGACTATGTTGGTGTACCCCGAGACTCCCGTCTGCTCCCGATGGCTGTCCCGTCTGTCTTCAATTTTCCACCTGATTCCCAGGTTGTACCATGTTTAATATTTTTAAGCCTTGATATTGAAGCTTCTGTTTATTGATTGGATATCAAATTGTAATTATTGGTTGTTGATATCGTATGCAAGATTTAGCTAGACAGTATCCCATAACTTTGTTTGCTGCATTTCCGAAGAAACTAATTTGTGCTAATATATGTGTGCATTTGATTGACAGCCAAAGAAAGCTAAAATACTGAACGCAGGTTCCAAACGCCCTCTTTCTGAGAGCAGCTCTGGAAAGTATGTGAAGCCAACCAAATGTGCAAAGGATAGTGTGCCATCGGATCATAACTACTGCACGGATTCAGGTTGGGAGAAAGTTGTGTTGATGGAAAAAAATTAGAATGTATGATTTAATATTTAATCACTTACTATTTTACTATTTGAATTTTAAATCTCCAAGTTCAAAAGGTTTCAGGCTAGATCCAATTTATGATAAATTGGCTCTATATTTTCCCGAATTTATCAATTTCTATGTTTGATTTCTTCTACAATTTTAGGTGAAGAACAAAGCAATAGTACAAATAAAGCTACCGGACATTTGATGCCAACAAAAACCTCAGATATTAGTCGAAACAAAAATATAAGTAAGATTGCTTAAAATTTGTGCCTACAAATCAGTTGTTTACACGCAACTGCATTCTTGTGCCATAGACACCTTTTTTGGTTTAAAGTTAGAATAGAACACATGGCTGTGTGTGGAGAGACCTTTACATTTCTCTCCGAGTGACAATTACTCTGATTGGATTAATATTTGATAGCAATATTGGTTAAAAAATTGAGATTTTTTTTGTTTAGAACAATTTGGGCCTCTTTTCAAATTCTAATGCGTTCATTTTCTGTTTGCTCAGATGCTGTAAAACGTAAATCGAAATCAAAAACTTCTTGAATGGAGAGAAGAAACAAAAGGCTATTTAACACATTGAGGCGAAAAAATGCATTGATCATCGATCTGAAGGACTCACTGGTTGAAGTAAAAAGAAGCAACTCAACAATCATTAGCAGTACGACAGTGTTCCAACGACAGTGTTCTAGGATTGTGAGGAATGAATTCTCTGAAAGAAAAGATGGACTCAAAGGAAGATGCTATACACAACTTGCTATACATTTATTACATCATATTACTACAGCCGTTCAGCGTACCAACACTTCAAACAAATCTTTGTCTACCTCGAATGACAGCGATCACAAAATAGACAAGTAATGCTGTGTATTGGGATTGTCAGCTAATGTTTTAGAATCATAATCTGAACTGAAAAATAAAATTAATTCATTGATATTAGACACCATGGTTTGATTAAAATCGACATTATACTACCATGGAAAAGTTGAGGGCTATTGTGAATATGTCAAATTGGCTGTCGAATAAACTAAAAGCTTATGAACTAAATCTCTAGTTGTTTATCTGCTACTCGTTTAGTCCAGCAAACTTTAGTAGTCTGTTGGCTACTGCTCAGGTCTTTGCTCAAATAGTTACTCTCTACTTACAACAGAAATTACTAAAATATCCAAAAATCTACATGTTACTGTGCTGCTGCCATCTAAAAGGTGTACTTCATTTTGAGCTGTCAGCTTGATGCGACTAATCTGAAACCATCCTTGACTCATTCTGTGATGGAGCCCAAGTTTTCCAAGCGCCTCACTTGGAATGCTCCCTACTGACAAAAAGGATACTTTGGTGTCTGACTACGGCAGACAAACAGCGCCACACCAAACTTGCCTAGATTTCCCTGGGCTGTGGCACAGTTCGTCTAGTTGCTGTAGTCGAGCTGCGCCACCATAATTTTAATAAAACAAAAAAACACAACTTCAATATTTATAGCCCAAACTTTCCCGTTCACTGTGTCTGCTTATTGGAAATGAATTAAAACAAAAATTGTTTTTAATTTGGTAATTATTTTTTTTTGCGTTTTTTTGTTTTGAAAGCTTTCCATCATTGGCCCAGTAGCTGTTTATATGGTTTTCATGAAAAAATATTTACCATATAAATAACAACTGTGCAAAAATATTAATTTTTTTGATTCAGAAAAAAATATTGTTTATATAGAAAAATTAATTTTTCTTCGATTCAAGGCTTTGAAAAGCTATTTAAATTTTTTTGTTTTATCGAAATATACTTTTAGAAGTTCAGATGAAAAATTAATTTCTTTAGAAGTTGAATCATTGATTCTTCCAATATTAATCTTGCTGCAAAATTCAATTACTACGTATTTACAAAATAATATGAAGGGATTGGTAGAGGACTAGGTGTCTTGGAGTTGCCTTTTCATGTTTTGGCCCAGTTCGGCTGTTGGCTGTAGACGAGATGCGCCATACATATTTCAACCGATGGGGCTGTTCGTCTACAGCAACTAGACGAACTGCCCCACAATGTAGAAAATTATGGGTGAGTTTTGTTTGGCGCAGCTTGTCCGCCGTAGTCTGACTATATTTCATTGACTTTTAGATTGTAGGATAACTTTAACTTTTGTTGTGGCAGCATATTGCTATCACAGCGGATGGATTAAAAAAGTTACAAAATGCTAGCCAAACTGGCTGTTCAACCGCAATTTACTCGTGTGCTGTGCAGTATTTAAGAGAGTCTGCCATGGGTTGTTTGAAAGAATCTAGCACGGGTTGTTTGAGAGAGTCCGGAATGGATTGTTTGAGAGAGTCTGGAATGGATTGTTTGAGATAGTCCAGTATGTTTAATCCCTGCACTTTTATGTATTAGCCCATCATTTTTCCAACCCATCGCAATCACTATTTCAATATCAAAAGGACTAACGCTCTATCTGATATTGCCAACAGCAGTAACTTGCTCATCAGAGAATTCAACTTCAGTACTGCGGACCAGTGCATCAATTGCTCCCCTATTTGGGCCATTTTCTGATAGGGTGCTCTTAAAAATTTATGGTCTCCTCAAAGACTGGCAGAGTATTGCTAAAATTAATGTTTATTGATTTTCACACAATAGGTTTGCCACTACGACTAATGAAAAAGCTCAAAACTGGTTCACAAACTATTAATTTACTGCGCAACAGCTATGCTGATACTGTGTATTTTAATGCTTGCTTACTTTTCTCTCTGCTATCTTGATGAGGTTTATTTTCCTTTGTTGATGGAGTTTTGTGGAATAAACTATTCGTTTTCGTTGTGTTAGAAATTATATGATAATTGAGGTAGTTGATCGACCATACAATATGAAAGACGAGTCTCTTTTAAAAAACTTTGCCGAGAAGGCAGATTGTGCTTGGGAAGGGGTGCAGAAAAGTGCAGAAGGTACACTATGCAGTACAGAAGGTACGAGATGGGGTGCAGAAGGTGTGGGAGGAGGTGCAGAAGGTGTGAGAGGTGCAGAAGGTGTGAGAGGGGTACAGAAGGTTTGAGAGGGGTGCAGAAGGTGTGAGAGGAGGTACAGAAAGTGTGAGAGGTGCAGAAGGTGTGAGAGGGGTACAGAAGGTTTGAGAGGGGTGCAGAAGGTGTGAGAGGGATGCAGAAAGTGGGAGAGGGGTGCATAAGGTGTGAGAGGGGTGCATAAGGAGTGATAAGGGTGCAGAAGGTGTGAGAGGGGTGCAGAAAGTGTGAGAGGGGCGCAGAAGGAGTGAGAGGGGTACAAAAGGTGTGAGAGGGGTGCAGAAGGTGTGAGAGGGGTGCAGAAGGTGTGAGAGGGATGCAGAAAGTGGGAGACGGGTGCATAAGGTGTGAGAGGGTTGCATAAGGTGTGAGAGGGGTGTGAGAAGGGTGCATAAGGTGTGAGAGGGTTGCATAAGGTGTGAGAGGGGTGCAGAAGGTGTGAGAGGGGTGCAGAAGGTGTGAGAGGGGTGTAGAAGGTGTGAGAGGGGTGTAGAAGGTGTGAGAGGGTTGCATAAGGTGTGAGAGGGGTGCATAAGGAGTGATAAGGGTGCAGAAGGTGTGAGAGGGGTGCAGAAAGTGTGAGAGGGGCGCAGAAGGAGTGAGAGGGGTACAAAAGGTGTGAGAGGGGTGCAGAAGGTGTGAGAGGGGTGCAGAAGGTGTGAGAGGGATGCAGAAAGTGGGAGACGGGTGCATAAGGTGTGAGAGGGTTGCATAAGGTGTGAGAGGGGTGCATAAGGAGTGATAAGGGTGCAGAAGGTGTGAGAGGGGTGCAGAAAGCGTGAGAGGGGCGCAGAAGGAGTGAGAGGGGTACAAAAGGTGTGAGAGGGGTGCAGAAGGTGTGAGAGGGGTGCAGAAGGTGTGAGAGGGGTGTGAGAAGGGTGCATAAGGTGTGAGAGGGTTGCATAAGGTGTGAGAGGGGTGCAGAAGGTGTGAGAGGGGTGCAGAAGATGTGAGAGGGGTACAAAAGGTGTGAAAGGGGTGCATAAGGTGTGAGAGGGGTGCATAAGGTGTGAGAGGGGTGCATAAGGTGTGAGAGGGGTGTGGGAGGGGTGTGAGAGGGGTGCATAAGGTGTGAGATGGGTGCAGAAGGTGTGAGAGTAGTGCAGAAGGTGCGAGAGGAGGTGAAGAAGGGGCGAGAGGAGGTGCAGAATGTGCAAGAGGGGTGTAGAAGGTGCGAGAGGGGTGTAAAATTTGTAAGAGGGGTGTACACTACTGAAGAACAAGGGGCTGAGGTAGAAGCATTGTAGAACCGAATGGGAAAAACTACAAACTGCCTAAAAACTCATTGCAGTATTATGTCATTGCAGTATTATGTGATTGCAGTATTTCTTACTATGATAAATATATCAATGATACTTTTCTCACAATTTTTGAACGAATTTTTTCTACGAAGTTATCTGTTTTATTGCAACTATTGGCCTTGAATGTACAAGTTACCACTTACATCAGCGTATTCCAATCATTGCAATCTTTGCTGAACTTCATGATCTTTGGGATTACAATCAGATTTGTTTTGTTGATGAGAGTTTAATTTATAGCAAGCAGCCAAATAAAACTCTTGAATAATATAATGTAGTTTGTCGGTCAAAGACATGAGTTTGAACTGTAGACAATAATAATCTCCTTTTGGATATCATAGTCAGCAGTGAGCAATTGTCTGAACCTTGCTTATCATTGATGTTTGGTGATATGACTGTTTTAACTTGTTTTGATTGTTTTAATTCAAATGATCATATTAGGTAATTCTTGGGAAGTCTGCTAACAAAAACTGTTTACACTATTTCTATTACCTTGCCTTTTTTCTTATTTGCAAAAACTTGTCACTGCCACGGCGTTATATGTGGCCTTATATGCGGTTGTCGTGGTAACATTTAGGGCAAAAAACGTCACGATGTGACGGGAATAACTTCATATACAGAGAAATGGGAAAAAAAGGAGAGCTAACTTTCAATATTTTATGTTGTTCTCTGGTATTTCACCTGAAGTACCTTTTTCTTGGCTGAGATGCGTAGAATGAGGTATGGGGAAGTAAACAAAGTAGAACAGAGATTGTTGGAAAAAGAATGTATTGTTAAAAGTTACAACAATGCACTATGTGTCAACATTTCTAGGCAGCTGGAGATTGGAAACACATTTTGAAAAAGTGTAAATCTATAGCCAAGGTAGGAGAGCATGTATAAAACTATAGGTCATAAAAGCCTTCCACATTATAGCTAAATGACTTGGCTACCCATCACCTTGCTTTCCGTTCTACTCTGTGTGTTGTTCAACATTAGATAATTGTACTTATAGACATCAGTCTCACTTGGTTACAAGTTGTCTCTTGTATAAGTGAAGAATAAACTACACAAGTATTATTATAGGAGTAGATATTGGAAGTCAACATTGATGAACTCTACACTTGGAGTGCTACAGCTCTTCATGTGGTGCAGCCCTAGCATATCTGTCTTGATCTAAATCAAAAATACACAGCAGTTACACATGACAGTAAAATATTGATTATACTGAACGCGATCAGGATTTTGGTAAACATCTTTTTCTCTCAGCTAACTCACAAGAATAAATTGTTTGAGTGGGTATAAACAGTGTAGTGGATTTTACTGACACCAACAGTGACCACTACCTTGCAGAGGTGCCCCTGATGGTTGTTACCACAGGCATACCTCACTTAGATACAATAGAACAAGACCGGGCTCTATTGCAGTGAACATACTGCTTTGGTTAAGCAATAATGTTAATGATTAACCATACCGGCAGAGGATATTTCCTACCCCTGCCCTGGGTAGCTATCCCGGACCGGCATCAAGATGGCTTCCATAGCCTGAGGGAGCAAACATAGCTCAAGAACCTCCAGGAACCATATCTGGGAGCTGACTTAACACAAAAGTTGAAAAAATTCAACCAAAGGCTCTTAAAAGACCAAGAACCATACCAAGAGAAGATACCAACCTCATTACTGGATAAACAGCAATAGACTTCGCCCCTCACTTCTGGGCACCAGTTCTTGTTAAGATACTTAATCATGTCTCGTTGGACGATATTATTGTGTGCATTTGTATTGGTTAGCTATCATGCTTCCTGTGCTGTGCATGATGAAAATGTTTTGAGCACTTCCTGTTACTCCCTATAGCTCTGCCTGTAAAAGGCAAAGCTTTCTCTTACTTCATCGCATTACCTGACAGCCTTGTATTGGATTGCCACCTTTGTATTCTGCTATGAATAAAGATTATTATATATCACTCGAAAGCACCGAGTATATATGTTTGAGCCGAGGGCTCACCCCAGTTGGTAAAGTAGTTTGCTCTCTTTCCAAGTAGTTGTTTGTGTCATCCTGGCACGGGGTCACCTCTGGGGAGAGGTTGACTGTTGTTTGTCAGGCCAAGCTGAGAATGTTGCAGTTTTACTATGACTTGATGGACAAGTAGGTCACTTATAGTTTTCCTCTATTAACCTAATAGCTAACTTAAACAGTAGTCATAACCGTAAAAAACACAATCACCAATTTTTTTAATTATAGATACATCGAAAGACATGATTTCCAGTACGTAGAAATAGATACAGATAGCGCGGTCAAGGCTCTGAGCGGATCGTTAGAAAAATTCGTAAAAGCGGACACGAAAAGAGAGTTTTATGCCGATTATGCCAATTGGTTTCCACGTCCATACAGCGATATACTGTACATAGGGATGAGTTTTTGAGAGTTAAAACAATGGATTCAGAATGGAACATGCGTGATTGCTGTGAAAAAGTGCTAAAATATGGAAAAAGAACACCTGGATTGTTCAAAGAGGAGTTTACTGGAGATGGAATTGTTGTGCTCAACTCTAAATCCTGCTACTGTTGGAGAGAAAAATGGAACAAGTTTAGCTCCAAAGGTTTAACAAGCGAAGTAATGATTTAAACAAACACAGGTATCTGAATGTATTGAATACAAGAAAGTCTTTCAAAGGAAAGAATCGTGGTTTCATAATAAAAGATGGAAAGATGCTAACCTACAGACAATTAAAACGAGGACTTACATATTTTTACGCTAAAAGACGAGTATGTTCAGACAGAGTGTCAACAGAACCTACTAGCGCTTAGTAAAAAAGGAACCAACTCTATATCTTAAACAATTTCTTTTTACATTATTTACTGTATACATATTTTAGCTCATTATTATAATCGATGGTCAAAGTAATGTTGATATAATCATAATGGATATATATAGACATATGCATAAATAAACATGGATATGGTCATAGACATATATGGATATGTACATATACATGAATGGAGATGGATATGTAAATGTACATGAATATGGACATGGTCATGAACATGGATATGAACATGGATATGGACATGGTCATCGGCATGTACATGCACATAAACTTTTTATATCAATTGTCAATATGTGGTCAAAACTCGGATTTTGTAGCAATTATTATAAACATTTCAACTATTATATTATACTACAAATAAATTTAACAAAACTTGCAACTGAGCTATCGGAGGTTAGCTCCAGAGGGTAATTCTAAATTGAATCGCCAAATAAAATCTGTGACCTGATCTGCTCATCTTATACTAAAAAATTCAGGAGAGCAAATAGTTCATGTGCCAAAGGTAGAAAAAGAGATAAAAAATGACAAGAGCAACAATAGCGCAGCTGTCTTCATTCATTTACACTAATAAGTCATACAATGAATACTGATGTAGAGTGAACAACCCCCGATCAAAACCCAGGTGGCTTGAGCTGCTCATATCTTACTACTGGCATGCGAGTGAGGTGGCAATTTGGCTAGTTGTGTATACAAGTGATAGCTAGGCTTCACTACTGTATAATATACCAACAAAATGAACAAAGATAAACGAAATTATATGAGAAACTTGAAAGGGCAGACAAATCCATAATACTCAGGTTTCAAACTGTATACCCATGCACTAGTGATGATAACTCAAGTTAATGCACACTAAAATTTCGAAAATTATCTTATCACTACACCGGGACCGTAATGTCTGAGCCGAGCAATATATTCTAGTTGTTTAGCTATTGCACAAATTGTACTAGCCATATCAGCAGTGTCCTTCTGGATTGAGGTACAATTTTTGAGCCTAGTGGTGTTTGTTGACCAAGGAGACTGAAGTCCACTACAACATTGTGGTGGGTATGTATATATGTATCCTATGTTGGCAACAGCACTATTTTTTTCTAGAGGTTTTTTTATAATGTGCCATGAGAAAAAAGGAATCCATGAAAACAAGAAGACATAAAAACAATAAAACAACTTGCATAGTAGACTTTAATTCTATATGTTTCTCCCTCTGTTTTGGTTTTTTTCCATTTTTAAACTTCCCAGAAATACTCGGAGCTACCCAGGTGTAGAGATATCAGCTTGTAGAGCTTTGAGTAGCTGTTGAAGATTAGTACGAGTAGTAGAGAAGACCCGGCCCGGCCCGGCTCTAGCAGAGATCCGGGACATAGTGACTGGGATTCAGGCATGGATTCAGCAACAATGTATTTGAATTTTTCTCAGGTTCAACAACTAGTCTCTCTTTTTAGTAAATGCAAACAAAGCTATTTAGAATATTACATGAGCAAGCAATATAATCACAACCTGTTTATACTATTGAGAGATAAGCAAAGAGCATATACAAACATGTGAGCACAAAGTCCACATCCAGGTACGCCTACTTGAGAGCTATACTAAATAGTTGTCTAGTCATCGGTACCCGGTATTTTATACTAGCAGGTTTGAAGTGACAAGATGTCTGCTGCACATACAATATTGTTACTAGCTACAGCAATCTTCACCGCTGGTGCACAGCCAACAGTGACTCTAAGCCATGGGGGAAAACTTCAAGGGATTAGTGATACATTTCAGGATGTACCAATGGATGTGTTTGTAGGTAAGTGATGTTGTTGGTGGTCAGCGTTTGTGTGATGCTGGCAACATTAGTGAAGTGTGCAAGCCATATTGAGTGCTCTTTTTCACAAAACTGCTAAATATTGTGGTGCTTTTTGTCATATCGACTGCTCTCGGCAATCGAAGCTCTCAAATTTGAATAACCTAAAATTTCATTGAGATGGTGCCAAATATATGAAAAACTTTTTATCGTTTCCAATAAACACTTGTTGTTAAAAAATGTGATTTTTATCATTAATTAAAATCAACCATGGCCTATGCTTGCCAAGAGAAATACAATCAAAATAACCAACTAACTACTGAATTTCTTTCTAAATTTTTTGTTCATAAGTCAAGGTTTTACAAAGAATGAGTTTGCTGAACACAAGGAATGATTGCCTAATGTTCACCCATTTCATTTCAACAACCAGTCACACATTATCATACTATTTAGTGTATAATAACCCATTTTTTCATATTGACCTACACAACAAGAGATATTTTTTTTTAACAACCAATTACTTTTTACTTTTTTTATTTTATGTTTTAAGTAAGGAGTTTTCTTCTCCATGCTTCCTAAACAAACCACTACATTTGTTATAATGGTGGGCTATAAGTGCCTTTTCATTTGGCTCTGGAAACAGCTCGCACAGTGAAATAGTGCCATTGAATACATTTAAAACCGTGATTAAGTACAGTCCTCTTAAATAACAATAATTGCTTTTGGATCAGTTACATAAGTTATCAAAACAGATGTTAAAAGACTTGCTCTGGAATGCCTACCTCTAGTCACAGGTATACAATAGAATACATTTCTCTACAGCCTCGAAACTATTCACCAATTGATACCGGACCAATCTTTTACTTGAAACAGTTTAGATGTTATTCTCGCTGCAATATCAACTGGACTAGTGAAGTTATTTTTATTATTATAATGAAGAGACTGTTGTGATTTATTTATGCGGCGCTTAGTGAACTTGCTACTCGCCGCATTGCAGCTTTATCATATTGATGCAATAATGTTGATTTATGAGATAATTGTTCTGCTCTACATGTGACCCTTATGACTCACACGCACTTATCATTTTTGGCTATTGTTCAACAGACAATTTACAAATAACTTTATTATGTAACAATAAACATGGTAGTCATGTACTACTCCATAGTTGGTAACTATGCCAATAGAAATGGAACTAATTTAATGTAAGTTCTTATGCTGCGGCCTGCAAGCACACATCTCTTTAGTGATTTGAAACCGTTTTCACAAAATCAAGCAATTTTTCACTTTATCCGCTCTACAAACTACAGCTCACAAGGTTTTATACAATCCTTGATAGACGGGGGTTCTGCATTTGACATAATATTATTGGAAACTGAAGCTAAAACTTTCTGTGTTGTGATTAATTAGTCAAAAAACTGGCTAGCAATTTTTGGATTGTCATCAAAACTTGGTGATAACCTCAAGTGAAACGCTAGCAATTACCGTCTGGATTTTACTTGAAATGAAAGAGGATAACTCCTCAATGCTAAGTTCAATCACCAAGCAGTTGCTATGTGTACATGCAGAGACAAAACACCATGGGCACTAAATGCTGATTGGTTGAATTTTAATAACTAAAAACTCTCACAACCGGAATTCGCACATAAAGCATTTTTAACATCAAAGATCTTAGCTAATTTACACAAGTATTTTGGAAACATAAACAACAATTTTTTGCCTAACGGTCAAATCATCGGCGCGAGCAGCCGCGGATTGTGCTAAAAGGTTTGCCAGCTGTTAAACATTCAGCAAGTCCTTTAGTCTAACACATCAATAAAACTAACAAATTGGCAATATGCTGCAGGTAGAAATTTACCACAAATGTTCGTTTTTTTGTACATGATTGGCTAATCAGGAAGGGCTGCAGTACTTTATTGACCAATTATACTACAGATCTGTTTTGAACAGTAAAAAACATTGACAAAGGGGTCTCGGCAGAGTAGTTTCACTTTTGGCGACGCAACCTGAAGTAGCTCAGTCAATCGTCTAACTTATCATTAAGAATCAAGACTTGCTTAACTATTATCCTGATTCGTGACATGTTGATGTGACAAAAAGATCTTGCTGAGAAAGGTCAAGGCATCAATATAGCCTTTGCAATTTTTTTGAAAATATTTTGGTTTATTCTGGTGAAAAAAGTTAAAAAGTTATTAAGCTTGTGGGAAGAGCCATAGCTTTGTATTTTGGGTTTAATTGAGCTTGCCAACGTAAACTAATGATGGTGCGCCTATGGTAAATTACTGGCTTGCTTCGACAGCGGCAATGTACTGTTATGATTTAGGTGAAAGACACATCGTCATTATCATACACCCCATACCTATCTACTGTATCATACACCCCATACCTATCTACTGTATCATACACCCCATACCTATCTACTGTATCATACACCCCATACCTATCTACTGTATCATACACCACATACCTATCTACTGCCATAAATGGGAAAAAAGTTTGATTATCCTGTTAAAATGAGTTGACTTTTTTTTTAAAGGTATGGGTCGTTGCAAGCGGGCTTCCGGTATCTTTTTTACTAGCACCACTATAAAACTGCTGGGATCCCATTGCCAACAATAGATTTTTAGTTTTTAGGTTCCTTTTGGCTCCCGAGTAGCAACATTGAGCTTTGACCATGACTTTAGCCCTTTTGTTGTCTTCAGTGTACATGGTATGAATTGTGGAATGTTTTAGGAGTCAGGTATGCTAAAGCACCTGTGGGAGGTTTGAGGTTTAAGAAACCAGAAAGTGTGGATCCATGGAAGGGAACCATTGAGGCAACTACCATTGGTAACAGGTGCCCACAGATGGATATGTTTGGAGATGGTAAGAACAGACTTTAATTTTACGTTTAATTATTGATCGGGACCGGTTGATGTGTGATTCATAATGGTGAATCAGAATGTATTATTATGTTACAATAATAAACTATCTATTTATTTAGCCACCCAGTTTGTTGGTGACGAAGATTGTCTCTTCCTGAATGTAATCGTACCTGGTGGTGTGAAAGCTGGAGCTAACAAACCTGTCATGCTTTGGATACACGGCGGTGGATACATGGGTGGAACCGGGACCAGCTACATTGGTGGAGCTCTCGCTGTCGCTGGAGATGTCATTGTGGTATCCATCAACTACCGCCTTGGTGTACTAGGATTTCTGTCTACTTGCAAAGGTTGTAAGCATGGAACTACAAATCAAAGAAACTTATTCTTTCAGACAACTGACATGTGTCACAATCGTTTGTAGAGTTGGTTTCCCGTTTTATATAAACATCGATCCAACAAACTTGGTTTTCTTCTACTTATTTAGGAACCGGCAACTATGGCCTTTGGGACCAAAGAGCTGCTATATTGTGGGTTAGAGAGAATATTGCACAGTTTGGTGGAGATCCAGAAATGATTACCATATTTGGAGAGTCAGCTGGTGGAGGCAGCGTGTCAGCACAGCTTTTGGGACAACACAATGATGGACTTTTCAAGAGAGGAATAACACAGGTAAATGCAGCAGCTGTTAATTGTGTCATTTCCAGTAATTACTGTTTCTTGGTATTAGAAAATTCTTGTGAAAAGTGTTTTTTATTTTTTTAACATTTCATTGGAGAAGCAACCATCCTATATGCAAGTGATTAATTTAAGCAATCAATAAGTTCATTCCAATAAAAGCTCCTAATAATTAATCGCGAATGCAACTTCACATAAAATTACCTGCAACAAATAAAGTTGTTTTTTTTAAGGACTTTTTTAGGGTTTTTATAACCCTGTTAAATATAATTTGTTTTCATATTGAAGATTGATCCTTGGCATAGAGCCAATTTATATCGATATTACACTTGCTTTAGGCAAATTTCCTTAACTCAACAGTTAGGTTTTGAGTTTCTCGATGGTTTTGGAATGCTAATTTACTGTTTGATGCCTTAGCTCATCCAATATAACAGCCTGTGTGTAATAATTGCCTGCTCACAGAAAGGAGGAAGGATAACTCCAAACAAAAGATGTCTCAAAATTTAGAACAAGCTATTAGGTTTTCTCAAAGCATTTTCCTCTGAGGCATCCCTGCATGTTACTACTATAACTTAATGAGTTTATGACAAAAGAAAAGCAATCTGTTATAAAAAAGGGTTGATAAAACAAAAGGGCTGTTTAAAGAGCAGCCAATTTCTCCTTATTATTACATAAGGCCAGTATAGTGGTTACGTGCTGCTTAAAAGGTGTTGAAGATGAGAAAATAGTTTTATATAAGTGGGTGTATCAAGATCCAGGGGTGGATACAGAAGGGAAGAGATTTTAGACAGCAGGCAGAAATTTTCATTATTCAAAACACTATCAAACATTCAATCTTATGTTTTTTTTGTTTACTTGAGGTAGCTCTCTGCATATTTTACACCAACCAAAGTCTAATTGTAAAATCTATGAAAAACTGAAATATCATGAAATTCATCTTTGATTAAGAAACAGGATCTGCAGTAACAGGCATTTAAAGTGCAAATGTCCTTCATATAGACATCCATTTTGTTTCAGCTCTCTTATGGAAGAGGAGTTACTCCACCCTTGCAGAATCATGTTCGCCAAATGTTTGTTGTTGATGGTTCTTTGGGCTGAAAGTTTTTTTTAGCTTGAATAAAATTAGAAATATAAGTTCCATTGTTAGAAGCGTAATTAACTGACCAACTTAAAGCGTTTGTCCACAAGTTGTTTTAAAATTAAAAATCTCACTTTCTGTGTGTAGGCCAATTACGCTACGTTTTATTACTAGTTATTACCTGAAAGGTGGTACTGCTGATTGCTGGATCAATTAAATAGTCTGTAATCTGCAGCTGAGAGAGTTTGGGTTTGGTGACTTCATAGGCAACTGATTCTTGGTTTAGTTACATTTGGTTCATATGTGTATCACGATTTAACAAAGGGTGTAGGAACAATAAAGTGTGTTCATTGCATTGTACCATGAAAAACTGCTGTCAGGTTGAGTGTTAAATTTGTTAATTCACAGTCCTGGGTTCAGTCCTCATCAGGGAAAAATAATTTTTCATTATTCTCTGAAATACTGTAACGGATTCCGGTCTGGTTCCACGGAGATCCACTATGCTCAAGTATTGGACCTCTTTCCTTAGGGGACACTGTGCTGCTCGACAGTGACAGCTGTGCAATCAGGCAACTGAATTATCCGGTATAGACAGAGCCCAAGGCTCACACAAACAACACAGCGTGCAGTTTGAATACTGGCTTTGTTCTCAAACAACCAAAGTCTTAGGGTGGCAATCCATTAAGGTCATTGGCAAGACATGAGAATGAATGCAATAAATCTGAATAAAGCCAGCGTTTTTATAGGTAACTGGCAGGAAGTAATAAGCATAAAATCATATAACAGTAAAGGCACAGGAATTGATTAGATCAATGGGATTACATATATAAATAACTAACCAATAATGCGATATACAAGGATTAAATAGAATAAGCGCCAAGTGACTAGAGGCGGAGCCCTATCTCCCATTGTCCAATCAGAGTGTCCTACAGGGTCCCAAGGCTCTGGTTAGCTTGTGGTCTTGGCTACTTCAGATACAAGGAAGGGTATCTTCTGTTCTTGACTTAGTGCAGGATCTTGACTGGTTTTAGAAGTCCTCTGCTATGGCAGCCATCTTGAACCGGCCCTGAGTCACCATACCGGGTCGGCAGGGGTCAATACCAGCCCTGCAGGGGTCACTACCGGCCCTGCACACTGTGCTACCAACACAGTAAGGCTTTCCTACCGACACAGCATCTTACCGATGGCTGTGGGTGAAACTCTAGTGCATTCGTCGTGGAGATAGTGTAGGTAACACCCAGTTTACTATGATTGTTCTGTGTTGCTGACATAAAGGCATCCACTCTCCTATCTTCCAACCCTTTGGGGTCTATCCGGAATAGACGTTAACGACTCCATGGGGTCCATGACCCAGACACACTACACCAGAGTTTACATGAATAAATAGTTTATTATCCAATTATATTTAGCAATATATGAGGATACTTAACAATATCCACTAGACTTCTGCTTGTAAGGCAGCACAAGAGCTCCTTTATGAGAGAAAAGTAGGAAAATTCACCCTCTTTTTAGGAGTGAACCAATCACACAGAATAATAGAAGACAATGCATCAATCAAAACATACAATACAATTTGGTAAATAATACAAGCCAATGATAAAGGTGAGCACATGGAAAAACAACTCTGGGGTGCTTTCCCGCTCTTGGAAAGTCATGGAAAGTTTCCATTCCTTTCCATTCCTTACTTCCTTGGTCTCTGTTCCTAGGCTTTCCATCTTCAGCCTTATTGCTTAGAGGTGGGTATCTAGTCCTCTAGGTCACAGGCTATTTGAATCAGCCATTTTTCTGGGCTAACTCGGGGTACTGATCAGGTTCTATATGTATATATATATATAGGATACAGGGTCTATACAGGGCCGGAGTGGCCAGTATCCAAAGTTCGGGGAAATATGGGTATATACTGAAGGGGGGGGGGGGGGGGGGAGGCCTTGGCATTACTTAAGCTTCTGTAGTGACAGGGTAAGGGGTGTAAGGGGTTTTAGGGTGGGAAGGGGTGGGGATATCTAGTGAGCATTTTTGGTATATTATTGTCACTGCTGTTGGAGTTTTGATTGTTGTTAAAACAGAATGGAACTTTTGGTTTACTAATACTTGGCTGGGAAATAAAACAAATATGCATTAATAGATTTATAAATCTACTCTCCTTTCCACAAACGACAAACATAGTGGATGTTAGTTTGTGACTTGGTTAACCTTTTAGTCGGGGACTGCGTTTATGCTGTTCGATATTTCTGAGCACTTGAGGAAAAAGGTAAAGTCAACAATTCTTGCTCACAAGAAATGTGCAGCAGATATGGATGTCTATGAGTGCTTGAACAAGATGTCTGCTAAGGAAATTGTCTCTGAACTGCCAATGACAACTCAAATGGCCCCAGTTGCAGATGGTGACTTTTTCTTTGAGTCCGCTGAGAAACGCAGCTACAAACCAGCTCACAGGTTAGTGAATAATAGCTGTTATGATCAGCCATTTTATTTAGCCTTTGTGATAACAAAACTATCACTTTCAATCAAATTCAGGTAAATACCTTTTTTAGTGGGTTTTTGCAACAGTGGAAGATGGACCAACAGCGTAGTCGAAATTCTCTACAGAAGACCTATTTTAGTGGAAATTTTATATAGTTGCATTTGATAGAGTAAAGAGTTTTCCCCATCTCTCTGGCTATACCACAACTGTATTAGGTCAAGAAAACTGTTACGGCATGGCAAAAAGTTTTTATAACAGATGTCCAATGGTTATAAATTGTATCAGACATGGTTTCAAATATTTTTGTGCAATGCAACTGATTTCCGATTGTACTCGGGCCAATTCCAAGCACACTAGACTCACCCAACCTTGACCCTCACCCTCCACTACCACTGAGTCTTTACACCAACTGACACCAGAAGTGACAATGGCGATTGTCCAGACACAATACACACTGCAAGCCTATCCTGTTCCTTTTATTATACAGAAAACTAAAGTTTGGTTAACTTGCTACCTAACACAGTGAACTCCAGACTACCTAACACAGTGAACTCCAGACTACCTAACACAGTGAACTCCAGACTACCTAACACAGTGAACTCCAGACTACCTAACACAGTGAACTCCAGACTACCTAACACAGTGAACTCCAGACTACCTAACACAGTGAACTCCAGACTACCTAACACAGTGAACTCCAGACTACCTAACACAGTGAACTCCAGACTACCTAACACAGTGAACTCCAGACTACCTAACACAGTGAACTCCAGACTACCTAACACAGTGAACTCCAGACTACCTAACACAGTGAACTCCAGACTACCTAACACAGTGAACTCCAGACTACCTAACACAGTGAACTCCAGACTACCTAACACAGTGAACTCCAGACTACCTAACACAGTGAGCTCCAGACTACCTAACACAGTGAACTCCAGACTACCTAACACAGTGAGCTCCAGACTACCTAACACAGTGAACTCCAGACTACCTAACACAGTGAGCTCCAGACTACCTAACACAGTGAACTCCAGACTACCTAACACAGTGAGCTCCAGACTACCTAACACAGTGAACTCCAGACTACCTAACACAGTGAACTCCAGACTACCTAACACAGTGAACTCCAGACTACCTAACACAGTGAGCTCCAGACTACCTAACACAGTGAACTCCAGACTACCTAACACAGTGAGCTCCAGACTACCTAACACAGTGAACTCCAGACTACCTAACACAGTGAGCTCCAGACTACCTAACACAGTGAACTCCAGACTACCTAACACAGTGAGCTCCAGACTACCTAACACAGTGAACTCCAGACTACCTAACACAGTGAACTCCAGACTACCTAACACAGTGAACTCCAGACTACCTAACACAGTGAACTCCAGACTACCTAACACAGTGAACTCCAGACTACCTAACACAGTGAACTCCAGACTACCTAACACAGTGAACTCCAGACTACCTAACACAGTGAACTCCAGACTACCTAGCACAGTGAACTCCAGACTACCTAACACAGTGAACTGCAGACTACCTAACACAGTGAACTCCAGACTACCTAACACAGTGAACTCCAGACTACCTAACACAGTGAACTCCAGACTACCTAACACAGTGAACTCCAGACTACCTAACACAGTGAACTCCAGACTACCTAACACAGTGAACTCCAGACTACCTAACACAGTGAACTCCAGACTACCTAACACAGTGAACTCCAGACTACCTAACACAGTGAACTCCAGACTACCTAACACAGTGAACTCCAGACTACCTAACACAGTGAACTCCAGACTACCTAACACAGTGAACTCCAGACTACCTAACACAGTGAACTGCAGACTACCTAACACAGTGAACTCCAGACTACCTAACACAGTGAACTCCAGACTACCTAATACAGTGAACTCCAGACTACCTAACACAGTGAACTCCAGACTACCTAACACAGTGAACTCCAGACTACCTAACACAGTGAACTCCAGACTACCTAACACAGTGAACTCCAGACTACCTAGCACAGTGAACTCCAGACTACCTAACACAGTGAACTCCAGACTACCTAACACAGTGAACTCCAGACTACCTAACACAGTGAACTCCAGACTACCTAACACACTGAACTCCAGACTACCTAGCACAGTGAACTCCAGACTACCTAACACAGTGAACTCCAGACTACCTAACACAGTGAACTCCAGACTACCTAACACAGTGAACTCCAGACTACCTAACACAGTGAACTCCAGACTACCTAGCACAGTGAACTCCAGACTACCTAACACAGTGAACTCCAGACTACCTAGCACAGTGAACTCCAGACTACCTAACACAGTGAACTCCAGACTACCTAACACAGTGAACTCCAGACTACCTAGCACAGTGAACTCCAGACTACCTAACACACTGAACTCCAGACTACCTAACACAGTGAACTCCAGACTACCTAACACACTGAACTCCAGACTACCTAACACAGTGAACTCCAGACTACCTAGCACAGTGAACTCCAGACTACCTAACACAGTGAACTCCAGACTACCTAGCACAGTGAACTCCAGACTACCTAACACAGTGAACTCCAGACTACCTAACACAGTGAACTCCAGACTACCTAGCACAGTGAACTCCAGACTACCTAACACACTGAACTCCAGACTACCTAACACAATGAACTCCAGACTACCTAACACAGTGAACTCCAGACTACCTAGCACAGTGAACTCCAGACTACCTAACACAGTGAACTCCAGACTACCTAACACAGTGAACTCCAGACTACCTAGCACAGTGAACTCCAGACTACCTAACACACTGAACTCCAGACTACCTAACACAGTGAACTCCAGACTACCTAGCACAGTGAACTCCAGACTACCTAACACACTGAACTCCAGACTACCTAACACAGTGAACTCCAGACTACCTAGCACAGTGAACTCCAGACTACCTAACACAGTGAACTCCAGACTACCTAACACAGTGAACTCCAGACTACCTAGCACAGTGAACTCCAGACTACCTAACACACTGAACTCCAGACTACCTAACACAGTGAACTCCAGACTACCTAGCACAGTGAACTCCAGACTACCTAACACAGTGAACTCCAGACTACCTAGCACAGTGAACTCCAGACTACCTAACACACTGAACTCCAGACTACCTAACACAGTGAACTCCAGACTACCTAGCACAGTGAACTCCAGACTACCTAGCACAGTGAACTCCAGACTACCTAACACACTGAACTCCAGACTACCTAACACAGTGAACGCCAGACAAAGTATGAAAGGATTTGGCTCTAATTATATACAGTTTATACAAGGCTACACTCTATGCCTCCATTGGTGTACAACAAGCTGGTGGATTGTGACTAAAAACATCTTACTGAGATACCAGCTTAGGTCTTGCTCTGGGTCTTCTTTTATTATCCCTGCACCTATCCGCCTCAGTTAGGGCTCCTTTAGGCTCGTTTAGAAAGAGGAGCTGTGTCTCTGCTAGGGTCTTGAAACTTACATGATTGGAATTAGGTGCAGGGTTTTGACTGGGGACTTGGGAATAAGAGTGCGGACAGGTGTGTTTGAGAGAAGCGTGAAACTGTTCGCCCAAGAAGAAAATCTACTGTTGTTAGACAAGTTGAGGTAAAAGGGGGGAGGGGGGGACAAGAAGAGTCAGTAACCAAGTGGTGTGGCATTTGGGGAAGGAGTAATGCTCAGAAAGGAGTGGATAGAAATTACAGCAGTTTGTTTATTGGTTTTCATCACAATACAACTAGCCTGCCTTTTCTCACTGTACTTGCTTTTCACCTAGTGTCATTTCCACCAACTGTTCTTATGCTTTCCCAGTAGACCTATAATTTATTCCCCAAATTCTAATTCAGCAAAACTTCCATTCAGAAGTGGATTAAACTAGAAGCAACTTCAATTTTTTTGGTGTGTACCGATGGGCCATCAGCATTCTTTCATGGCAAGTGATGCCTTAATGGGCTGACAATTAAAAGAAAATTGAACATAATTCTAAATATGTTGTGTCATTACCTTGTTACCTTGTTACCTTGTTACTCTTGATGCACACTTCCGCTGGGCCACAAAGATTTAGCAGGATATGGAGAGACAAAACGGAATAGAAGGTTTATCAAAAAAAAATGGTTATGGTGGATAGCCGTGCAAGGGAGGGTAACTCCAAATTAGTTCCTTTGAGCTATCAAAATGGGCTTTACACATCTAAAATGCTCATAAGCTGAACTTGAGTCTGAGGTTTTTAATAGTAGAAGCACCCTCTTAGGGAAAGTGGGGAACTATGGATGCATCTGAGTAGGATACTTAAGCATAGAGGATAATAGGGTGGAGGTAATTGTTTTGCAACTGTCTGTCACAAACTGCCACCATACAGCTTATCACTTATGTCATAACAGGTTTGACTTGATGGCTGGTGTTAACGGACAGGAAGGAGGCCTCTTATACGAGTTTGAAGTGAGGATGATTGCAGCAGGACAAAATAAATCAACAGATGACGGAGTTGATATGGAATTAGTCGAGAACTACCTCAAGTACAAGTGTCAAAGCCAAATCACTCCTCTGTCTCCAAATTTGTGCGCTGATTTTGTTATAAGAACTTACAAGATTCGGGAAGCAGAAAATGATAAAGAGAGGGCAATGAGACTTACTGAATTTTTGAGTAAGTTTTGGTGTTAATTATTATTCAATGTTTTTTTTTTATTGTTTATTATTTCTAGTGTATCATTCATCCAACTTGTTTATTATTTGTGATTAATTATTTATAATTGTACAGATTGGTGAGAAAGATTTTTCAATCAAAAACAGTATTCGTCTTTTGCAAAAACATCCTCATAAAGCGCAACTTTCTACCGCTCATCAACTACCTCTTTTTAGGTGAGATGACTTTTAATGTGGACACCGCAAACCAGCTGGAACAGCACGCCTCAAGTGACAAGTCAACTTATGCATATTATTTTACCTACCTGTACAAATCTGTGGTGAAAAACCCGCTATGGACAATGCAAGACTGGATGAAAATCAGTGCTGATCATGGAGATGAGTTGGGATTTGTGTTCAACTCGGAAATAATTTCTAAGGAAGTGGCTAGAGGCGGCATCTGGAAAGGTATTGTAAAACCTTATCTTTCAAGGCAATTCGTAAGCTTCTGTTAGTACTATAATTATGTGAAAATTAACCATCTTTAGGTATTTGTAGAAATGGGTTTGGCAGATCCTGTTGGAGAAATGCTTTTCGCGAAGCAGCATGAGCATTATCCTCTTTCAGCAGAGATGGTGAAAATGTGGACAAACTTTGCTAGATCCGGGTTCGTAAAAATGAAAATGTTTGTCACACAATTATTGAGATGTAGTTTTAATTTTTGTCACTCTAAACTGCTGCTTCAAAATATCTTTCTTTAAAGTTAAGCATTTAAACCTAATTTGTAAACAGTGACTCTATTTGATGTTTTCAGTAATCCTAACAAGCCGGCCGCACTTTGCTCTAAAATTCCAGAATGGCCAGAGTTCACTCCAGAATCCAACAATTTTTTGGAGATAAACAAGAAGAGTCTCAGCATCATATCCACTCCCCATGAAGAGCGATTGACAAGCATTAGAGAGAATCTAATACAAGCTAGTTTGCTTCAGCTGTACGCTGATTTTGCCGAACCAAAAAAAAGTAAGCATTTATATCAATCAACTTGTTTCTTTGTTAATCATTACGTAAGTGGGTCAGCGCTGAATAATATTGGAAAACAAAAAACTTATAAACACAAGTTTTTCAATAAAAAAAATTGTTTAAAGCTTGAAAAATCTAGTCAATTTTTTTAAAATTGTAGCTGAAAATCTGATAGTATGTCTCAGAAATATCAAATGTGCCTGAATCTGTGCAAAGATTTGTCAGCAAACTTACATTAAACATTCATGTGTTGGAACTGCTTAATCTAAATGATAAAAGCCTATACAATTAACGTATTAAAATAAAAGGAAATTGATGTTGATTGTTTATCGTGTTCAGTTTCCTGTTTCTAATTAACTGAAAAACATTCAATTACATTTGGTCATCATACTACTATCTGAAATTTATTACAATCTTGTGTTTCCAGCCGAGGCTAGCCAAGAAAAGAAAGAGCACGATGAACTGTAGACGTTAAACAAGTTCTTGATATAAGTAGTTTTATGTGTGGACAGATCTGCACATACATTACTACTGATATAACATTTGACTGAGATCACCAAACATGTGCCAACTCGTAGAGTGCCATAATATTGGTTTATATTAGTTGAGACATTGCTATGTAACTGTTGTAGATTGCTCATAATCTCTAAACTTATTCCATTGATAAACAACATATTTCTTCACATTTGTTTAAGGGCGTAACGTACTGCCGAATTTCAAAAAAATCATAGCTTTTCAAAGTGACCTGAAATACTATACAATATAATTTGATTTGCAATAAACCAGTTTTTAAAAAAAATCTACAAAACCCATTAAAACCGGCTTACTAACATAACCAGTTTCTGCCGCCAAGCACGTACTGCACAATCTGTCGGGATCGCAATAACTTTTCAAGACTGATTACAAAGAATTAATATTTTTATTTTCTCAAATGACATAGAAAAAATAATTTGTATTTCCTAGGGATGCAGTTGATCCAATAGATAAAGTTTGACCACAGGTAATTCTCAGGTAATGCACAGGTAATTCTCAGGTAATGCATAGGTAATGCATAGGTAATGCAGATTAAATAAATATTGCATCATAATAATATGTAAAATTTTCTCGCCAGAACCAATTTCACTCCTATTTTATAGGGCTTTTATTCAGTCTAAGTTATTGCTCATACCAACAAAATCACAATGGCTACCAACTGGCTTGGTAGTGTACATAACTGCTAAAAATAACACAGTCTGCCGCAAATCGTTGTTTTTTGTTAAGCGATGACAACAAAATGGCAATTCATAAAATGTGTCTCCTGTTTTAGAAATATCTTTGTCGCTTTGTGTAGAAACATGATGGAGAGCTTAATGTTAGTGGTTGGTCAATTATAAATTGATCTTTTAAATAAAACAAGAAGCAATGAGTTGGCTAGTCATTGAGTATGCACAGTAATTTGACCATTCAACCACTTGCAATCAAATTGACAGCAACTGCCAATTGATAAGACTAACATAATTAAGACACTTGCTGTTTAGTGTCAGACTGGCCATTGAGGCCCGTCCAGTAGCTTTCAAATCAAACACAGCTGACTTACAGCTAGTCAGCATCACTGTTGCTAAGGGTATAGATGTGAATGTCATTTATTCGTTGAGTTGCTGTTAAATTTCTGTATATAAAAAAGTTAATAGATGAAGAAAGTAGTATGCAATATGGGTGTCCTAGCTCAAATTTTTCACCCTGCACAGAAAGCTCTATTTCTTACCTACCCTCCTAAAAAGTCAGTATTCTCCAAAGCGTGAACTGTGGAAAGCAAATAGAAGGCCAACTCACATTTGGAAAGTTGGGTTTATGGCTGTCACAAAGGGACACATGTTTGACGGACTGATGTGCAGGTCATTCTTGCTTGTTGTAGACTACCCTTTATTATATACACAAAATATTTAAGCCTAAGTACAAACATTGGAGCGCATGGATCGAACTCTGGGACATACTGTAGGCTTACAGCTAAGTTTTTCCTTTATTAGCTGGCTGAGAAAGATAGCATAAAAAAGATAGGATGAGAAGTTATCATTGAAAACTATCAGATAGAGATTTCATGAATTATGTCAAATGAAGATGTCATTGAAAATAAGACAAAGAAAGATGTCATTGAAAGAATGATATATTACGATTATAGCATATGACACTGAGCTGCTAGTGTGTTTGATGTGGCGGATTTTCATGTTACATACATGCACGCAGATGTGTCGGTACTAGTTCTGACATCACTATATAGCCATTGGATGCCCAGAACAATAATAATTAACTATACCCAACTGACCGACTCTGCATCGACCAGGTATCTACCCTGCATTGCAGCCATACTGACCCTGCATGATTCATTACCGACCCTGCGGGTGTCATCTGGGTCGGCAGGAAGTGAGTCACTATAGCATGAGACCTGAAGTTAGCCTTAGAGGAAATAAAAGGACATATCTACTAGATACCCACTCGTGCTTATGAGGAAAGTCAAGGGACTAAGCCTACAAAGCCTAAGACACTTAAAGAATGGCTCCGGCCATTTCTATATTTATCTGATATGTCATTGATATGTCCTTATGAGGTGCTTCAAATAACAACTTTGTCAAATTTCAATTTATTTCTATGTTTTCTTAACAACATTAATAACAAGCATGTTGTGAGTGTTGTCTCCCTTTCGAAATCTTTTGGGGAAACCTATGACGTACGCAAGTGCTTTAGTGAACGCTAGACTTTTGTTTGGATCACTGAACTTGCTGAAGCATTGTAGCGGATTTTGACGTCCACTACCTTCCGCTAGGGGGTTGCGCTGGCAGACGCGCAGTCTGTGCAGCCACAACAAGGCAGTCAGCCTCTTCAGGCCTGACAAGTAAAGTCTACCTCAACCCAGAGGTGACCCTGTACCGAATCGGCACAAACACAGTGTTGTAAAGCGAGTGGCTGACTTTAACAACTGTAGCAAGGAGTCCTCAGCTCAGACCTACACAGCATAGTAGTGTGCAAATGAACCATTTATTCATCACAGAATAACGGTAATGCTGGCAATACAAGACAAGAGAACACATTCTTGCCATATCAGTAAGTGCAATGAGTGTACCAAAACTTCTGCCTTTTGTAGGCAGAGTTGTGGAAAAATACCAGCCATGCACAGGAAGCATGGCAGGAAGTTATATGATATATAGCAACAATAGAATACATAGTAAATTATATTGTCCAATAAGATAAGCTAGACAAGTTAAAGAGCACTGGCGCCCATAGGTAAGGGGCGGAGTCCATAGGCAGCTTGGCCAGTGATTGGTTGGCACAGTCCTTGGGCGTTACACGGCCTTGGGTCCACTTTCCTCTACATCCAAGGGTAGCTAGCTTTGGGAGGTGGCATCTGGAGACTCCTAGGCTAGATGTCATCATCCTGGCCATGGTGGCCATCTTGTTGCCGACCCGGGATAGCAACCAAGGGTCGGTATAGTAAATGCTTAGTGCCGAAGTAATAATAATTGCTTATAAGAGCAAATATAGTTGCTGTAACAGATGCTGGTCTTTGTTTGTTATAATCAAGGGAGGCATACCTGCGGTAGCCACCAATAGGGGGACCTATGTGCAGTGGTGGTCACTGTATGTAGTCAGTAAAATCCACCACAGCATAACAGCAACGATAGTATATCGTTGATAACAGTACAAGTGACCTGGCTCATTGATTGATATAACTAGTAGCGGCACATTGTGGTGAGTAGTAAAAACAAAAGTTTAGCGGTCGCTAAAACACTTGCGTACGTCATATGTCTTCCCAAAAGATTTCGAAGGGGAGACAACACTCACCACATGCTTGTTATTAATGTTGTTAAAAAAACATAGAAATAAATTGAATTTTGATGAAGTTGATATTTGAAGCACCTCGTAAGGAAATATCAATGACATATCAGATAAATATGGAAATGGCCGGAGCCATTCTTTAATACAGGAAGTAGAAGTGCCGGTGACTGGCTAAGGAGTCTATAGCTCTTCCTACTACTTCTGAGCGCCACTTACCTTTAAGCCCATGTACCTTACCTCATTTGTTGACTATTTGTTTATGCCTATCTATTCGTTATGGTAGTTCTGCTTTTGTGCTATCGGTTACTGCCACATTTTGTTTCCTGTGCTCCACCTATAAAAGGCAGGGCCTGCACCATATCTAACCAGTCTGTAATGTAGTCTTGTATTGTGACCTTTACCTACTTGTATTCTTTGGAGAAGAATAAAAGCATAATACTCTAAAGCACAGAGTTAAGTGTCTGAGCCGAGGGTTCTGTATTAGTTGTGGAGTTGAGTATACTCCTTCACGTCTGATTTGGTGTATACCGACCTGTTGTTACCTCTAGGAGAAAAGTAACTGGTGGCAGCATACCGTTGGATTGCTACCGACTTGTCAGAGAACTAGGAGTTTGTTGGATCACGGACAATCAGCTAGTGGTTTTACGCCCCCAAAATCCACTACATTGGTGGCAGCGGTGGGATCCCATTTGCACACCCTACTCAGCTAGGCTACCCTGGCTCTGCACTCTGCTGACCTAACATCCCGACCCTGCATTCACAGTACAGTCAACAGAACTGGACACTCCTGCAAATAGGCACTGACTCTTTTCCACCAGCAGTAGTGATCATTGAGCAACATAGATTTGCAAATAGGCGTTCACTCTTTTCCGCCTGCAACTGTTTGCTGCAACAATTGACGTAGAGTCTAAACTCCGTCTTGCAAGAACTTTGCTGACATCACTTCAGTCATTACCAGTCCATTTTTGGACGGACCGACCCTGCATCAGTCAATACCGACCCTGCATAGGTCACTACCGACCTTGTATAATACCTATACTGGCCCTGCATTGGTCAATACCGGCCCTGCATCACTCCCGACCGACCCTGCTTTCACTACTACCGGAGCAGCAACCTGTTTTACAGACCCACTTGTAGACTATAGAGTTGATTGTTCCTCTAGTCGCAGCAATGGTGGCCAACAAGGCTCATAGTGCACAGAGCACTTGCTGTCAACCCAGAACTAATTGCTATGGATTGTCTAACAGAAGCTCTACAAGTTGTTATGCGACCAGCCAATGCCAATGCTCATTCACCATTCAAGGCGCCTAAGTACGAGGGTGAAGGTGACGTTGAATATTTCATTGCACACTTTATCAAAGTGGCTGAGGCAAATTAATGGCAAGAGCAGACTGACATGCTGCATCCCCATGAGACACTTTCATCCTCAGGGCCTGCAGTTGTAGGTCTAGCTCAGCAGCACCCTGCTCGATGGCAGCAGCGCACCTTGCCCTGTTCTGCAAGAACCGTACTGGCAGATCTACCCTACAAAGTGGGGGTTCCGCGGGTGAAAGTATGGTGAGAGCGGAAGGTGCAGGGTCTGTGTGGACTATAAGGGGAGCAGAGGCTGGGGAGGGGGGGGGGGAGGAAGGCTTGGGAGGTAGCCATGGCCTCAGGACTAGGCGCAACCACCATGCATGGCTTTTTGGGTATCTCATACCTGGTGAGGGGCAGAGCCATCACGGCACGATGGTGGAATGCGCAGAGGAAGGTACCAAGAGGGAAGGAGTCATGACTGTAGCACTAGCCAGAGTAAAAGGGGGTGCCGTTTGGGTAGGCTGAGACTCTCCAGCTTGGGTAGGTTGGCAGACACCGAAAGGTGCTGGACCTGACCACTTCTGATACTGGTAGAAGGCAGGGTAGCTCTCCTTATCCACCGAGTAGATATACCCGAGACGTTGGTAATGGTCTGGGTCTGCAGAATCCCCGTACTTCTTCTAGTGGCAGTATATGCTATCCCGACTACTACTAGCATACTGGCAACAACAGAAGTGGCACACATAGTGCTGGTGGACATGCACCAACAACTGGCACATGTTTTTGGCAGGGTATTTACAGAGTGGGCAGATGCTTCTTCATGCTTGCTTTAACTGCCTCTTTATGGCCTTTTTTGTACAGGGGCTAGCCACTGCAGGAGCCTTCTAGTGATAGGGGGCTTCTTTCCAGGTAGTTAGGTAGCCACTACCTCCTCCTCAATGGTAGGTGAGGAAGGACGGGGAACAACAACGTCCACTAGCCTGACAATGGGGGTAGCCACCGTAGGCAACCGTTTAACCACAAGTAGGGGGGGGGGGAAGGAAGAAGGGGTAGGGAATACAGCAGAGGTACTCACCCTTTTCCTTGCAGGAATCAGGTTGATGATTAGGACCTGCTTGCTGGACACCGTTCCCCCTCTACGGTCGAGTAGAGGAGGGAATTCCCTAGCTTAGCATCTTAGCATCTTCTTCAAGAGCCTATCAACCAAGCAAGCTCAAGCTGTTCAGCTAGTGCATCCAAGTGACTCACCGCCTATGTAGTCAACAACATACATACTGTGATGCCTGCAACTACTCAACGCAGTGGCCTCTCTATGTAAAATCCATTACACTACCATCTTGTAAAGGCACAAATGTTTACAACTCGCCACCTGCCTCTTTGCAGGTGAGCTGGTTTTTAACATGGACACCGCTAACCAGCTGGAACAGCACACCTCAAGTGACAAATCGACTTTCGCATACTATTTTATCTACCTGTACAAACCGTATTGTAAAAAACCCCCTATGGATGATGCAAGACTGGATGATTTTTGGAAAACTGTACTTGTGCTAGTTTAAGATCATATTTGGATTTATTTAAAAGTTGGCATGGAGTTAGAACTGTTCGAAATACCGGCAGGCTTTTTTTGTAGACATGAGTTTGGCTGATCCAATGGGGGGGAAATCCTCTTTACGCAGCAGCATGAGCATGGTTCCCTTTCAACAGAAATGGTGAAAATGTAGAGAAACTTCGCCAGATCAGGGTTTGTACAGCAAGCAAGAATTGTTGGCTTTTCATGCAAACTACAGAATTGTTTTTACGTTTCTTTCTGAAAAAAATGCTGTTTTGAAATATTAGTCTATATTTGTTAGCATTAACAACTGGTTAAAAAATGCCACTGAAAATTCAACTCAGCTATTTGTTTTCAGGAATCCTAACAAACCAGCTGCTCTCTGCTCGAAAATTCATGAGTGGCCAGAGTTTACTCCAGAATCCAACAATTTCTTGCAGATAAATTGGGAGAGTTTCAAAATCGCATCCACCCCCATAGAGAGCGATTAACCAGCATGAGGGAGAAAATAATGCAAGCGAGAGACCTCCAGTTGTATACCAACTTCGATGAACCAGAACAAAAGCAAGGTGAATGCTTTTACCAGTAAAACTTTGGTAAAATTTTTTTCTGTTACGTAACTTGTAAAGTTGAGCAAATAGTTGAATGAGAATAAACAGTTGATGCAACTTTGAATAAGAAACCATGTAATGACGAATAATTAATCTTAACTTGATAGTAACCTGCTTCATAATTTGGTTCTTACAATAAATGTTGCAACTATCGTTCAGTAAAGATTTCACATTTTTTTCTAAATAATGAAATGTGACATAAACGAATGAGTTTATTATCAATTCTAATAATTAATTTTGAGTTCATGCATTTTCAGCTGAGGCTAGCCAAGAAAAGAAAGAGTACAATGAGCTGTAGAAGATGAACAAGTTTTGATATAAGTAGTTTCATGTGTGGACAGATCTGCACATACACTACTACTGATATAACGTTTGACTGAGATCACCAAACATGTGCCAACTCGTAGAGTGCCATAATATTGGTTTATATTAGTTGAGACATTGCAATGTGACTCTTGTAGATTGCTCATAATCTCTAAACTTATTCCATTGATAAACAATATATTTCTTCAGATTTGTTTGCAATTTGTTATACGATGTATTTTGGTTTAAAATAACCTAGTTTTTGAAAAATCTACAAAACTTAGTGAAAGGCAGCATATATTATAAAAAATATAAAGGACTTTGTGCAGACAAACTCATACTGTGAGAGGTTTTGCACTCACGATGTTCAGAACCCCCACCCACTTCCACCCATTGCCTTAGATTTCCCCTACACCCTTTCCCTTATCCCCCAGTACCACTGTTCTATAGACCTGGGATCCCTTTTTATGTTAGATATTAGCTATACCGGGATTGAGGAGGCAGCTATACCGGGCTATTCCGGGTCATTCCTTAACCCTGTATTTTCCATATAGGTTATAAAGGGCCTATACTGGGCCATCCTGGACCGGTAACCCATCTAGTTGAGAAGTAGTTAAGCTATAATAGCAGTAAAATAGGGCTAGTTCAAGATTCACGTACCTTGTTCAGACCGTTGATATCAGTTTGTGTTCTTTGTTTTGTGTTTGCATTCACAGTCATCATTTTCGTCACTGTCGTTGTTATCATCACTGTCAGCAACATCATCGACTTCAGAGCTGTTCTCACTATGACCATCTTCACAATCATCTTCCTCTTTGTCATCATCTGTGTCATTCTTGTCACCAACATCATCAAATTAGAGAAAACTTGAAAACTTTTCCCTCTTTTACAGCCGACTCACTCAACAGCAGTGAAGCTTCTTTATTTGATAAGATCGTAAGAATATGTTTTTTTAACTCCAGTACTATGCGCTCTCGTGTTTTTGTAGTGGAAAACGCTTTATTCTCTGAAGTTTATTGATAACCATAGTTACCACTGGCACATCTGAAGAGAAGCAATCACGCCTGCGAAGGTTAGCTGAGGAATACCTAGTCTGTGCCGACCAACAGTGAGTTTAAGCAGAGGCCTGGCATTAGTAATCGCGAGATGAAATCCACTGCAATACTTTAGTGTAAAACGTTGAACTATGTGCACAGTCAACAATTGCCATCATGGATAATTTTGTGGTAGACTTTGGTGAATGCCATAAGTAAACTGCTTGTTTGTTATCAGACACCAATCAGAGATGAGCTGGAACTCTACCCCAAGCTCTTTAGAAGGTGTTGTGCCGATAGAATAACTTGCTCTGTCAGTGGAACAGTTTGCAGGCGGTCTTGACCCCTGCAGAGCCGGTAGTGACCCCTAGCTGACCCGGTATGCTGATGCTAGGCTGGCACAGGATGGCCGCCTTAGCCGAGGATCTTCAAAACTATCTAGGATCTTACATTAACCCGAAAGCCGGAAGTACTCTTATTTGGATTACCGGTTGTATCGACCAAAGGCTCGGTACAGCCTCAGAACCCCGGAGAGTCGCTGATTGGACTATGGAGACATGACTCCGCCCTTTAGACACTTGGCACCATTTTAATTTAATTTTATTCTACTGCATGATTTGTTGACTATTTATATATCAATTGTGATTGGTCTAATTACTTCCGGTCAATGCATGCCTATACGTAACATGCTAATCACTTCCTGTCAGCCTGCCTATATGAAGGCTGATTTCACTTACCACCTTTGTATTCATTCATGTACTGCCAACCACCCTAGAGGGTCGCTACCCTAGGAATTGGCATTTATGAATAAAGCCACTATTCAAGCTTACACTCTGTGTAGTTTGTCTGAGCCGTGGGCCCGTGCTTGCCAACTAATTCAGCAGAAACTGATCACTAGGTGTAACTGTCATATTGGCACAGTGTCCCCTCTGGAGAGAGGTATAATACTTGAGATTAGTGGAATTTCGTGAAAAGCAGACCGGAATCCATTACAATACGTTACAACTGAGGTTTTGCTTTTTAGTCATAATATTCATACACATCACCATAAGCAGCAAACAAACTGAGAACTGAAGTAATGAAAGATGAGAATATAATTTTTACTGTTTGAGGGATAAATGAAGGAAATGGCATGTAACCGCCGGCTTGGTACACTTTGCTTTGTCACGCATGCTTTTATTTCTGTTATGTACTAACCAGGGTGGCTCTCTGGTTGAGGGGTCGCGGCCCCTTGAGAGCCGTCCCAGCTAGTTATGTACATTTATTTCAGTTGTAGTTGTCTGCTTTTGCTCCTCATCAGCAGCTCCACAGCTGTTGTTGAGGAATATAGTTACTTTTGTGCTGCTGGGCGTACAAACAGCAATATATGCAGAAATGTGTGTTATGTAATATGATTGTGTCAGTAATTGTTTGCTGAGTGCCTATCCTTTCATTTGAATACTGCGTATTGACAGTATTGCTTGTCTCTAAGCAACGATGCCAACCATTACAAATGTTGAACAGTATTTTAACATAAGCAATAAACTTCACAATAACATACAGCAGTAATGGATACTGGCAGCAATCCTGGAAGCTATGGTTTCACAGCAGAAGGTGAGTTATCAGTTAGGTTGTACATGAAATTCATTTATTTGGCTGAAAATAATCTGCAACGAAATAAGAATTACTCAGATTGTAGCAGACAGAAAACAGGTAATGATAGAGTTACTCAGGTTGTAGCAGACATAAAACGAGTACTAATAGATTTACTCAGCTTGTAGTAGACATGGAACAAGTACTGATAGAGTTAATCCGGCTGTAGAAGAGAAAAAACAAGTACTGACATAGCAACTCAGGTTGTAGCAGACATAGAACACACACTAATAGATTTACTCCGGTTATAACAGACCTAAAACAAGTACTGTTAAGAGTTGACAAAATCAGATTGTGATACAATAAACAGTGTGAGTTTATTTGATTCTGTTTGCGGTAACAGCTCAAGCTGTTCAATTCCAGCTCGGTGTCTCAACTGGCTAGGGTGTTTGTTTCTTTTTTTTTACCAAATAATGATATCTTACTATTTTGGTATTTTAGGCAACGCTGTCCCTCCACCAGTACATCCCAACACTACAGGGGTACCCCCACTATCCTACAACCAACCACCACCTCAATATAACTACCATCTGACGCAACCACAAGGTACAAACATCTCCTACATTACCCATTTCACTAATGTGAGCCACTATTGCGGCTTGGAGTTGTGCACCCAAAATCACGCAAGCCGCTATCGCGGCTTTCACTGTTTGCTATAGTCAGCTCATTATACCTCATCAGTGACCAATAATATTGCTTAGATGTTAGATTCAACCAATAGAAAACAAGATTACCTATAGGATTTTACAGAAATATTATCGATGCTAGATGGAAATATTTGTAGAATTAGCTAATCAAGCCGCTATCGCGGCTTTCACTGTTTGCTATAGTCAGCTCATTATACCTCATCAGTGACCAATAATATTGCTTAGATGATAGATTCAACCAATAGAAAACAAGATTACCTATAGGATTTTACAGAAATATTATCGGTGCTAGATGGAAATATTTGTAGAATTAGCTAATCAAATTACGTTTATCAAAACAATCATTTTGAGCAATGCGACTTCCATGAATGAAAATGATGATTTAGATTGAAGCGATTTTGATTGTGATTATGATTACAATAATGAGTTTATGCAAGATGGAAGCGCTTCTGATTGTGAAAGAGAAACCCCCACTGCTATTGATGGCAGTGATGAAGAAAAAGATACACAGAGAGTTGATCCAGCTGACCATTTCACGCAAAGAAATGTATAAAATCTGTACACAAATTTCATGTTTTTGCTCTAAATTTGAAGCATGCACTCTTCATTATGAATTATGCCGATATCTTCGTATTTTAGGATAAAATACATCAACAACTCCTCTAATCGATGGATACAGGTTCCAGTGGTCTAAAATACAATTTTTAGGCAAAAATACATCAATTAGCGCTTGCCAGTCAAAATGTTTACAGAAAATCTTTGCAAAAATTAGCACCTTTTTGAGTGCTAGATTTGGAGCATCAGTACTCGCTCTAGGTTTGTTTTACACATTTTATATTTTAGTATGCTATACACTGAGATATCTTCTTTCCATTGAATATTGGTTGTATAGGGAGCAAATAAATACTTTTATGCTTAATATGAACTTTCGTGTGAACTGAACGAATTTCATGCCTGGCAGCAGGGCAGCGTAATTGAAGCATAATTGCATAATAACGCATAACTGAAATGGTTAATCACTGGCTTTCAATAGTGAGGCTAGCAAGACTACAGGTCTATGGCTTAGCTTGCCCATTTTTACCTTAGAGAAATCAGGCTAGCTCTGAGTAATATATAATTTACCATTGATTAAATTATTGTGATTGGCCAGCTTAATGCGCTTTATTGGAGCTAGCTTATGCAGCAAAATTCTGACATTCTTGCCTTTTCATAAGCCCTAGGGTATGCCTTGGCAGTCATTGCTTTTACCATATGTTACAGTTGACATGAGATTTGGAAATTGAATATTTTTTTTTCACTTTTTGTTTCATGCGAACACTATTGAAGATCAAACTATGAGTTCGAGGTATGCAATATTGTGGTGGAATTTTATGTCTACTACCACTGCGCAAGGTCCCCCTGACAACTGTTGAGTGTCAGGCAAGCCTGAATAGAGCCTGGCACAGCCAGAACATAAGCAAGTCAGCCGGTAGAAACCCTACCGGCCCTGCAGCATTCACTGCCTGCCCTGCAGCATTCACTGCCTGCCCTGCAGCATTCACTGCCTGCCCTGCAGCATTCACTGCCTGCCCTGCAGAGGTACCACCGGCCCTGCAGCACACCCTGCCGGCCCTGCAGCATGTACTACCGGCCCTGCAGTGCCATTACCATACCTATACCGGGTCGGTGAGCAAAGAACTACTATAGCCTGAGAACCGAAATTGATACCAAAGGTGCAGGAGCCCGACTTTGCAACATAGCTGTCCTCAAACAAGACCAAAGCCAAGGACCACAAGCCATAAGGACCAAGAACCAGGGCTACTCATTGCACCACCATGAGTAAGCAAGATTGACTGAGAAGCTCCGCCCCCTACTTCTGGGCGCCTGGCACATTTAACTCTATATTAACCAATGACTGTATTGTATATTTATATCGCATAATCTGATTAGTGTAAACACTTCCTGCCACTACTGATTTGTTGCCCCTTGTTTGGGCATATGTGTTAATCATGTTCTGCCTATAAAAGGCAGAGCACTTCACTAGACACTTTGTATTGTATTGGGATTCTGCCTGTGCTTAAGCCAAGTAGCATGATACAATTACCCTTATTATACATTGCTGGTTATGCTGTGTAATAAAGTATGGTTTACTCAACAAGACATTGAGTTGTACGTTTGAGCCGTGGGCTCCGAGAACAGTTGTGGAGTTGGCATACTCCTCTGTTGGAAGTTGACCTCTAGAGTGAGGCGTTGTTGGTGGACGTTTGGTCGGCCCCCCAAAATCCACTACAATATTGAAAATATAAAATACTTGAATTATGCAATATGCGATTATGCAATGGTTGAAGCATCCCAGCGTTGAACAATTTTTTGTTGAATTTGTGAATACTCAAGTCTTAAGCAGCAGATTGATGCATTGAACAATCCTCTCGCTTATGGCTTATTCATTGGTGATCTACAAGCCTGCAAAATACCCATCTTCCAGAAATGCTCGCTAATTTTTACACTGCTTAAAATTGACGCCATCTTTGGGTATTTACTTCTTTGCTGCGCAGTATTTATCTGACCAATCAGATCCCGCTATCTATTTTTATTATGATTATTTTATTTATTATTATTCTACCTACCTACATACTACTGTCCATTCTTGCATGAATACCATTTATTGTTCCCTTACTCACCAAAAGAAGCACAAGTTTTTTCGATGCTGTTGACGTAAAGAGTATAAGATGAGATGATTCTTGTGATTGTGGTCACATTGGGCAACCTTACAAATTCTCAAATTGTCTCTTGTTGCCATTTCACATATGAAACTTGCGTAATAAACAAACCTTGATTTTTTTTACTATGCATGTGCAGTGTGCACTAATTGGGTCCAAATTGATAGAAACCACTAATTCCGATTTTAGGCGTGCAGCGTGCAAATTCAAGCTAAATGAAAAATGGCGCGTAACAGTAAATTCCAACATCAAATCTTAGAATCAATTTTTGATGGTGAGTCTGCGCAAGGGTTCTTTATCCCCAATGCAATGGTCTTCGGTAGACCTAAGACTAAATGAATTGCTCAATCAGATTTCATTTTAAACGCAGACGATGTAACTTCATTTATAAAAATTTGCTATTATTTATTATAATTCACCACGCCCACAATCCGAAGATGACGTACTCGGCAATCAATGGAAGTTATAGTACGCTAAATTTCAGCTGATGCGACGAGCATTTGAGGCCAATGGCTTTTTGGTAAGCTTGTAAATCAGGACTGAGTAGGGCTAGAGGGTTATTTAATACATCAATCTGCTGTTTAAAGCATGCCAGCACTGATCACTTTTTGGTTGAGTTTCAGAATATTCAAGTCTTAAGCAGCGGATTGATGTATTAAATAACCCTCTAGGCCTACTCAGTGCTGATTTACAAGGGGGTGGATGCCATTGTGCCAGTTTTGGAGGATGCAAATCTACTACAATATTTGAGTAATGCTATAGTTGAATAATGCAATATTTGAACAACCCAAGAGTAAAATTTTGCAGTGTATAATATTGTATATAGCATCTGAGCAATAACTCATGGATCTACCTGTTTTGAGTTCTGCTTATCGCGTGAACACCCAAATAAGGAGTGGCTATGCAGGCCGATGTTTGCCATCGGAATGCCTTATGATGGACTCGGCCGATGCATCTGCACTTGCGAAGCTTAGTTCTAAGCCAAACCAACATGTTAGTCTATGTCCAATGCCGAAGATACATTTGTGCCTTCTGATTGGCTAAGAAAAACTATTTTTATAGGCTCTTCAAGTTTAACCATTTACAACATATTTCCGCTAGACAAAAATATGATCAACTTCAAACACTGAAGCAATGCTGATGCTATAGAACTTATACCAAAATTATTTTGATGTATTGCAGCTTTTGACAAAAAAGTTTTATCCAGTGAATTTATTTTAAGTGGCTCAAAAATAATTAGATAGATAGCTAGTAGTTATCATTGATAATACTATTCACTCAACGGTAATAATTAATTAACGATTACCATTTTCTGATGACTGAATAATGAGTACATCCAAAATGGTAAACAAAAATCATGTTCTTTTATGGCTCCAAAACGAAACATCAGAGTAAACGTGTTCTCCAGTTATGCTCTTTATATCAAGAAAACAAATATTTTTTGTTGGAAATGAAACAAGGTTGAAGCCGGGTTTTTGCCATGTGATTAGCTAGCTCAATAGCAGCTTCCAGTGTGCTCTTGTATGTCAGTGCTACATCTGTCGGTGTAGCCACTGACACATTGTAACAATCCGAATTTAGTTACATCGGAACCAAAACAAAAATGAACTTGAGGTGCTCTGCAAAATAAAACTTCTGAATGCATGCCTTTGCTTTCAATTCATTAAAACAACAGTAATCAAATGACTGTATTCATCACCGTCAATTATGATAAGATAATTTTGTAGTTGCTCATGGTAATGCTCCAGTGGTTATTTCAACTGGTGCCCCCATGGTGGTAACTACACAAATGTTCGGAGATAGTCCTATGGTGATGACCTGCCCTGCATGCAGGAATAACATATCAACTTCCACATCCTACAATGTGGGTGGTCTTGCCTGGCTTGTCTGCTTACTGCTTTTTTTCTTCGGGTAAGCTTAGAAGTTATCTGCACAATGTGTAGATAACTCTTTCTCTCATTTACATACACATGTACCTCCCCTTCAATATACAGATGTGAAGCCAGCCTCCCTTGTTGTTATTCCTACGCTGCGATTTTGAGCAATTGACAGGAGGATTTATCAACTGCGTATGTTTGATGATGTCACGCATGGGTTGGTGTGATGCAGTCTTATTGTTGCAGGTTTTGGCTCTGCTCATTTATACCATTCTGTGTTCCATCGTGTAAAGATGTCATCCACCACTGTTCAACATGTCAGGCAGAACTGGGCAGGTGTAAAAGACTTTGAATAAATCGACTGAGTGTGATCCAACTGCAACTTTTTGCTTCCTTAATCGGAGGCATCTGCAACTCCAAAACTCTGGCTACAATGACACCAATCTCTGTTTGGACTTGTTGTTATTTGAGCAAAAGCTGGATTTTTAACAGCTTCTTATAGCAGAATTTCTGACACTATCTACGATCTCCTTCTTTAGATTGATTGATAACTGAATAACTATTGATGAACGATCATCGATGTATTTATGGTTATTTTTTCATCGTTACTTTGTACCCTACTTGAGAAGCTGTAGAAGCTTCTTGTATTTTGACAATAAGAGTACGTTTTCAAGCAAACTGTAAGTTTTTTCTAGCAGAGCTAATAAAGTTTTGCAAGGTTTCATTTCTCTCCAACATTTCCAGCATCAAATAGTGATGGCTACCAGATTTTCCGTAAAAATGTGTAAACCAACGTCAATGAACAATCAAAAAACTTTATTGAGCACGCAGAGAGCTGGGTTTTGAATCTCCTTGTATGCAGACGTGGGCTTTGAGTATCCTTGCATTTAGAAGTAGTATAATAAGAGTACATCTGTATGTGGGTTCCTACGGACAGTATGGTTTTTCCTAGACGCAAGTGCCTTTTTGAGCACCAGGTACCAGGAGAACCTGTGGGGTACCTTTTTGTGTGCACCAAGTGTATATATCCCGTGTTTTTATTGCAGCGTAACTCTTTTTTGTATAGGACAATGTGATCATGAGCATTTTCTAAGTATTTTTTGTGCACCGGTTGTTTATATCGGGGTTTGTACTACAGTTTTAATTATTGTTTGAATACTAGTGTATGTTGGTACAAACTGATGATAATTTGAAATGAACAGGTCTTATCATTATTTTATTTTTTTATCAGTTTCTGCTTTGTTTTTGGAATGAGTGTATATCTAAATGGTAGAATGTGTTGGTACCAGGCAAAAGTTTTGAATTAAAGATTATGATGGGTTTCGGCTGTTTTTGTTTAGTTATGCTTATACAAAAGCTGTCTCATTTTTGATTCAATAACACTCCAGTATTTAGATGTCCATTTACGTCGAGTTAGCCTGTTAAAAATTTTTTTCCAGACAGGTTTTTGAATCTTTTTTAAATAGCTACCAATGTCTACAATATTTGCCATATGTAACACATTATGAAACTTGTCAACCAATGTTTCGGTTCTTGATGATAAATCTAAATCACATTCCAGCTCAAATATATTCAACATAAACCGTGTTGCACAAAACAGGATACAAGTCACTAGCTGTATTGAGTTGATTGGTACTATCGTGTTGCTTATGATAAATCTGTGGTAAACTCCTTTAAACAATATGTGTTTCTTGTTGAGCTCATATTTTTCTAAAATACAAAAAAAAACATGATAATAAATATCGAAACAAAATTGGAGATGATAAATAATTAATGGCTTTTAGCTGTCCTAATTACAATTAACAATAAACAATAATCTGTTATACCCTCAGCTAAAGTTTGCATTCATCGAAAACTACGATCTCACAGTCTCAGGAGCAAACTAAATAGATTCAGGGAAAATCCCTGTTTTCAGTGCGAGCTACATGACTACATTTAGTAATAAATAAGTAGGAACTAATTTACTCTCAGATAGATTCATCCACATTGCAGTCTTGTGAGCAACCTTTTTAGATTTTAAGAGGTCTTTTTCTCCCGCTCAAGCTACATAACCACAACTAATAATATAGTTTGCTCTCGAATAACATTAATTTTATCAATTCCACAGACTTTGCAATCTTGAGAACAAGAGTTTTAGACTGCAAGGGAGACCTTTTTTTTTGGCGCAACTAGTTGAGTTCTTCAACTATTTTTGCTCAAAGAAAATGTTCTTGTCGCGCAAAAACAAATACATTATGTAATCATTTATTCACACAAAGAAAATATTTTTTGTCACACGAAAACCTGGCTGTATAATATACTAACTTTCATGCGCATTTGAGTTTTTGGTTGTTTTCTTTTGAAGATATATCCATCTATGAATCCCATACAACTTTGATCGCTTTCGGTCAGACAAATAAATGTAGTTGTGACCTTCCAATGCCAAGCTTTAAGTTTGCAAAGATACAATTTGAACTTGTCAATTCTAAGAGAATAAAGCCAGTTTGCTGGAAACTCGTTTAAACTCTAATTTCATATTTGGTCCTGGAATGATCGGTTTCCTTTGGTGGAAACGCGCCAAGTGGGGTTTTCCGGAAAAAACCTCAAGGTTTTTCTATTCTTGACAAACTCCCTCCTTTTTTTCTGATCAAGGTGCTGTGCACGAAAAAGACTAAGTTTGGCAAAAGTTTTTGATCAAAGAAAAGAAAAAAATGGCTAAATCTTTACGCAAAAAAGGACAAAATTAGTTAAACTTTTGAATGAATAAAGGTACAATTCTTTATGCAAAAATCTAGCTAGTTTTGTCTTCTTTTTTGCGAGAATTTGCGCAAAAAAGAATCTTATTGGATGTAGAGATGGGTTACTCTGTGTGTTAAATAAGTACCAGGAGAGACAGCATCCACTGTCATGCCAGGATCCTAAAAAACAACATCTACTAGAACTCCTTGGACTCCTCATCAATAAGGTAATTATTTCACACGAGTTGAACAACTCGACTACTTGTGCTGGACAAAGGCTTTCTCCTATAATCTACGCGTGCTCCTCTCAAGACTGCAGAGCCTTTAGTTGTTAAAATCAATTTAATCAAAGAGGCAACTACATTCTATTTATTTTTATTAAATGTACTTAATGTAGGTCACACTGGCAAAAAGGGTTCTCCTAGAATCTGACGAGTTTGCTCTCGAGACTGCGTAGTCTTTGGAATTGAATACATTGATTTTGTTGGTGAGACAACTAGATTTTATTCGTCATTTTTTATTAATTGTAGTTTGGTAGCTCAAGCTGAAAAAAAGAGCTCTCTTAGAATTTATTAGTATTTTAGAGAATCTAAAATACTATTGTTCTTCCTTCTTTTTTTTTTCTTATTCTTATTATTCTTTCGCGCAAACGTTGCCGAACTCGGTCAAGTTTTTTTCAAGAACCGTTAGAGATAGAGCTAAAATTTTTGGTTGCGACCTGATTGATAGGCATCGGGACAAAAAGTAAGTTGGTTTGAAAGTTACAGAACATTCCAGAACATCACAGTTCAAGTGCGAAAACAGGTAAAAAATTGTTTTTCTAGACATCAAAGTGGCCGAAAAAACGCAGACGCGATTGACGGAAAAATACTAAATTTTGAAAGATGGTGCATTTTGCTAACCTCCTGATTCGACATCATGACACGTCGTTAAAATATTGTTCGGAAGCGGCCATCTTGGATTTTTGTGAAAATCACAGTTTTTAGCATAAAACAGTTTCCCGTTAAAGAACCAACCAGCTGAAGTAACTGAAATTTTGCACAAACATGTGCCATAGTGTATCGATGTACCATTTTGAACTTCAAAGCGATCGCACAAAATCGTTTCAAGTTTTTGCATTTTCAAATTTAAAAATCTAAACAGAAACAGCACTTTTCAATGCTTTCCGAGGCCAGAATGGAACTAGTCAGCGGCAAGTGACGTATTAGGCAGCATAGCCCAATGCTTGAAATTTCCAAAAGTAGAGACTACAAGTTTCTCGCAATACCGGGGCAATACCGACAACACAGCTATCCCATTTTCAAAAGAGGTCTTCTAAACGGAAAACTGACCATGACTCGAGGACGGTTACTCCGATTTGCATAAATTTTGCGTGGTTGCGATCGAATTGTAACCCTCTTTCAGATAAACATCTGTCAAGTTCGTGATCTTTGGTGAAAGAGTCAAAGCCCACACGGTTTTCAATGTGTGACGAAAGTGTTCGTTATTTACTGTTTTTACCGCGGAAAAATTTTTCTCCTCCAACACTTTAGCACAAACAGTATTCAGATGACAAATTGAACAAATCTGAAAAAAATTGAAAATATTCGATAAGTATTTAGCGATGTCCGAACCCAAAATAGTTTTTTGTATGTAGGCCATACCACTAATTTTTTTATCTTGTGCTGTTTATGAACCACATTCAAAATTACTAGATGGCTAAATGGTCAACACTGGGAGCTGCTGTTGACAGGGTTCTGGTTCGATTCCCAAGTAGGGAATTCTTTTTCGCATAAAAATAAATATTGTCAGAAGGGAGGTGCCAAGTCAGCATGAATATACTGTAGTAACAGGAGTGCATGTTGTATTGGCAGTTGTGAAGCGCGTGCTTGTGTGGCCCCAGCAGAAAGAAGCATCTAGGCACTTGAAAAGCCGCTTTTTGCAAAAATAAAGCTATCGCATAACAGTTGTCATTATGTTCCTAATCAGATTGTGCATCAGCTTCAAGTCTCTAATAGCTAGATGGCTAAGAGGGTTGCCTGTTAATATAGGTGTACAGGTACGATTCCCAGTGGTGGAATCTTCTCAGTTTTTGTAAGTAAAAGTTTACTGCTAAACATAATCATTAAGAATAATGGGGATGTTAAAAATTTATTGTTTCAGTGAGAGGTTGATGGAGCAGTTGGTCGAGTGTGTGATTTAACGCAGTCAGTCCAGGTGTTCAAATCCACTTGGCATCAATTTTAATTTATTATTCTCTAAAATACTCTTGTTTTTGCTCGCAAACACAAATCAATATCTAGTTAAACTTGTTTTCGGTACTGCGAAACATTTGTGTAGGTAAATGCATAGTTTATCAGTTAGCTATAGTATACTCACTTGTCTTGATTTAGTATTTCTGAGATGACTTATATTATCGAATTATCTAAATCTTTATCCACTGTTTGCGATACTGTTTCTTATATTATACTGTATTACTATTACGAATGGTATCTATTATACCCATTATACACGCTAATGTCGATTATACCAGTTTTAATTAAATTAATTATCATATTCAAACCGTGAAGCAAACCATGAAGAACCATGGCGTAAAAACATAACATGTAACCCAGTGACAAAAAAAAACACCTAGGTTTCTCCAGCAAAACAAACCACTAAAAGAAAAAACAATCATCTTGCACTAAAAAACACACTAGTAAAAACTCCACAGTTCTTAATATCAACCAAAATCTAAACGAACACTCAAAATAAAGTATACACTCCATAATTCACCCCTTCTACAAAACTGGGAATCTAAACACCTGGTGCACATAAAAATAAGTGTTATAAAGATTAAAAAAGTATCAGAAAGCTCTGCAAGTATCAGCTATGCGTAACACATCAAATTACACAACCATTACACTGTCGGAGATTTTTGGGATTAAACTGACCCTAACCCCCACCCCCTTCCACCCTTGCCTTGAATCCCCCCTACACCCTTCCCCCTGGCCCTAACATAACTTGCATATGGACCTGGTATCACTCCAGTATAGGTTTTATAACCTATACTGGGTCTTATCCCGAGCCGGTGCGGACCCTGGATCACATGTATACAACATAGAGGACCTACCCCAGGTTATCCCGGGCCATTATCCCAGCCTAGCCAACAAAGATGGCTGGAAAGAGTAGCCTAGGACCCAAAGAGTTAGATACCTACCATTGAAGAGTGAAAGCCGGAGACCTAGAACCATGAAAGAGAGACTAAGGAAACAAGGATGCCTAATAAGGACTGAAAGTTCCACTACCTTTGAGAAGGGCGGGAAAGCAGCAAGGATTTGTTTGCCATGTGTTAGCATTTTTATTGGTTTGCATTGTTTGTACATTTTGTATTGTATATGTTGACTTGTACTTATTTCACTGCATGCAATTGGCTCACCCCTAATAAGGGGGTCAGAGTTCCTGGCAAATTCCTATAAAAGAAGCTGCTGAACATTGAGGCGACAGAAGCCTAGAAGATTGTGTATATATATCACTTTTATACTGCTAAATATAATTGGTCAATAAACTATTTATCCTCTGAACCTTTGTGTCATGTGTCTGGGTCGTGGACCCCGTGGAAGTTGCTATAATCTATTCAGAGTAGACAGAGGTGTTTGGAGTGTAGAGGAGGTGTACAAGGAGTGTACATAGAGTGGATGCTGTAGTGTCAGTGATATAAGCAGATCTCAAGTAAATGACAGACCTGCCAACATACCACGTTGATTATTGACAAACTTGTCATATTGTAGTAGATTTCTGTCTTCTACCACTGACGCTTCGGCATCCACTCCATGTAGAGGACAGAAACCTACTACAATATGACAAATCTGTCAATAATCAACATGGTATGCTGGCAGGTCTGTCTTTTACTTGAGATCTGCTTATATTATACTAATCTCGCAAGGACCCTTATAAATCTCGCATGAAAAGAAACCAAGACAATTCATAGGTAAAGGATCTGAGGCAGGTTACAACTGGTGAGCAGGTGATTGCTAGGGATAACAGTAGGAAAGGAACCATTGTAAGTGAGTCTGATGTATCTACCATATCAGCAGTAATCTCATTCAATGATGGACTTGGATTAGGAGGAACTGTGCAGATGTTATCTCGTTGGTAGCTCCTGATACAGATTCCACAGCTCTGTAAATAACTCAGTGTCGAAGACAGATTTTTCCACTTCAGAAGTTAAGTGACTATGTATTTTAGCTTTATGTAAAGAATATCACCCCCAGGGCTGCGAAGGGGAGGTTCCAGTTATGTATATATAAATATTTATTGCATTCCATTAATTAGTATCGACCTAGGTCCCTTGAGGTCCTAAGAAAGCTGTAAAAGGCATGCAAGAGAAAAACGATTAATTTTGTTACTCAATGTTTGTTACCCCTTCGGCTAGCCAGCCAATAACGCTTATATATATTATACCTAACGACTGAATACACATAAAGATGTTATGCCATTTACTAACGCTACATCATCACTTACTTGTACTAACAGGTATGATGCAGCATTGCTGTAATTGATTAGTTATTACTCTACAATAATCCTACGCACTCACCCGCATAATATATGAGAACCAAAGCAGGCTTTTAACTGGCTTTACTAGAAGGTCCCAGCTTACATAAGAGTAAATCTGGCTATTACAATCACATATAATCCTTGGCTTACTCGGAGAAAAAGAGAAGCTAAGCAGTACGCAATTAAAAAAGTACTATTTCATGATGACAATCCATTTATTGCAGTTATTTTACTATTATTTTGTTTTCGACTATGTAACAAGCAAAACATTGGGTTTTCGAGTAACTGCAAATATATGGTAACTAGCAGAACTACCTGTCGTATCCATATCTTTATGCCAGCCCGCTCTATTCCTGCCCTTTCTCCTCACCCTTTGCCCGCCCAGCTTTACTTCTAAACCTCTGCAGTGCTCTACCCTGTTATGCCCTTGCCTAACTCTACCATCTCCATCTATCTCTCCCTTCCTTACTCTCTCCCCCGCCCAATTCCAAAGATGACACAGGTGTGCCGTGTGCTGTCACTCTGCATTCACTATTGAGACAACTAACTTGCCAAAACCGTGTTTGGGGGAGAATGTTGTAATCTGTGTGCACAGAGAGGAAAAAATGTGAGTCATATACCAACACAGAGTTATTTGATGGACACTCAGACCAACTGCCGCATAGTAGCAAAATGTAACTGTCTGTGATTCGTCTCCACCTACATTATGGAAAATAATAAATTTACAAACATCTCAAGTTTGAGAACAGATGCCAACTCCAAAATTTCGACATACATCCAATTGGTTAATTAAAATGTTTTTACATCAGTTTTCATTTTCTTTACCGAAGTAGTTTAGGGGGATATACATATTTGACACATTTGACACTGTGATTGTCTCCACCTACATTGTTGTTATTGAAAAAATATTAATTCTGCTTACATTAAATTATTGTAATGGATAGTTCTTACAACAGCTTTTATATCTCACAGCGTAACTGTTTAGGCGTCCATAACCCTGGAATGACAGACATACAGACAGAACTAGGAAAGGCTAACAGACAAATGTTTTCACGTTTATATCTACGGATTGTCGTATATTACAGTTTAATATAAGGGCACTGATGCACAAGTACACATTAATTTGCTAAAGTATAGGGCACATTCTTTAGTATAGGTATTGGGTACTACTTACCACACAGTTATTTCCATGAGAGGACACGACTCCTTGCTTTTTTATGGCTAAGGTGATGTTTCATAATTTTAAACAAGTTTTTGCTGCAAAGTTCAGCCGACTGGAACAAATTTTTTGCATTAGAATGAGACCAAAGATATTCGCAAAGGCATTTCTGCAAAATTTTTTTATTTTATTCAACGCATATTGAATACATGCATAAAAGCTATTTCAGCCAATGATGATTTGAAGGAAATTTTATGAAATTTGGCTCCAGTAGAGTTATCATTATATAAAATTATGCTCGAAATGGTTGACCACACTTTGCTCACTTCACTTAAAGAGGTCCATCATAAAAACTGGATCTCAGTCACGTCGGCCAAAGTGACGTTTAGACCTAGCGTAACTAATATTAGTTATTAACAAGTTTTTTCTGTTTTTGTTGAGCTACTCATAGAAATGAAAACAGTCGTACCTTTTACTCTATAACTAGAGCTGCTGTGCCTTGGGCAGGCAGTTGTTATAGTGTAAGCACCCCTTTTACTTGTAATATAATAAAGTATACGCATTGAGAGAACACTTCTAGTACGTTTGAGTCGAGGACTCTGTGAGTTGTTAACGTCGTTGGAGATTGAGATAGAAGCGAGTGGAAGGAGAGGAGTGGAGAATCCGTTGTTTAGCTAATAGAGGACACAAATCTATTACAATACTTCTGTACGTTTTTTTTCAAAATAATGGTAGAACTATTCAATACAGATTTATGATCACGTTTTTCCTATATAATAAAGTTATGCGATAATACAACACTTCATTTTTATACAATACTCAAACCCCCCCAATCTAAATCATCATACAAACCCTAATAAAAACAAACCCTGTACAACAAATACTTAGTTAATCATACAAATACAAACTAAATAACAATAATCATACAAATACAAACTAAATAACAATAAAAACTGGTGCGCAAAAATAGTACCCAAGTTCTCATACCATGTTTATAAAATACTCAAACCCATACATCTAAATCATCATACAAATTACAATATAAACAAACCCTGCACCATAAATACTTAGTTCAAACATAAATATTAAAAATTAAATTATAACACCTGGTTCGCATGGTAACTGGTGCCAACAAAGAGCCACTTGGAACCATGAGAACCTTGTCCTTAAATTCCATGACAGACATCTGCTCCTACATTACTACTGTTATTGATTGTACAGAATGCATTTTTTAAGCGAAAAGTGCAAAAAATTCAACAGTCCAGAAGATTAAGAAAACGTTCCACAACTTTTCTTTTCTAAAAAAGTGATGAAAAAGTACTACCCATGGATTATTGATTGTGCAGAACGCATTTTTGAGGTTGGAAGTGCAGAAAAATGAACGGTGCAGAAAGTGCAGAAAACATTCCTAAACCTTCTTCGCCCATCAAGAGCCATTCATGTGTTAACTTCTGATAATATTGAGGATCAGATCTATGGCATGAACTTAGAAATATATAGGTGAAATAAAGTCATATGAGAGCTATGGAATGCACTTCAGAAAACTATCTCAAAAATTACTTGAGATCCGCTCCTTGAGATCTGCTCCTATGCCAGCAGTGAGAATAGAGATAAAATAACTGATTGAAGTGATGTATCAATTGGGAGTTGCATTGATAAACTGCAGTCGTCTACAAGTCACATACTTTGCCAGCTATAAGTGACCAAAGTCTAACAATCATCTCATAAAAAGAAAACTCTCCAAATTTGCCATAGAGTTATCCTGTCTGATTAAGGTAACTGTGCTGTACGCATTGTCTGTCGCTTTTATAGTAACGTAAATTATAGTTTTTGGTAAAAATCTCCAATATCCAATAATACCTAGGCGATCTAGTTGCTTAATTATACTTGGGCTAAATATTAATTTTTACATAATCTCAGGTGAGTATTACTAGACACGAAACTGAAAACCTGGCACTTACCACCTGACCACAAAAGAGTTACTATTTCAATGCTGTACAACTGCACAACCTTTTATATAACATTACGCACCCAAGTACTAGCGGGCTAGTGCCATACATTGATACACTTGTGCATTTGTTTTAATCACCATGTCAATTTTCAACAGCAAAAACATTGTGGGATACCGCATAAAGGTGAATACCTTGGCTAGAGCACATCCTAGTTTATGGAAGCTCATTAGCATTCTATTCCAGGGGGATGAATTCAAAACAATTGCTCAAGACGTGAGGCTGGGGAAAAGCTCCAGAGTGAATAAAAGATATACTTGAAGCACAACAAAGCACTTAAAAGTGCATTCAGAGCCAACGAATGACGCTTGTCAATTGCTAAGATTTGCCCCGCACCAAGCAGAGAGGCTCGGTGTAGAAGCCATTGATGACAATCTGTGACCTTATCGAGTACTTATGCCGATGCTAGACTTTATTTATTCTTTTATTATTTGTGTTTGTCTCTACTTCATTGTTTCTTGCAGCTAATAATAGCAAGATAAATCTATTGCTTGTATAAATAAACAATAGGAACAACTCTACAATGCTATGGTATGGAGTGTATATATACTATCAGCTACAACATGATACTGTTAGAAAAAGTAGTGAAAGTGGGAAAAGTGTATAAAACTTTCTCCCTACTCATAGACAAAAGAAACTATTAATGCGTGTTAGTCAAGTACCCCAAATCTAATCGGAAAAATAGCGAACATATTGTGGCATCAAAACTGTCCAACAATCATTGAGTTTTGACCCAAACTGCAACAAAAAGGCATTTGGCACAGCCAATAATCTATGCCATGGTTACTCAAACTTCATTGCTATTGAGACAAAAAAATATTTGGAACATTTTCGGCATTTTCTGCACTGTTGATTTTTCTGCTCTATGGACTTCATAATGTATTTTGGACAGTCAATAACCTATGGTAGGTGCTTTTTTTATCAATTCTTGAGGCAAAAAAGTTTCGGAACAGTTTCTTCACTGTTGATATTTCTGCACTTTCGACTTCAAAAATGCATTGTGCGCAGTCAATAACCCATGGATAGTACATTTTCGTCACTTTATTGGACAAAAATGTTTTGGAACATTTTCTGCACTTTTTGCACTGTTGACTTTCTGCATTTTAGACCTCATCAGGGGCGTTTCCAGCTATTGTCGCACAGGTCGTGCGACCACCCTTTGGCCTTAACAAAAAAAAAATTGAAGTTGTTTGCTCTTAGTTGTTACCTAAGTTCTCAATTGAAGTGAGAACTTTGTCCAACGTCTTCAAGCATCACAAAATTAAAACTTGTTTTCTAAGTCAAGGTTAAACATATTATTTAGACTTGTTTTCCATCCTCTGGTTATGCATAATGAAAAGAGTAGGTACAAGAAGAAAGCCCACTTTAATTGATAAAACTAAAACCTCAGGCTTTTTCTCTCCCCCAGTAACAGGCCTGTGGAAAAATTGAATGGCCTTTCTCCTAAAAGAAAGTTAGACCACTGTAATCAACCTAAGCTGGGAAAATACTTCAATTAATAATACAATCCCAGCTCACCTAACCACATGGAATTTTAATATATCATCTTAAAATAAGTATAGTATTGAAAATCCAACAAAGTCACTAGAAGTAGAAAATAATAATAATAAATAAATAATATAATCATTGGCTCTACTAGTACTACTCTACTAGTACTACTACTACCACCACCACTACTTATTATTTATTATTAATTATAACTCATCAATCACCCAAGCAACGCTCTCACTAACTCTCTGCAAGTGTGACTGACTATTTCTCAGACTGCTAACAAAAAAAATTAATCTTTGAGTGATAGTTTAGAAGTAAGTTACAGTAGTCTGTAGTATTTTTAACAGTATTATTATTGTTTATTATTATTAATTATTATTAGTTATTAATTATTAATCATAATTTTTTATTAGTATTATCATCATACTATTATTAATTATCAATAATTATTATTATGAATAAATAATAAAAATAGCAAGTGATGACAAGTGTTACAAGTTATTAATAATTATTACTACAAACACTATTAATTTTATTATTTTTTTGCGGTTGTTTTTATTATTAATTATTTATTGCCATTATTATTTTTACATGTTTGTTACCATTTATTTACTTAGCGTTTAAAACTGCAGTGTTGTGGTGACTATTTACATTATTATTGTTTATTATATCTATTACAATAATAATATTACTAAGCATAAATAGTAAAATAAAATCGATTTACTTAGTTTTTCTAAAATATGTATGTATCCTAACGCTGTATCAATTTCCAGATATAATAAAGTGATTAAGTAGCATCCTTCAACATTCAAACTGCATATTTTGTGTCATAATTTGAAGCTTTACCAACAATCCTAGTAGTTATTTTCGTGTTCGTGTAGTTGATTAAGGCTGTTGGTAAATCTATCAAAGTTTGCTTGTAACTTTGATATACTTCTGTCTCTAATCATCAATGTTAATATTGATCACCTAATAGAATGCAAGGTGTAATTTAAACTATGATAAACCAAACTGAAAAACATATAGTTTTGAAAATTTCCGCTTTCTGGTCACTAATTGACAATAGATAAAGTAGTATTGAATGTCCATGTTCAACCGCAACTTATGTCGGCATCATTTTCTTTGCCGTCTTTACGTCCTGTTTAGAAGATTACTCTTTCACTTTTATGGTTATATTGCGTAATCAATGTACAAGTTATTAGTTTGTTAATTAATGAATAACACTTTCTTTATACTGAAACTTGAATACAAGATGTTAAATGGCATCTCATTTTCAATCGGATTGTTATTGCCATCTAACAAGCTCATTAGCTTTCGCTGTACTGTTGTGGTAACCTTCTTAAATGATTATGGATTATTGTGATATGAGCATCATAGTGACATCTTCACTGACTGTGCAAGTTGGTTTCATTGAGTATTGAATCCAAAATGTCAGTTTACTGTTATCTGAAACGCTGCAAATGCGTTGGCGGCCGGGGCTCCGCCCCGGACCCCGTTGGGGGGGCTTACAGCGCCCCCCCAAACCCCCCAGCTGTTTTGTGCACGCCGCTGGCGTGCGCTCGGCGCCTGCGGCGCCTCGTGAGCGTAAGCCAACAACCGCCAACTTCACCAACTTGAGCCCACCCTTTAACCAAATTCTAGAAACGCCCCTGCTCATCCATTATTTCTGCACAGCCAATAACCTATTGCTGCTTGGTTTTGGAAGCAGTCATATGGTCAGTGTCCATAGAAACCGCAATTATGAACATTTGTGTGACACTTTCTTCCTTGATCATTTTTGTCTTTGCTCATTTTGTTCTTTGCACATTTTGTTCTTTGTACACTTTGTTCTTAGTTCATTTTCTTCTTAGCACATTTTCAATGTGAATTCGGAATATCAACTAAGAGGGTTTTATTGAAAATGTGCAAAGGAGAAATTGAGCTAATAACAAAATTTGACAAGAACAAAATGTGCAAAGAACAACTGAGCAAAGACAAAAATGAGCAAGGAAGAAAACGCTCCACGACCACAAACGTACATCATTGCAGATCGTATGGAGAGTAACCGTATGACTACCTCGAAGACCAAGCAGCAGTAAGTTATTGACTGTGCAGAATGCATTTTTGAAATCGAAAGTGCAGAAAAGTCAACAGTGCAGAAAATTCAGAAAACATTCCAAAACGTTTTTGTCAAAAAAGATGATGAAAAGCACTACCCATGGATTGTTAATTGTGCAGAACGTATTTTTGAAGTCGAAAGTGCAGAAAAATTAACAGTGCAGAAAATGCAGAAAACGTTCCTCACCCTTCTTTGTCCATCAACAGCCATTCACGTGTAAACATGTGATAATAATAAATATTGAGGATCAGATCTATGGTACGAACTTTGAAATATATAGGTAAAATAAACCCATGTGAGAGCTATAGAATGCACTTAAAAAATCTATCACAAAAATTAAGGTGTGGTGTTTTTTCATCAATTTGTGAGACAGAAAAATTTTCAGGTTTTTTGAATTTCCTGCAATTTTGACTTTTCTGCGCAGTTACTAACCCATATGTTATGCTTTTTCATCAAACTTCTTGACAAAAAATTTTAAAACGTTTTCTGTATTTTCTGCATTGTGGATTTGTCTGCACTTTCGATTTCAATAATACATTCTGCACAGCCAATAACCCATATGTAGTGTTTTTTTATCAATATTTTGGACAAAACAAGTATTGGAACGTCTTCTGCATTTTCTGCACTGTTGATTTTTTTGCACTTTCGACTTCAACAATGTGTTTTATATGGTCAATAACCCACATGTAGTAATTTTTGATCAATTGTTTTGAACAAAAACGTCCTTGAACGTTTTCTGCTTTTTTTAGCGCAGTCGAATTATCTGCACTTTTGATTTCAAAAATGCATTCTGCACAGTCAATAACTTACTGCTACTTGTTTTAGATGTAGTCATACAGTTACTGTCCCTACGATATGCAATGATGTACAGTAGTGGAGCATTTTTATCCTTGCTCATTTTTGTCATTGCTCATTCTGTTATTTGCACATTTTATTCCTTGCACATTTTGTTTGCAGCTCATTTTATTCTTCACACACTTTTAATGTGACTCCAACCGTTAAACAATAATTCTGTGCTAGCAACTTTCTGGTTAAAGAAAACAGTCCTTGCCTTTTCTCTCTCGGCTATTATTATAATTACAGAGAAGTACAGTAGTAGCAAAGGCTGTTGCTATCATAAAGTTACTACAGTAGTATGAATTTTTATTATCAGTTGAGTTGGTAATTAAATAATAACAAATATTAATTATAAAATAATAATAATTATTATTTATTATTAACTACTATTATTATAATAATAATAATTATTATTATTATTATTATTATAATAATAATAATTATTATTATTATTTTTTATAATAATTGTAATGATAATAATATTTTTAATATATTATTATTATTATAATAATGATAATAAATTATGATTATAATTATTAATTATTATAGTAGTAATTATTATATTATAATTATAATTATTATTATTGGTTGGTAATAATAATAATAGTAATAATTATAATAATAATACTAATAATAATAGCGGTGGCAGTGGCTCCCCTCTCTCCATTGTTGTAGCGGAAAACAATTTTTTGCCTCTAGCGGCCACAGTTTCAGTCCGATCCGACTGAAACTGGTTGCTGTAGGCCTGTGATTGAATACTCTTCACAGCCTGTTGAGTTTCCCATATAAATAGTTGACTCCATCATTGGTGTCCATATGTGGACCTTTTCCGTCTCAAGGGGGCGTATCTCTTCTGGGGTGCAAAGAGGGCTCTCTACCGGCTCTGCAAATGCCAGTTTGTTGCTATCTCTCAGCGGTCGCCCATGCTTATCTGTGCATGGAAGCTCATGCCCGTCTATGATGACCTTGGAATCTTGGAATCACAGGGCACACTCGTGTGTGGTGAGGAACGGCATACCGATAATGGTATCTTCGTTGATATCGCAGCTGCAAGTTGACTTGCACTGTGCCATAAAAGGGGATCTTAGATCCGTCCACCGTCAGACCATGCGACTCGCTGTGTTGTTGTGTATTCTTCACATACTGTGGTAGCTGCCAGTAAGTGTGTCTAGACAGCAGGTTGGTAGTACAACCGGTATAAATCAGCAAGGCAGCTAGCCTAGCAGCTAATCGGCCAGCTAGGAAGTAGCTAGCCTGGTAAGGTCGCTCCAGCTGTAGTTCTGTTGTCTGCATTTTCCTGGGGGGCTGTCCACTCAACGGAGTTGAAGGACCAGAAGGGGGTCTGGGGGGTGTCCGACTTGCCTGACTGCAATCAGCTGCTGGTGGCGCTATTGCTGGCGTCGGCTGTTTCCCAACTGTCTAGGAGTATCTAAGAACCTAACTGTGCGTTTGGTTCGAGGGCAGGTACCCATCATGTGACCTGGCTGACCACAGCCCCAGCACCGTGTCGTCGGCGCTGTGTCCATCAGTGGTGGTGGAATGGGGTCTCTGGCTGCCATCAGTGACCGAATTTCTCCAGTCAACGTCTTCAGACTGTTCATGATTGCTGCAACCGGATTCGGGGTGGTAGGTGTGGTTTTGGTGTGTATCTTCTGTACTGGGATTATAGTGGAGACACTCTGAGGTGGACTCCTGGCAGCAGCTCCTGTCCACTCTTCTTCGTCGGTTATTTCTTCTACCATACGCTCATAAGTCTGGCACTCTTCAAATGGTGTTTTAATCTTCAGTTATACGTTGCCAAGTCAGTGGGCTGCATGGCCAACAAATGTCTTTGCAGATAAGCATTTCCAACTGTGGTACTGAACATATCCGGCATCATTCTCTGCATGGGTCTATGGGGGAGGTCGGCATAAGCAATGCGTACAAGACGCTCTACCGCATTAGCGTGTTCCTGGAGCGGTGTTTTATGCTGTCTGCGCCGGCTGGTGAGCCGGGACATAGCTTCCCTTGATGTCAGACGAAAACGTGCTCGTAGGTCAGCGAAGATACCCTTGCAGATGCGGAGGCTTTCCACAGTCTAAAGCTCTACCCCGTAGTGCATCTCTTAAGTGTAGCATGGTCGTATTCTCTGGCCACTCATTAATCTCTGCTACTTCTATGAATCTGTTAATGAAGCATTTGACGTCTCCTTCTCTGTCGAACTTCGGGGCTTTGAAAGCTGCTGGTGCATTGCCTTGGTTAGGCCTCATGACGGCTTGCAATGCTTTGGTCAATCTGTCTATTGCTGTAGTCTCTGGGTTGCCAGCAGGCGCTCTACCAGCACTGCGTGCTCTCTGGTTGGCAGTTCTTTGCAGATGGAGGAGTAACTCAACTTTAATCTAAAAGGTGGTCAGTGCAACTAGATCCTGGGTCGGATCAGTAATTCCAGTGGCTCTAGAGGCTGGTATAATGGATACTGTGACAGTATCAGACAACCTGTAGCGGTAACAACCGTTACTATGCTTTGATGTACTGTTGCGAGGGGAGCAAGCTCTACGAGCCTGCAGACAGTAGTGAGGGGACACTGTATAAAGATACAGTGCTGGGGTCAATATTACCAGCTGAGCAACACTCCAAGCTGAAGTAACCTTTGATAGTTGAGTCTGTATAGCGGATACACGACTCTCTCTCAGTTCTACTATTGGCGGAGTAAACTCGATGTCCGTACAGTCAGTATGGCTGGTTCTCTACAGAACCTAAGGCAGGGCTACTAGCTGAGAAACTCTCCAAGCTATAGGTAGCTAATCTCAATGGCTTGCAATCTGTTTGCTGTGCTGGGTCAATATGCTTGTATTCAACAAATCTTTTATTCTCAATTTCTCTCTCGTACAGTACCGATTTTACTGCTACAGAGCGGAGTGAACTCAACGGGCCTGTAGGGAATACGGTAAGCGCCTGTACTGGACTGCTGCAAACGGAGCAAGCTCTACGGTTGATACAGAGAGCCTTTAGTTTTGATATACTGTGCTGGGATAGCTGCTGCAGGGCGTAGTGAACTCAACGAGTGTGCAGAGAAATCCGGTTGTATACTGTTTCAATAGTCTCCTCAGATCTACATCCCGTAGATCAATTCTCAATGGTAGCTAGCCTGCAGTGCATTCACAGTGCCAGGTGGTAGCATGAAAGAGCACAGCGTGGGAAGGTACCGTTTATCTCACTGCTGCCACCAATGTAATGGATGTCGGTCTCGTTTCTACGAAAGTCCACTAGTCTCAAGTATTGTACCTCTCTCCAGAGGGGACACTGTGCTGCTCGACAGTGACAGCTAGGTAACACACTGCCGGATCATTGGGCATAGGCAGAGCCCACGGCTCAAACAAACTACACGGAGTGTGGTTTGAATAATGGCTTTATTCCTCAACACCAAAGTCCTAGGATGGCTATCCACTGATTAGGGTGATTGGCAAGACATGAGTGAACGGATGCAGAGAGTATATACAATTCCAGCCCTTGTATAGGTAGCTGACAGGAAGTTATTAGCATAATATTATATAAAGGTAAAGGAACATGAAGCAATTAGACCAATGGGAATACATATATAAGTAGTAGACAAATCATGCAGTGAACAAGGGTTAAATGGAATGAGCGCCAATTGGCTAAAGGCGGAGTCCTATCTCCTATTGTCCAATCATAGATCTCTGCAGGACTCCAAGGCTACAGCTAGCTTGTGGTTCCTGCTCTAAGAGTAGGTTCCTAGATAGTTCTGAAGGTCCTCCACTATGGCGGCCATCTTTGACCGGCCCTGTGTCACCATACCAGGTCGGTAGGGGTCAATGTCGGCCCTGCAGGGGCCAATACCGGCCCTGCATGCTGTGCTACCGGCGCAGTAAGGCTTTTCACTGCCGCAGCATCTTTCCGATGGCTTTGGGTAGAACTTTAGCCCACTGGTATGAAGATAAGAGTGGCAAACAACCAGTTGACCACTGCCATTCATCAAAATCTGCCACATTATTGTTCTGAAATATATATTGTAATGGATTCCGGTCTGTTACCACGGACATCCACTAGTCTCGAGTATTCTACCTCTCTCCAGAGGGGACACTGTACTGACCGACAGTGACAACTGTATAGGGCAACCGAATTACCCGGTAAGGCAAGAGCCCATGGCTCAGACAAACAGTACCGAGTAGTGTTTGCTATGGTGGCTTTATTACAAAGCAGTCCTGAGGGTAATTATTCCTCTAGGTGTTTAGCAATATAAGAATACATGCTATGGCTCATTGTAATGAATGCACTGATTATCAGTAGGAGCTCTCCTTTTATAGGAGAGCTAAGGAACACAAAACATATAAGAGACAATGCACAGGAAGTAATGCAACCAATGACATCAATTATATAAATACTTAACCAATCACAATGCAATGCAAGATAATACAAGGAGGTGCCAAGTGGCTAAGGGCGGAGTCTTTTCTCCTAACTGTCCAATGACGGCTCCTACAGGGTCCCCAGGCTGTATATAGAATTAGGTCCACTAAGTTGGTACTTTAGGGGTAGACACTTCCTGTTCACGACCTTGACTCAGTTCCTAGACATCTTTACAGATCCTCGTCTAAGGCGGCCATCTTGTGCCGGCCCAGTACAGCTGTACCGGGTCGGTAGAGGTCACTACCGACCCTGCAGGGGTCAATACCGGCCCTGCTTACCATGCTACCGGCACAGTATGACTTCCTACCCAACAGCTATTAACCAAGTGCTGTGGGCAGAAGCCTAGCGCATTGCTTCACAAGGTTCCTAGTGTAAACTACCCGTTTACCACTAGAGTGCACTGAAATCTACCACATACCTCTCTCCATTAAAGTCATAGCCTGGCTTTAATAATAAAATATTAAGAGTAGATATGTGTGGGGGGTAACACTTGTACCCAGGTTATATATTTGATTATGTAACAGATATATATAACAGAACAAGAGTATATATTTAGTAGCATATATACAATGTCTGGCGTCTCATTTAGTAGAGAGCGCCCCTGAGGCTGGTGGCTTGCTGGCGCAACCGCCCAACCTCGGTAGTGACAAGCCGCGCTTCGGCTTTAGCCACAGTCGTCTGTTCCTCCGACAGAGTCTGGCCGATCAGCAGCCTCCGCAGCTCTCCCAGCTGCTTCTCCAGAGTAGTGACGTGATCCTCTATCTGGGTGGCTAGACGGTCACTGTGTTGCAGGAAGTGCAGTGATGGTCTGGGTACGTCCACCTCTCCTGGCTCAGTACTGGCAACTGCTGGCTCTGGTAGGCAAGTTGCGCTAGGCGGACTAGCCGTCCGTTTGGGTATTTTATACCCGGTGAGGGTTGGCGTGAGCTTGCCTCTCTTGTCGTCCTTCCTCTTCGGAGCTTCCCTTTGTACTGGAGAGCCCAGTCGCTTCTTCACAGGCACCTTGGGAGTTGGTTCCCCTTGATGTGTGGGCTGGCATCGCCTGAACTTAGATGCGTTGCTCCATCTCACAAACTCACAGAAGCGGGAGTAGCTCGGCCGATCTACAGTGTATATGATCCCCGTCTTCTGGTAGTGCATATCATTTCCTGGGGCATCGAACTTGCTCTGATGCGAGTATACCGCGTCGCGGCTCTCGCTCGCATAGTGGCACCGACAGTAATGCCGTAGATAGTGCTGCAGGGTGTGCACCCTGAGCTGCCGCATGTTCCTGGCCTGGTAGTTGCACTTGGTGCATGTATAGTCCACGGCCTCCTGTAACAGGTGCTCCACCCGCTCCTCCGTCTCCGAGGTGACCCAGCGCAGCATGCGCCATCTTGTAGGGTTTCGTCTCCCATCCTCCTTCCATGAGGTGGTTGGCTCATCGTCCAACGTAGGGGTGACTGGGGCCGGCACCTTCTCCTCGGTCTCCTCTGCCTTCGCCTCTGTAGTAGGGCTAGGCGCTTGCACCAACCGGATGGTGAGCCTCGGTGTCACGTCCACTTGGGAGCGTGAATCTACAACACAAGGTGCATGATAGATTTTATGCAATGTGTTAATGGGCTGCCTATATTGCAGCGGAGCTTGCTCTACCATAGTGTCATGTATGGGCGAGAGCAGTGGCCCTGGAAGTTCTAGCGCCGACAGAACCTTCCGTATCTTGCTCCTAGGAGAACGCCGTTCCTTATTTAAGGAAAGCCAGCGCCGTTTCTCCTCTTCCCACTGTACCGTGGGGGTGCAAGCAACATCCCGTGCCGGGGTGTGGTGCACTGTGCTGTGTGGCACTAAGGTTGGTGGTGAAGACGTCGTGGGACGCTCACCCTTAGCTGCCACCACAGGCTTCTTCCTTCGGTAGGCTCTACAAGGGTAATTACTGCCTTGTAACCTCTCAGTCCCTCTTGACTGAATCTCTGGAGGACCCCGGGCCGGTACAGGGTTGCCCCGGGCCGGTATAGAGGCGCTCCGGGCCGGTAGGGAGTCATCCCGGGCCGGCAGGCAGGCAGCATCAAGTGGTGGGCACTTGATCTCCCGCTCTTTTTTATCTACTGCCCTTCTGAGGGTGTCAGCAGTCCCAACTCGTGGGAGAGCGCATTCTCTACTGTCACCAGCGCATGGTAAGTCTAGAGGTATAGGTTTAGCATAGCCAGGTGGGCTGCCACTCCGTAGTGCTAACGGATCTCGTGGCGTGCAGTTTTCAAACAACCATTTCGAAAACGCTGCGTTTAATTGCTCACCTTCTGTTTCTTTCTTAGCCAGCTGGATCTCCTTCTCCTCAGCTTTCCCTTCCTCAGGCTTGGTGAACAGCTCTGCTGTGGGCATGGTCTCCAGCTCTTTCTCTAGCTGGGCAGGTGGATAGTCATCTAAGTCTAGTAGCAGATCCTCTGCGTCACTCAGTTCTAGACAGTGGTTGGACATCTTGTAAGCAAGTGTTACTTCGTCGATGACTTTCGCGGGTATGAGTGGCTTCTTGGAGCTGCAGTGTTGTCCACAACTCTGACTCACTCTGTCTGGCTCCACAGGAAGTGTTTGGGTACTGGGGGTTTTTGGCCGCTTCTCCAACTTCTTCCGACGGTCTGCTACAGTGATTCTGTTCACTGGAGGTTGTCGGGGAGCTCCTGGGGATTCTTTTGAAACCAAGCGTGATGTAGTCCGCACCTCCCTTGCAGCCTTTTTGGGTCTGTTTACTGCTTTCCTTGCCTTTCCTCTAGGCGGGTGGCGGGAATTCCCATCTATGCACAGTTGAGCGCTCTCATAGCCTGCCTCTGTGTGGTGCTTGTTTGCTTCACCTCTGCATCTTTTAACAGAGGGTTGATAGTCAAAGGGCAGCTGCCTCTCTCCAGCAGCAGGGCTCCCTTCTCCCCAGCGCAGGGGCGTAGCCAGCGGGGGGGAAAACACTGTTTGGCCTATAGCTTCTACAGTTGTTGTCCGATCCGGCTCAAATCTTCTGCCATCTACCTGTGGCGGGGGGCTCTTCACAGCCTGATACATTCCACCTGTAGTTCTCTCTACAGTGGATGGTTGTGTGGGGACGTCCTCTTCTTCAGGGGTGTAAGGGGTGTTCTCCGTCAGCTCTGCCTGTGTTAGACGGACACTATCATCAAGTGGCCGCCCGTGCTTGTCTGTGCAAGGCAACACATGTCCGTCAATGATGACATGGGAGTCTGGAAACCTTAGGGCACACTCGTGTAAGGTGAGAAACGGCATGCCAATTATGGCATCTTCATTGATGTCACTAATGACGAAGTTTACGCTCGTCCTCAGTTTACGAAGCTGCAAGTTTACTTGCAGGGTACCGTAAAAGGGAATCCTCGACCCGTCAGCCATGAGTCCATGTGCCTCGCTGCGTTGCAGCGTGTCTTTCACTGACTGTGGCAATTGCTGGTACAGATGCCTCGACAGCAAGTTGGTTGTGCAGCCTGTGTCTATCAACAGGGAGGCTGGTCTACCGGCTAACCTTCCAGCCAGGAAGTAGCTGGCCTGGTAAGGTCGCTCCAGCGGTGGCGCTGCCATTTGTGTTCTCCTGGGGGGTTGTCCACTCTTCTTCAGAGTTACAGGACTGTAAGGGGGTTGACGAGCAATTCGGCTACTGTCAGTCTGTGTTCTCCTGGGGGGTTGTCCACTCTTCTTCAGAGTTACAGGACTAATGGGGGCTTGTCGAGCTGTCCGGCTGTCCTCAGCGGGCGTCTGTGCTCTCTTGGGGGGTTGTCCACTCTTCTTCAGAGTTCCAGGACTGTACGGGGTGTCAGGAGTTGTCCAGCTGCAGTCAGCGGGTATTGATGCTCTCTTGGGGGGTTGTCCACTCTTCTTCAGAGTTCCAGGACTGTACGGGGCGTCAGGAGTTGTTTGGCTTGTCCAGCTGTGGTTGGTTGCTGTCGGTTGTATCTTGGGAGGTTGTCCACCCTTCTTCAGAGTTCCAGGACTATAAGGGGTTGTGGGTGTGGTCCGGCTTGCCCAGCTGCAGTCAGCTGCCGGTGGCGCTACTGCGGGCGCCGGCCGTTTCCCGTCTGTCTGGGGTTGTTTGTGAAGTGAGCTGCGCGCTGAGTTCGGGGGCAGGTACTCATCATGTGACCTGATTGTCCGCAGCCCCAGCAGCGTGTGGCAGGCTCTGCCTCCAACTGTGGAGCGGGAGCCGCCTGTCTTGCCGCTCTCAGCGACCGTAGCTCTTCTGTTAGTAGCTTTAGGCTGTCCATGACTGTTGTCATAGGATCCGGTATGGCAGGTGTAAGGGTGTGGTGTGTCTGCTGTACGGCAGTAGCGGTGGAGACACGTTGAGACGGGCCCTTGGCAACCGTCCTCATCCATTCCTCTTCCTCCTCGTCGGCATCCTCTTCCAACATCCGTACATGAGCCTGGCGCTCTTCAAACGGTGTTTTTATCTGCATATACTCGTTGCCGGCCCGGACTGCTTCAGCAATGTCAATGGGCTGCATGGCCAACAAGTGCCTTTGCAGGTAAGCATTTCCAACCGTGGTGCTGAAGATATCCAGCATCATCCTCTGCATGGGTCGGTGAGGTAGATCTGCATACGCAACGCGCACTAGGCGCTCTACTTCACTTGCATGCTCTTGGAGCGACGTCTTGTGTTGGCGGCGTAGGCTGGTCAGCCGGGACATAGCTTCCCTGGGTGTTAGCCCAAAACGTGCTCGTAGTGCAGCAAAGATACCCTGCAGTTGTGGAGGCTTTCCACAGTCCAATGCTTTACCTCGTAATGCATCCCTTAGGTATAACATGGCCGTGTTCTCTGGCCACTCATTCATTTCGGCTACCTCAATGAATCGGCTGATGAAGTACTCGACGTCTCCTTCGCCGTCGAACTTCGGAGCCTTTAGTCTAGCTGGTGCATTGTCTTGGTTGGGCCTCATCATAGCCGTCAATGCTTCGGCCAATCTATCAATGGCTGTAGCTTCTGGGTTGCCAGCGGGTGCTCGACCAGCGCTGCGTGCTCTCTGGGTGGCCATTCTTTGCAGATAGAGGAGTGATCTCAACTCAAATCTAAGAAATGGTCAGTACAACTGGATCCCGGGCCGGTATAGGTTAGATCCGGGTCGGTAGCTGTGTTTCCAGTGGCTCTAGCAGATCTAGGGGTTGGTCCAATGGATACTGTGGCAGTATCTGGCACTCCGTCGCTTGTAACAACCGTTACGAAACTTTTTGTACTGCTGCAGGGCGGAGCGAAGCTCTACGGGCCTACAGGCAGTAGTGTAGTGACACTGTAAATGGATACAGTGCCGGGGTCACTGTTACCAGCTGAGTAGCACTCCAAGCTGAATAACCTCTGGTAGCTGAGTCTGTATAGCTGATACACGACTCTTTCTTCTTTTCGCACAGTGCCGGTATCTCTATGTTCAGGTCGGAGCGAACTCTACGAGCCTGTAGAAGATACGGTAGCGTCTGTACTGGACTGCTGCAAACGGAGCAAGCTCTACGGTTGATGCAGACAGCCTTTAGTAGTGGATACTGTGCCGGGATAGCTGCTGCAGTTCGGAGCGCACTCAAACGAACCTGCAGAGAAATCCGGTAGTATCTTGCGTCAATTGCTCTTCCGATCTACTACTTCGGTAGATCAATTTCTCCTCCTCTCTCCAGATCTACACCCGGTAGATCACTTCTCCTTCCTCAGTGGTAGCTGGCCTGCAGTGCATTCGCAGGGCCAGAGGGTAGCATGAAAGAGCACAGCGTGGGAAGGTACCGTTTATCCCACCGCTGCCACCAATGTAATGGATTCCGGTCTGTTACCACGGACATCCACTAGTCTCGAGTATTCTACCTCTCTCCAGAGGGGACACTGTACTGACCGACAGTGACAACTGTATAGGGCAACCGAATTACCCGGTAAGGCAAGAGCCCATGGCTCAGACAAACAGTACCGAGTAGTGTTTGCTATGGTGGCTTTATTACAAAGCAGTCCTGAGGGTAATTATTCCTCTAGGTGTTTAGCAATATAAGAATACATGCTATGGCTCATTGTAATGAATGCACTGATTATCAGTAGGAGCTCTCCTTTTATAGGAGAGCTAAGGAACACAAAACATATAAGAGACAATGCACAGGAAGTAATGCAACCAATGACATCAATTATATAAATACTTAACCAATCACAATGCAATGCAAGATAATACAAGGAGGTGCCAAGTGGCTAAGGGCGGAGTCTTTTCTCCTAACTGTCCAATGACGGCTCCTACAGGGTCCCCAGGCTGTATATAGAATTAGGTCCACTAAGTTGGTACTTTAGGGGTAGACACTTCCTGTTCACGACCTTGACTCAGTTCCTAGACATCTTTACAGATCCTCGTCTAAGGCGGCCATCTTGTGCCGGCCCAGTACAGCTGTACCGGGTCGGTAGAGGTCACTACCGACCCTGCAGGGGTCAATACCGGCCCTGCTTACCATGCTACCGGCACAGTATGACTTCCTACCCAACAGCTATTAACCAAGTGCTGTGGGCAGAAGCCTAGCGCATTGCTTCACAAGGTTCCTAGTGTAAACTACCCGTTTACCACTAGAGTGCACTGAAATCTACCACAATATTTTGGAAAGATTGAGAAGCCTCAATTTTCAATCCCCCCCCCGCGGCTCTCGCCGTGGTCATCATCAGAGGTTAAGACAAACTAAAAACCCAAGCATTCCTATACTAAAAAAGTGAGAAGCAATTTAACAGTTGGGATAACTTATTAGTAAACATATTTCATAGATTTAAGTAGTATAATAACATATTTGATAGATTCACGTAGTAGAATGGTACATCAAAGAAGGTAATAGGCAATTGGAGTTATAATTGCAGATGATTTATAAAGCCAAGTTATAGTGTACTAGGTTAAACTAGAGTTTCCTATAACTTTACTTCAAATCACTAGAATTAAATTATTAGATAATTTTAACGTGTGTCAAGGTTCTTGTATTTTCAAACCAGGTTTTTGACGTAATTGTGAGCATTTCAAGCATATTTTTATAGTGTTATCGTTTTCGTTTTTTTTTGCTAGAATCTCAACATCGTCCGTGGTAAATGGTAGGTGCTTTTTGCTACTGCTGTGTTGCTTCATCAATGATGTTGTTAACCTGCTCCCATGTTTTTAGCTTTCTCCTCCATCTCTTGTACTGTTGCTTCCTTGTATTTTATTCCTGTACTAATAATCTGGACAAGTAATCTGATGTAATATGCTGTGGTGTTTAAACTTTGTTTTTTTTTTCTGTAATATGAAGTTTGCTACATAGTTAACTGACTGTTTCAATTATTTTTGTGTTCAATTTCCTGCCTACTGGTTTGAGACAAGTTTTGCTAAATGATCTAACCAGTCTGTTGCCTAATTTTCCTTTGTATGTTAGTTAGTTTGACGATGCTGTGGGTAAGGTTGTTTCAGTATCTTTGTTTTTTTTTCTGCATATAGGCCTGCATTCATTTGATGTATCATTCTATTAAGTAACTTTTAGAATAGTTATGTTTAGTTTCGAATATTCGTATTATTGGCTCAGCTCATTTATATGGAGTCTTTTTGGTGTGTTAGTGACCTTCATGTGTCTATTTTCCATTCATTTGGAGAAAAAGATATCCAGTGTATGTATGTCATTGCTAGTGAGCTTGCGGTAAGCTGTGATAGCAATCCCACTATTTGCTGTTCTGACTATCACCTCCTGAAATGCAATTTTGTCGTTGTTTTCACATTCATGAGTAAACTACACTTGGTTATGTGGAAAAAGTTCAGTTTATTTAAGCATCCTTCAAGTTTATCTGGTTTAATTGCATTGCTCCATATCTTTGCCAAGGCTGCATATATTTTGTTATTGTAGGTGATAGTTTGTTCTCTAGTTTGGTCATGAATGTTCCTGATATAATTGATTCTAAATGTGATTCCATGGCTTCTCAGTCGCTTTGCGCGTATGATTAGCCTTGGAAGGCAAATGGTATATTTTTAGTGCACAGGAGGGTTTGTTCCAAGTCGTTTTCTTTTATACTGGCGTTCAATTCCTTTTTTGCTGTATATTCCAAGGAGAAATATTTTATTGTAAATTCTAGTGGCACACTGGTAATCAGTGATACTATATTGGACTGTACTGGTCACTAACTGTGACCAGTACTTGTTAAAGGTCCCCCTGATAGTCTGCAGACATCAGGCAAGCCTTAGGAAGTAATCGACAAAGACCGGAACTTAGTTGCCAAAGTACATGCACTAGAGCCATTGTAATACTGTACTGGCACAGAGTATTCACTATCCTGGCCCTTGGTAGCTATCCCGGGCCGGCAGCAAGATGGCTGACACAGCCTGAGAGACTAAAAGTAGCCTAAAACCTTTTATCACCCATATCCAGGAGCTAACTACCCTCAGATGTCCAGAAAGTATGATCCAAGGCCAAGAAAGACCAAGAACCTGCTGAGGAAAGAATACTTAACTATCACAGGCTAGACTGCCCACAGGCTCCGCCCCTCACTTCTGGGCGCCAGCTACCTTTAATCCATTTACTTACCTTTCATTTGTTGCTATATTTATATATCGTTTTATTGGTCTATTCATATTATCCTTACATTTGATTGGAGTGTTTAGCAAACTAGGCCAAACACTTCCTGTCACTTCCTGTGACTCTCCCTATAAAAGGCTGAGCTTTTGTGTATCTTATGACATTACCTGACAGCACTTACCTACAGTATGCCATACAGTAGATTGTACTTGGATTGCCACGTTTTTATTCTGGAAAGAATAAATCTTATATATCAGTGACTCAAAAGCACTGAGTATTTATGCCTGAGCTGAGGGCTCACCACAGTTCATAAAGTGGAATATTCTCTTTGCAACCAGTTTTTTGTGCCATCCCGTCGCGGGGTCACCTATGGGGAGAGGTTGACTGCACATTGTCAGGCCTAGAAAGTCTTGACTGTCTTGTTGTACCTGCAAACAGCAGTTTGTGCAGTGACAGCGCCTAGCAGACAAGTAGTAGGATGTAAAAATCCACTACGATACTACACCAAACGAAATGAGTTTGTAATCTTCAAGTATCATATGGTTATAAATCTGCTGAATAAAGTGAACATTATATTTGACTGTGTATTGTGACATGACCAGCGGTTTGAATAGTTGAGTAAGACATTTAGCTAAGTTATTGCTTGTAGTACATACCCTAGTACATATGTTAGAATTTATTTGTCTAGGTGGCAACAAGTCTATGTTATTTTAATCAACTAGTTTACGTATTTTTGCAGTACCGTAAAATTTTTTAGTTTTTGATTCAGACGGATAAATACATTTATATTTATTCAGTTTCAGTTAGTGCATGCTTCATAGAACTTAATGTGCCTTATACCTTTTGTTCAGTTTGCTTAGTGAAATCTGTTTTACGTTTACTGCATTTTCCATTAATCCTAGACTTTCTTTAGACCTTTTACTGTATACATCAGTGTTTAGAATTACTATGTCTGTGTCTTCATTTGTTTCAAAATGGGTATAATAGAGTCATTAGCCAACCCCTTCATTTCATGCTGGTATTTGTGGTGATTTGTGATTTTTACATACTCGTTACATAAGTTAAGTAACCTGGTTTTGAGTTCTAGCGGTGTTGTCAGACGATAGCTTGTTTACAATATTAAAACTGATTTGTGTCTGATGCGTCTGCTATGTTTCCATCGAGGCCATGTGTCCATCTGCTATGTTTCCATCGAGGCCATGTGTCCATCTGCTATGTTTCCATCGAGGCCATGTGTCCATCTGCTACGTTTCCATCGAGGCCATGTGTCCATCTGCTATGTTTCCATCGACGCCATGTGTCCGTGCACTTATGTAAATCTCTGACAATTGTTGATTTAGCCGAGCTTAGAAATACCCTCATCTGACCTAATGATCATGGCACTCTGAAATATGCTATAATTTAATCACTATTAGTGGTTATTTGTAGATACTGCATTGCACTGCCACAATACCATTATGACAGATACAAACTTGTCTGCTGTTTTATATGGAAAGATGGACATCAGGATGGTATGTACATACGTATATATATACTTTGTATAACTATGAGTAAGGCGGGGTATCTTGTCATTGCTTTGTTATACCATGAATTTGCTTCTCTTTAATCAAAATCTGCATAAAATGGTGCTTTGTAGCTCGCAGCACTCTGATTCTGAGAGCTGTGAATTTTGTCACATTCGTTTTTTTATTGAGAACCAAACCAAACCATCAAAAAATCTATTAATAGTTGCAATATCAGTTTCTATCCATAAGTCTGAAAATCTCTGCTTAATGAATATTTTTCCATGATCTCGTATGCAAGCTAACAAATTTTTCACAAATCTGCTTTTTGTCCTTTTACAAATTATTGCGTTTCCAAAATAAAGTTGTGTAAAAATCAGCATCTGTTACATTCACACTATAGATGAAGCAGTTAACATTACCATTTCGCAAAAGTATTTTTGTTAAACAAAATTTTGAGATGTATAAACTGAATCAATTTTAGAATGTATCACAGTAGCCGGTTTATGAAAATCTATCAATTCTGCCTAAGGCGTTAGTTGTAGTTGGACCTTACCTTCAGTATTTTTAGAGAATGCTTTGGTTGACGGATGAATTGTCATTCGTAAGTGTACACCACTTTTACTGTACTAAATATGTGAAAGGCTTCCACCATATATAACTATATAATCATGAAAAGACATCTGTAGTCTGTGCATCTATCTGTGGTTCCTCCTTCATAGTGTAGCGGATTTTGGTGTCCTGCTACTTATCCACTAGTCGTTGTCACTGCACAAACTGCTGTCTGCCGACACAACAAGACAGTCAGCCTCTCAAGGCCTGACAATTAGACAGTCAACCTCTCCCCAGAGGTGACTTTGTGCCGGGATGGCACAAACAACTGGTTGTAAAGGAGAACCCCTGACTTTAGCAACTGTAATGAGCCTTCGGCTCAGACATACACTCAGCGCTTTGAGTAGTACACAATATTGATTCTAATTAGAATAAAATAGCGATGCTGAGCATGCAGTTATAATATAACATTACATCATAACGATACAATACGGCATGAACACTGAAGGCAAAAGCTCTGCCCCCCACAGGCAGAGGCGCAAGAAGTGACAGAAAGTACTTGGCCTAGTTTGCCAAGGACTCCTATCACACACAAGGTCAATTTGTATATACAAATCAGCATTCAATATATAAATATAAACCAAAGAGATAATGATATACAATTTTAAAGGAATTGGTGCCCAGAGGTAAGGGGTGGAGTCAAAGGATATTTAGCCAGTAACAGCTACTGATTCCTTTCTCCTGGAAATCTCGGTCTTGACAGCTTGACACCGGGATACCTACCCAGCGCCGAGGTAGTAATTATCGTGTGTCGGTATAGTTAAATATGAGGAGGTAGCCATGGGATGAGTCTGTCACGGAAGCAGTCTACCATGGGAGGAGGTGACCATGGAAGAAAGTGAACACGGAAGGAGGCCACCATAGGAGGAAGCGACCACGGTAGGAGGAGGGGACCACGGGAGGAGGAGGGGACCACGAGAGGAAGTGACCATGGGAGGAGGGGACCACGGGAGGAGGCGACCACGGGAGGAGGAGGGGACCACGGGAGGAGGAGGGGACCACGGGAGGAGGCGACCACGGTAGGAGGAGGGGACCACGGGAGGAGGCAACCACGAGAGATGACGGCCATGGGAGGGGGCGATCATGAGTAAGCCAGCTGGTATACTATAGAATTGTTTACATCTTCGAGTCAATTCCCATACTGTACTCTAGGTGTTTTGATGTAATGCTTTTGATCTTGTGTGATGCTCCCTGCCTATTAATTCATCTAAATTGTTGTATATGTAGGAAGAATGGCCCATTCCGGAACCTAAAGAGGGAGGTAAGTAAGGTGTTTTTTATGATTGCCTTCTCTTATTGAGCAGTAACAACTACTCAGTGTTTTCATCACAATAACAAGCAAAGTATTGGTACTTGAATTTTTTTTCATCTTGATGCGAGTTTACTTATGAAGTATCATGCAATAGTTTCATCTTTTCTAAAGTAATCATTTAGATTGAATTTAATTAATATTTGTAAAAGTTGCTAGTTTAAATATTTGCCTAACCAATCCCTAAACATAACTCTCACATCCAAGCGTGATAAAATGCTAGTTTCACCCTAAATATCGGCACTATATCCTATTTCTCACAGCGCTTACATTCAAGTAACTGTTCTTCTCTGCAGAAGTGCAGATTGCTGTATCATCTACTGGCATATGTGGTACTGATGTGTCTTACTATACTAAGGGATTTGTTGGAGCTGCTATTGTCAAGGAACCAATGGTGCTCGGACATGAGGCAGCAGGTGTTGTCAGCAAATTGGGACCTGGAGTGAGCAATCTTAAAGTTGGTAAGTCAGTGTTGGTAGACGTCCCTTCCTAGCCAATTCATTGTGTTGGCTTAAGCATAGACTGAGTTCCTCTCTATCCATTGTTGGAGTGGTCTCTCTCTTCCCCGTTAACTGATAGTTAACCTATTAACGGTTAACCTACCTAATGGTTGAATACTCCTCATTTAGACCTATGTGTATCTAGCAGTTGTTTTGTGTTAATCATAAAAAACGGTAACCAGGTTACTTTGAGCTTGCTGCAAACGTGTTACAAAAAATAATAAGTTTTGACTAAAAGCAATGAGACTGTAGCTAAAGCAAACGTAAATCATAAAAAGGTTATAAGTGATATGAACAGTAACGTTAACAAAGAAGAAACTTTCGTCCAAAACAAAATAGTTTGTAAAACGTAGCATTTTCCACTGGACAATTAGCTGCTTGGTTTTACCATTTTTTGTCCGTTTATGGACATTTATTGCGTCTAAAGGGCTTAGAGGACGACAGGAAACTGAGAAAGTGGGAGGTTTTTAAGTTTTTTAAGCTCTTGGTAGGAAATAAAACTTGGACATCTGATCTAAACAAACAAAATTAACCTGATATAATTACTTTTTATACATGACTGAGTCCTGCAATTGTCTGAGAAAGCAAGAATGCGTTTTAACAAGCAGTTTGTGTGAGTCAACCAAGCGATCACTTGGGCTGATCAATGATTGAATAGCTTGTCATTATAACTCATCCTTATCAATCTCCTTCACTCATAATTTAAAGTGTTTGCTAATAATTTATAGGGTTCACCATCAATGGCGTCAACGTCAAAAAATCATTTTTTGTCACATGAAAGTGAGCGAACTTTTCCGTGGAATGTTTATTATAATGTCTACACTTAATTTCTTGGTTCGAATACATGTCTCTTGTCCCCAGAAGTGGAAAACCCATTTTAGTAATAGTTGGCAAAACAAAATATTGCATCCATGTTATTTTGTTGCAGGTGACAGAGTAGCAATGGAGCCTGGGATTCCATGCCGTAGCTGTGAACACTGTAAAGGGGGCAGGTACAATCTCTGTTCAAAGGTCAAGTTCTTTGCTACCCCTCCCTACCATGGAAGTCTTACAAGATATACTACACTAGCTGCTGATTTCTGCTTCAAGTAAGCAACTCAGAGGCTATTCCCATCAAGCCTGGTGATCTGCCTGGCCCTCACTGCCTCTCGCCTTCACTCCCTCTCGCCCTCACTGCCTCTCGCCCTCACTCCCTCTCGCCCTCACTCCCTCTCGCCCTCACTCCCTCTCGCCCTCACTCCCTCTCGCCCTCACTGCCTCTCGCCCTCACTGCCTCTCGCCCTCACTGCCTCTCGCCCTCACTCCCTCTTGCCCTCACTCCCTCTCGCCCTCACTCCCTCTCGCCCTCACTCCCTCTTGCCCTCACTCCCTCTAGCCCTCACTCCCTCTTGCCCTCACTCCCTCTTGCCCTCACTCCCTCTTGCCCTCACTCCCTCTTACCCTCCCCCCTCTTGCCCTCACTCCCTCTTGCCCTCACCCCCTCTTGCCCTCACCCCCTCTTGCCCTCACCCCCTCTTGCCCTCACTCCCTCTTGCCCTCACTCCCTCTTGCCCTCACTCTCTCTTGCCCTCACTCCCTCTTGCCCTCACTCCCTCTTACCCTCCCCCCTCTTGCCCTCACTCCCTCTTGCCCTCACTCCCTCTTGCCCTCACCCCCTCTTGCCATCACCCCCTCTTGCCCTCACTCCCTCTTGCCCTCACCCCTGTTGCCCTCACCCCTCTTGCCCTCACCCCCTCTTGCCCTCACCCCTCTTGCCCTCACCCCGTCTTGCCCTCACCCCCTCTTGCCCTCACCCCTCTTGCCCTCACCCCCTCTTGCCCTCACCCCCTCTTGCCCTTACGCCTTTTTTGCTCTCGCCCCCTCTCACGTTCACCTCCAACATGCGTATGAACGTATTATATAGGAAAAATGCGTGCATAAACAACACAGTTCACTAGCTACTGCTGTTGAGTTGCATTGTTTTTCCTAAGGTTACCAGACAATGTAACTATGGAAGAGGGAGCCATCCTGGAGGCCTTTGCTGTGGCTGTGCACGCGTGTATTAGGACTAAGGTTTCTATTGGCAAAAGAGTTCTGATTTGTGGTGCTGGACCAATAGGAATCCTCGTTTTGTTGAGTGTCAAAGCCTGTGGAGCAACGGAGGTAGTCATTACAGGTTTGTCTATTTCCTACTGTGAGACATTATATATCAAGTGATATTACAGCTATATCTAGTTTATACAAGGATACATTATATATCAAGTGATATTACACCTATATCTAGTTTATACTAAGATACATTTTATATCAAGTGATATTACTGCTATATATAGTTTATACTAAGATACATTATATATCAAGTGATATTACAGCTATATCTAGTTTATACTAAGATACATTATATATCTAGTGATATTACTGCTATATCTAGTTTATACAAGGATACATTATATATCAAGTGATATTACAGCTATATCTAGTTTATACTAAGATACATTATATATCTAGTGATATTACAGCTATATCTAGTTTATACCAGGATACATTATATATCAAGTGATATTGTAATGGATTCCGGTCTGTTACCACGGACATCCACTAGTCTCGAGTATTCTACCTCTCTCCAGAGGGGACACTGTACTGACCGACAGTGACAACTGTATAGGGCAACCGAATTACCCGGTAAGGCAAGAGCCCATGGCTCAGACAAACAGTACCGAGTAGTGTTTGCTATAGTGGCTTTATTACAAAGCAGTCCTGAGGGTAATTATTCCTCTAGGTGTTTTAGCAATATAAGAATACATGCTATGGCTCATTGTAATGAATGCACAGATTATCAGTAGGAGCTCTCCTTTTATAGGAGAGCTAAGGAACACAAAACATATAAGAGACAATGCACAGGAAGTAATTCAACCAATGACATTAATTATATAAATACTTAACCAATCACAATGCAATGCAAGATAATACAAGGAGGTGCCAAGTGGCTAAGGGCGGAGTCCTTTCTCCTAACTGTCCAATGACGGCTCCTACAGGGTTCCCAGGCTGTATATAGAATTAGGTCCACTAAGTTGGTACTTTAGGGGTAGGCACTTCCTGTTTACGACCTTGACTAAGTTCCTGGACATCTTTACAGATCCTCGTCTAAGGCGGCCATCTTGTGCCGGCCCAGTACAGCTGTACCGGGTCGGTAGAGGTCACTACCGACCCTGCAGGGGTCAATACCGGCCCTGCTTACCATGCTACCGGCACAGTATGACTTCCTACCCAACAGCCATTAACCAAATGCTGTGGGCAGAAGTCTAGCGCATTGCTTCGCAAGGTTCCTAGTGTAAACTACCCGTTTACCACTAGAGTGCACTGAAATCTACCACATACCTCTCTCCATTAAAGTCATAGCCTGGCTTTAATAACAAAATATTAAGAGTAGATATGTGTGGGGGGGTAACACTTGTACCCAGGTTATATATTTGATTACATAACAGATATATATATAACAGAACAAGAGTATATATTTAATAGCATATATACAATGTCCGGCGTCTCATTTAGTAGAGAGCGCCCCTGAGGCTGGTGGCTTGCTGGCGCAACCGCCCAACCTCGGTAGTGACAAGCCGCGCTTCGGCTTTAGCCACAGTCGTCTGTTCCTCCGACAGAGTCTGGCTGATCAGCAGCCTCCGCAGCTCTCCCAGCTGCTTCTCCAGAGTAGTGACGTGATCCTCTATCTGGGTGGCTAGACGGTCACTGTGTTGCAGGAAGTGCAGTGATGGTCTGGGTACGTCCACCTCTCCTGGCTCAGTGCTGGCAACTTCTGGCTCTGGTGGGCAAGTTGCGCTAGGCGGACTAGCCGTCCGTTTGGGTATTCTATACCCGGTGAGAGTTGGCGTGATCTTGCCTCTCTTGTCATCCTTCCTCTTCGGAGCTTCCCTTTGTACTGGAGAGCCCAGTCGCTTCTTCACAGGCACCTTGGGAGTTGGTTCCCCTTGATGTGTGGGCTGGCATCGCCTGAACTTAGATGCGTTGCTCCATCTAACAAACTCACAGAAGCGGGAGTAGCTAGGCCGATCTACAGTGTATATGATCCCCGTCTTCTGGTAGTGCATATCATTCCCTGGTGCATCGAACTTGCTCTGATGCGAGTATACCGCGTCGCGGCTCTCGCTCGCGTAGTGGCACCGACAGTAATGCCTTAGATAGTGCTGCAGTGTGTGCACCCTGAGCTGCCGCATGTTCCTGGCCTGGTAGTTGCACTTGGTGCACGTGTAGTCCACGGCCTCCTGTAACAGGTGTTCCACCCGCTCCTCCGTCTCCGAGGTGACCCAGCGCAGCATGCGCCATCTTGTAGGATTTCGTCTCCCATCCTCTTTCCATGAGGTGGTTGGCTCATCGTCCAACGTAGGGGTGACTGGGGCCGACACCTTCTCCTCGGTCTCCTCTGCCTTCTCCTCTGCAGCAGGGCTGGGTGCTTGCACCAACCGGATGGTGAGCCTCGGCGTCACGTCCACTTGGGAGCGTGAATCTACAACACAAGGTGCATGATAGACTTTATGCAATGTGTTAATGGGCTGCCTATATTGCAGCGGAGCTTGCTCTACCATAGTGTCATGTAGGGGCGAGAGCAGTGGCCCTGGAAGTTCTAGCGCCGACAGAACCTTCCGTATCTTACTCCTAGGAGAACGCCGTTCCTTATTTAAGGAAAGCCAGCGCCGTTTCTCCTCTTCCCACTGTACCGTGGGGGTGCAAGCAACATCCCGTGCCGGGGTGTGGTGCACTGTGCTGTGTGGCACTAAGGTTGGTGGTGAAGACGTTGTGGGACGTTCACCCTTAGCTGCCACCACAGGCTTCTTCCTTCGGTAGGCTCTACAAGGGTAATTACTGCCTTGTAACCTCTCAGTCCCTCCTGACTGAATCTCTGGAGGACCCCGGGCCGGTACAGGGTTGCCCCGGGCCGGCATAGAGGTGCTCCGGGCCGGTAGGGAGTCATCCCAGGCCGGCAGGCAGGCAGCATCAAGTGGTGGGCACTTGATCTCCCGCTCTTTTTTATCTACTGCCCTTCTGAGGGTGTCAGCAGTCCCAACTCGTGGGAGAGCGCATACTCTACTGTCACCAGCGCATGGTAAGTCTAGAGGTATAGGTTTAGCATAGCCAGGCGGGCTGCCACTCCGTAGTGCTAACGGATCTCGTGGCGTGCAGTTTTCAAACAACCATTTCGAAAACGCTGCATTTAATTGCTCACCTTCTGTTTCTTTCTTAGCCAGCTGGATCTCCTTCTCCTCAGCTTTCCCTTTGTCAGGCTTGGTGAACAGCTCTGCTGTGGGCATGGTCTCCAGCTCTTTCTCTGGCTGGGCAGGTGGATAGTCATCCAAGTCTAGTAGCAGGTCCTCTGCGTCGCTCAGTTCTAGACAGTGGTTGGACATCTTGTAAGCAAGTGTTACTTCGTCGATGACTTTCGCGGGTATGAGTGGCTTCTTGGAGCTGCAGTGTTGTTCACAACTCTGACTCACTCTGTCTGGCTCCACAGGAAGTGTTTGGGTACTGGGGGTTTTTGGCCGCTTCTCCAACTTCTTCCGACGGTCTGCTACAGTGATTCTGTTCACTGGAGGTTGTCGGGGAGCTCCTGGGGATTCTTTTGAAACCAAGCGTGATGTGGTCCGCACCTCCCTTGCAGCCTTTTTGGGTCTGTTTACTGCTTTCCTTGCCTTTCCTCTAGGCGGGTGGTGGGAATTCCCATCTATGCACAGTTGAGCGCTCTCATAGCCTGCCTCTGTGTGGTGCTTGTTTGCTTCATCTCTGCATCTTTTAACAGAGGGTTGATAGTCAAAGGGCAGCTGCCTCTCTCCAGCAGCAGGGCTCCCTTCTCCCCAGCGCAGGGGCGTAGCCAGCGGGGGGAAAACACTGTTTGGCCTATAGCTTCCACAGTTGTTGTCTGATCCGGCTCAAATCTTCTGCCTTCTACCTGTAGCGGGGGGCTCTTCACAGCCTGATACATTCCACCTGTAGTTCTCTCTACAGTGGGTGGTTGTGTGGGGACGTCCTCTTCTTCAGGGGTGTAAGGGGGGTCCTCCGTCAGCTCTGCTTGCGCTAGGCAGACACTATCATTAAGTGGCCGCCCGTGCTTGTCCGTGCAAGGCAACACGTGTCCGTCAATGATGACGTGGGAGTCTGGAAACCTTAGGGCACACTCGTGTAAGGTGAGAAACGGCATGCCAATTATGGCATCTTCATTGATGTCACTAATGACGAAGTTTACGCTCGTCCTCAGTTTACGAAGCTGCAAGTTTACTTGCAGGGTACCGTAAAAGGGAATCCTCGTCCCGTCAGCCATGAGTCCATGTGCCTCGCTGCGTTGCAGCGTGTCTTTCACTGACTGTGGCAATTGCTGGTACAGATGTTTTGACAGCAAGTTGGTTGTGCAGCCTGTGTCAATCAACAGGGAGGCTGGTCTACCGGCTAACCTTCCAGCCAGGAAGTAGCTGGCCTGGTAAGGTCGCTCCAACGGTGGCGCTGCCATTTGTGTTCTCCTGGGGGGTGGTCCACTCTTCTTCAGAGTTACAGGACTGTAAGGGGGTTGACGAGCAATCCGGCTACTGTCAGTCTGTGTTCTCCTGGGGGGTTGTCCACTCTTCTTCAGAGTTACAGGACTAATGGGGGCTTGTCGAGCTGTCCGGCTGTCCTCAGCGGGCGTCTGTGCTCTCTTGGGGGGTTGTCCACTCTTCTTCAGAGTTCCAGGACTGTACCGGATGTCAGGAGTTGTCCAGCTGCAGTCAGCGGGTATTGACGCTCTCTTGGGGGGTTGTCCACTCTTCTTCAGAGTTCCAGGACTGTACGGGGCATCAGGAGTTGTTTGGCTTGTCCAGCTGTGGTTGGTTGCTGTCGGTTGTATCTTGGGAGGTTGTCCACTCTTCTTCAGAGTTCCAGGACTATAAGGGGTTGTGGGTGTGGTCCGGCTTGCCCAGCTGCAGTCAGCTGCCGGTGGCGCTACTGCGGGCGCCGGCTGTTTCCCGTCTGTCTGGGGTTGTTTGCAAAGTGAGCTGCGCGCTGAGTTCGGGGGCAGGTACTCATCATGTGACCTGGTTGTCCGCAGCCCCAGCAGCGTGTTGCAGGCTCTGCCTCCAACTGTGGAGCGGGAGCCGCCTGTCTTGCTGCTCTCAGCGACCGTAGCTCTTCTGTTAGTAGCTTTAGGCTGTCCATGACTGTTGTCATAGGATCCGGTATGGCAGGTGTAGGGGTGTGGTGTGTCTGCTGTACGGCAGTAGCGGTGGAGACACGTTGAGACGGGCCCTTGGCAACCGTCCTCATCCATTCCTCTTCCTCCTCGTCGGCATCCTCTTCCAACATCCGTACATGAGCCTGGCGCTCCTCAAACGGTGTCTTTATCTGCATATACTCGTTGCCGGCCCTGACTGCTTCAGCCATGTCAATGGGCTGCATGGCCAACAAGTGCCTTTGCAGGTAAGCATTTCCAACCGTGGTGCTGAAGATATCCAGCATCATCCTCTGCATGGGTCGGTGAGGTAGATCTGCATACGCAACGCGCACTAGGCGCTCTACTTCACTTGCATGCTCTTGGAGCGACGTCTTGTGTTGGCGGCGTAGGCTGGTCAGCTGGGACATAGCTTCCCTGGGTGTTAGCCCAAAACGTGCTCGTAGTGCAGCAAAGACACCCTGCAGTTGTGGAGGCTTTCCACAGTCCAATGCTTTACCTCGTAATGCATCCCTTAGGTATAACATGGCCGTGTTCTCTGGCCACTCATTCATTTCGGCTACCTCAATGAATCGGCTGATGAAGTACTCGACGTCTCCTTCGCCGTCGAACTTCGGGGCCTTTAGTCTAGCTGGTGCATTGTCTTGGTTGGGCCTCATCATAGCCGCCAATGCTTCGGTCAATCTATCAATGGCTGTAGCTTCTGGGTTGCCAGCGGGTGCTCGACCAGCGCTGCGTGCTCTCTGGTTGGCCATTCTTTGCAGATAGAGGAGTGATCTCAACTCAAATCTAAGAAATGGTCAGTACAACTGGATCCCGGGCCGGTATAGGTTAGATCCGGGTCGGTAGCTGTGTTTCCAGTGGCTCTAGCAGATCTAGGGGTTGGTCCAATGGATACTGTGGCAGTATCTGGCACTCCGTCGCTTGTAACAACCGTTACGAAACTTCTTGTACTGCTGCAGGGCGGAGCGAAGCTCTACGGGCCTACAGGCAGTAGTGTAGTGACACTGTAAATGGATACAGTGCCGGGGTCACTGTTACCAGCTGAGTAGCACTCCAAGCTGAATAACCTCTGGTAGCTGAGTCTGTATAGCTGATACACGACTCTTTCTTCTTTTCGCACAGTGCCGGTATCTCTATGTTCAGGTCGGAGCGAACTCTACGAGCCTGTAGAAGATACGGTAGCGTCTGTACTGGACTGCTGCAAACGGAGCAAGCTCTACGGTTGATGCAGACAGCCTTTAGTAGTGGATACTGTGCCGGGATAGCTGCTGCAGTTCGGAGCGCACTCAAACGAACCTGCAGAGAAATCCGGTAGTATCTTGCGTCAATTGCTCTTCCGATCTACTACTTCGGTAGATCAATTTCTCCTCCTCTCTCCAGATCTACACCCGGTAGATCACTTCTCTTTCCTCAGTGGTAGCTGGCCTGCAGTGCATTCGCAGGGCCAGAGGGTAGCGTGAAAGAGCACAGCGTGGGAAGGTACCGTTTATCCCACTGCTGCCACCAATGTAATGGATTCCGGTCTGTTACCACGGACATCCACTAGTCTCGAGTATTCTACCTCTCTCCAGAGGGGACACTGTACTGACCGACAGTGACAACTGTATAGGGCAACCGAATTACCCGGTAAGGCAAGAGCCCATGGCTCAGACAAACAGTACCGAGTAGTGTTTGCTATAGTGGCTTTATTACAAAGCAGTCCTGAGGGTAATTATTCCTCTAGGTGTTTTAGCAATATAAGAATACATGCTATGGCTCATTGTAATGAATGCACAGATTATCAGTAGGAGCTCTCCTTTTATAGGAGAGCTAAGGAACACAAAACATATAAGAGACAATGCACAGGAAGTAATTCAACCAATGACATTAATTATATAAATACTTAACCAATCACAATGCAATGCAAGATAATACAAGGAGGTGCCAAGTGGCTAAGGGCGGAGTCCTTTCTCCTAACTGTCCAATGACGGCTCCTACAGGGTTCCCAGGCTGTATATAGAATTAGGTCCACTAAGTTGGTACTTTAGGGGTAGGCACTTCCTGTTTACGACCTTGACTAAGTTCCTGGACATCTTTACAGATCCTCGTCTAAGGCGGCCATCTTGTGCCGGCCCAGTACAGCTGTACCGGGTCGGTAGAGGTCACTACCGACCCTGCAGGGGTCAATACCGGCCCTGCTTACCATGCTACCGGCACAGTATGACTTCCTACCCAACAGCCATTAACCAAATGCTGTGGGCAGAAGTCTAGTGCATTGCTTCGCAAGGTTCTAGTGTAAACTACCCGTTTACTACTAGAGTGCACTGAAATCTACCACAATATTACTGCTATATCTAGTTTATACAAGGATACATTATATATCAAGTGATATTACTGCTATATCTAGTTTATACCAGGATACATTATATATCAAGTGATATTACTGCTATATCTAGTTTATACCAAGATACATTATATATCAAGTGATATTACTGCTATATCTAGTTTATACTAAGATACATTATATATCAAGTGATATTACTGCTATATCTAGTTTATACTAAGATACATTATATATCAAGTGATATTACTGTTATATCTAGTTTATACTAAGATACATTATATATCAAGTGATATTACTGCTATATCTAGTTTATACTAAGATACATTACATATCAAGTGATATTACAGCTATATCTAGTTTATACCAAGATACATTACATATCAAGTGATATTACAGCTATATCTAGTTTATACTAAGATACATTATATATCAAGTGATATTACTGCTATATCTAGTTTATACTAAGATACATTACATATCAAGTGATATTACAGCTATATCTAGTTTATACCAAGATACATTACATATCAAGTGATATTACAGCTATATCTAGTTTATACCAGGATACATTACATATCAAGTGATATTACAGCTATATCTAGTTTATACTAAGATACATTATATATCAAGTGATATTACAGCTATATCTAGTTTATACCACACAGCTTCTCTAGCTAGCCAACAACTCTGTGATATTTCTTTCTTATATTTATTCCACAATATAAGAGCATAATAATGAAAACAGCCTGCAACGCTAGTTGGCTAAATTGCAGTTAACTGACTGCAATTGCCTCTGTGGGCATGGTATAACCAATAGCGATAAACTTTGAGTCCTGGAAATATATGCCCTTGTCGCCAATTATTTGTGGTAGCAACCCACAGAGATTTGGTGATATTTTGTCATGATATGGAAACATAGTAAATCTGAAGCAAGTGTTTACATACCACTATAATCATCAAATGGATGGGTCAAGAATATATTTAGATTATGTTTTCATTTACCATTGCTCGCGAATGACACCGGAAATATAGCGCATACGTACTCTATTCATTTGATAATTCAATGTAATTTCTAGCCCTTCAAATTTTAGTTTTGCACGCTTCATTGTATGTCCATATCAGGTTTGCTCTGTGACACAAAGTTACAAGTGATCATTTTGTGTTACATGATAAATCACTAATTAGGTCAAGGTGAACTGTGCTTTAGAACATCAGAATACTGTTGGTGTGTCCCAGTCTCCAGTTTTTCGTTTAATTGGTTTGCAAACTTTGTACCATTTTCGGAAATGCTTTATGATAGATTGACTCAAGTTATTTTGCAAAGTTCATAGTTGTGTTTTCAGTTGACTAATTGTGCATAAGTATTCATCAAGTTTTGAATTTATCTCATTTTCACACCATCAAGAGAACTAAGAGTAATTATGGCACTTACAAAAATGTGGTACTGTGAGAGCAGCCATTCTCAAGATACACATGTTTAAATATAGTTTCCATATTTTGTATTATGTCATAGAGCTGTTGCATCACAGGGCTATCTCTTTGCCATTCTGCATTAGCTTTCAATGAAAAGAGTGCAGTAGAAGGCTTCTAACATGCTGACAAAACTAGCTAACATATATTGCCATATCTGAAATTAAGGTTCTCTGCTGGCTCTTTCATTTAATAGTGGAAGATGCCTATATTTATTGATAATCGTAACATTACAGCTCAAAAGATCGCTTTTAGGTCTTGATTGTGTATATTGTTTGGGTGCTTACTGTAGACTCAGCTAATCAAATGCAATTAAGCATTTTGCTAGTCCAATCAAAATGAATGCTCAGGCGCACAGCACATCATCACAGTCAACATAACATTTGGTAATTTCTAAGGATGTGAGGTGGTTTAGACATTTAATCAAGGTTAATCCTGTTTTCCTATATATTGATCTTCATTAATCACAAAATTAATCTCCTGTGATACATGTAATTAGCCCCAATTCTCCAATATGTAATTAAGATTTCTCTGCTCTGGTTGAAAATTATAAGCAGACAGGTAGATTGGAATTCACTCTCAGTGATACAAATTGTAAAATTGAAACATTGCAAGCAATAATAATAATAATAATAGTAATAGTAATAGTAATAGTAACAGTAACAGTAATAATAATAATAAATGCCATTAAGACAAACAAAATTACAATTGCAAGTTTTAACAAAAATAAAGCCAAGGGGTCACTACTGATTGCGATTAATTAAAAGATGGTTTTTAATCGATTTAGTCCTTTGTGGAAATCATTCGGGTTAATTGCAAAAATAACTGGATTAATTAACAGCCTCAGTAATTGCACACACATTATGCCACTCTTTCGCAAATAAAACAGTTTTGCTGCATGGGAAATACACAGGAATATTTTACTGGCACATATTGAACTTATATGTTACATTCTGACAACATGATTCTATCGCGCTACCGAAAATCATTGAAATCCGTGACTGTCAAATTATTAATGCACAAGGACTTCAAGCCGATAATCTCAAATTTGATGATGTCTCCAACTCAAATCTATTCAAGTGAGGTACCTAATATCAGCTCTGTGAAGAGGTTTTAAAGCTTAAAAACAAAGAGCGATGGAAAATAAAAAAGTTTTGTGTTGTTGCGTTTTTAAGGTTGCTTTTGCTAATTTGTAGATCACTAACATAGTGAAATCTATTGAAAGGCAACCACATTGGGTTTACAACATTTTACACATTTTCTGCATCACGCGCTTTCTTCAAAAATCTATAAGACTGAAGCTAGTTTAGTGATGCATATCTGTGCGCCTTTTACGACTTCAAACCAATTGCAGAAAACAGTTTCAAGTGTCTTGCGCTTTTATTGTTGAATAGTCTCTAGCTAGATGAACATGAAGTTTGTACATATGTGTGCTGTACTCGGCATTCAAATAGTGATTGTGTGACTTTTGGCTTTCAAGGTCTGCTTTCAATTTCAATTACATCAGATGCACTTATAATCTCTTAATTACATTTTTGCTAATAGAAACTATTAAATCATAAAATCAAATTTCCGATGTAATGACCGACTATTAGTTTTTGTTTGACAATGTTACTTGCTGGAAATTTTTGTTTTTATTTGCATCCACAATTGAGTATCTTGTATTTTGCTTGTTAGCTCCAATGGCGTGAGAACCTGCTAATGCTTTGTATCTCCTGCCTGTGTTTGCCAGAACCCCAGTATTGCTGTGTCCATGTGATTATATGTTGTATAATGGCAATGTTTAGCAATGCTTCATAAGCTACCGCTTCCAAAATGGCGACATGTACTCGCTTCATCCAATCCCTACTCCTACTTACTACATCTACTTACTACTTCTACTTACTACTCCTACTTACTACTCCTACTTACTACTTCTACTTACTACTCCTACTTACTACTCCTACTTACTACTCCTACTTACTACTCCTACTTACTACTCCTACTTACTACTCCTACTTACTACTTCTACTTACTACTCCTACTTACTACTCCTACTTACTACTCCTACTTACTACTCCTACTTACTACTCCTACTTACTACTCCTACTTATTACTTCTACTTACTACTCCTACTTACTACTCCTACTTACTACTCCTACTTACTACTCCTACTTACTACTCCTACTTACTACTCCTACTTACTACTCCTACTTACTACTCCTACTTACTACTCCTACTTACTACTCCTACTTACTACTCCTACTTACTACTCCTACTTACTACTCCTACTTACTACTCCTACTTACTACTTCTACTTACTACTCCTACTTACTACTCCTACTTACTACTCCTACTTGCTACTCCTACTTACTACTCCTACTTACTACTCCTACTTACTACTCCTACTTACTACTCCTACTTACTACTCCTACTTACTACTCCTACTTACTACTCCTACTTACTACTTCTACTTACTACTTCTACTTGCTACTCCTACTTGCTACTCCTACTTACTACTCCTACTTACTACTCCTACTTACTACTCCTACTTACTACTCCTACTTACTACTCCTACTTACTACTCCTACTTACTACTCCTACTTACTACTCCTACTTACTACTCCTACTTACTACTCCTACTTACTACTCCTATTTACTACTCCTACTTACTACTCCTACTTACTACTCCTACTTACTACTCCTACTTACTACTCCTACGTACTACTCCTACTTACTACTCCTACTTACTACTCCTACTTACTACTCCTACTTACTACTCCTACTTACTATTTCTACTTACTACTCCTACTTACTACTCCTACTTACTACTCCTACTTATTACTTCTACTTACTACTACTACTTACTACTCCTACTTACTACTTCTACTTATTACTCCTACTTACTACTCCTACTTACTACTCCTACTCAATACTCCTACTTACTACTCCTACTTACTACTCCTACTTACTACTCCTACTTACTACTCCTACTTACTACTCCTACTTACTACTTCTACTTACTACTCCTACTTACTACTTCTACTTACTACTCCTACTTACTACTCCTACTTACTACTCCTTCTTACTACTCCTACTTACTACTCCTACTTACTACTCTTACTTACTACTCTTACTTACTACTCTTACTTACTACTACTACTTACTACTTCTACTTACTACTCCTACTTACTACTCCTACTTACTACTCCTTCTTACTACTCCTACTTACTACTCCTACTTACTACTCTTACTTACTACTCCTACTTACTACTACTACTTACTACATCTACTTACTACTTCTACTTACTACTTCTACCTACTCCTACTTACTACTTCTACTTACTACTCCTACCTACTCCTATTTACTACTCCTACTTACTACTTCTACTTACTACTCCTACTTACTACTCCTACTTACTACTCCTACCTACTCCTATTTACTACTCCTACTTACTACTTCTACTTACTACTTCTACTTACTACTCCTACTTACTACTTCTATTTACTACTCCTACTTACTACTCCTACTTACTACTCCTACTTACTACTCCTACTTACTACTCCTACTTACTACTCCTACTTACTACTCCTACTTACTACTCCTACTTATTACTCCTACTTACTACTTCTACTTACTACTTCTACTTATTACTCCTACTTACTACTTCTACTTACTACTTCTACTTACTACTTCTACTTACTACTTCTACTTACTACTTCTACTTACTACTTCTACTTACTACTCCTACTTACTACTTCTACTTACTACTCCTACTTACTACTCCTACTTACTACTCCTACTTACTACTCCTACTTACTACTCCTACTTATTACTTCTACTTACTACTCCTACTTACTACTCCTTACTACTCCTACTTACTACTCCTACTTACTACTCCTACTTACTACTCCCACTTATTACTTCTACTTACTACTCCTACTTATTACTTCTACTTACTACTCCTACTTACTACTTCTACTTACTACTTCTACTTACTACTCCTACTTATTACTTCTACTTACTACTCCTACTCCTACTTACTACTCCTACTTACTACTCCTACTTACTACTCCTTACTACTCCTACTTACTACTCCTACTTACTACTCCTACTTACTACTCCTACTTACTACTCCTACTTACTACTACTACTTACTACTACTACTTACTACTCCTACTTACTACTCCTACTTACTACTCCTACTTACTACTTCTACTTACTACTCCTACTTACTACTTCTACTTACTACTCCTACTTACTACTTCTACTTACTACTCCTACTTACTACTCCTACTTACTACTCCTACCTACTACTCCTACCTACTACTCCTACTTACTACTCCTACTTACTACTTCTACTTACTACTCCTACTTACTACTTCTACTTACTACTTCTACTTACTACTTCTACTTACTACTCCTACTTACTACTTCTACTTACTACTCCTACTTAGTACTCCTACTTACTACTCCTACTCAATACTCCTTCCTACGTACCCACTACATGTACTCATTCACAACCTACTAGTACTATTATAAACTGTAAAATAGCTTTTTTGTAATAGTATTCAATGAGGTCCTAACCTAATTATCAATGCATCTGCACGTGTATGTTCTATGCATGTCTATGGTGTTTGTTTTTCTACAGCTGTACATTGGCATTGATGGCCTATAAATAATCATATGAAGTGGGGCGATCTAAATGTCAATCAGATGATTGCTTACTGTGTGAATGTCATTGAAGAATATTTATTGTTGCCTATCCGCTGCCTATCTACTGCTTATCCACTTCTCATCTACGGCATGTCCATTCACAGCCTCTCCACTTCTCATCTACGGCATGTCCATTCACAGCCTCTCCACTTCTCATCTACGGCATGTCCATCCACAGCCTCTCCACTTCTCGTCTACGGCATATCCATCCACAGCCTCTCCACTTCTCGTCTACGGCATATCCATCCACAGCCTCTCCACTTCTCGTCTACGGCATATCTATCCACAGCCTCTCAACTTCTCATCTACGGCATATCCATCCACAGCCTCTCCACTTCTCGTCTACGGCATATCCATTCACAGCCTCTCCACTTCTCGTCTACGGCATATCCATCCACAGCCTCTCCACTTCTCGTCTACGGCATATCCATCCACAGCCTCTCCACCGCTCATCTACTGCCTATCCACTGCTTATCTACTGCCTATCTACTGGCTATCTACTGCTTATCTACTGCTTATCTACTGCCTATCTACTGCTTATCTACTGCTTATCTACTGCCTATCCACTGCTTATCTACTGCCTATCAACTGCTTATCCACTGCTTATCCACTGCCTATCTACTGCCTATCTACTGCCTATCTACTGCCTATCTACTGGCTATCTACTGCCTATCTACTGCCTATCCACTGCTTATCTATTGCTTATCCAATGCCTGTCTAATATATAGTATATTATATATCACTAACTAATATATAGTATATTATATATCACTAACTAATATATAGTATATTATATATCACTCACTAATATATAGTATATTATATATCACTAACTAATATATAGTATATTATATATCACTCACTAATATATAGTATATTATATATCACTAACTAATGTATAGTATATTATATATCACTAACTGATATATAGTATATTATATATCACTAACTAATATATAGTATATTATATATCACTAACTAATATATAGTATATTATATATCACTAACTAATATATAGTATATTATATATCACTAACTGATATATAGTATATTATATATCACTCACTAATATATAGTATATTATATATTACTAACTGATATATAGTATATTATATATCACTAACTAATATATAGTATATTATATATCACTCACTAATATATAGTATATTATATATCACTCACTAATATATAGTATATTATATATCGCTAACTGATATATAGTATATTATATATCACTCACTAATATATAGTATATTATATATCACTAACTAATATATAGTATATTATATATCACTCACTAATATATAGTATATTATATATCACTAACTAATGTATAGTATATTATATATCACTAACTAATATATAGTATATTATATATCACTGTAGATATATCAGAGTCAAGGTTGCAGTTTGCTAAGCAAATGGGTGCTGAACATGCAGTTTTGGTAGACACAAGCGACGCCCAGGAAACTGCTGTCAAGGTGAAGGAGGCACTTGGTGGTCTCATGCCTGACATCAGCATGGATTGCAGCGGTGCTCAGAGCGCCACCCAATTGGCTATTTATGTAAGTTATCCTATTAAGCAGTTGTCTTCTCTCTCCGCTTGCCCCGTCAAGAGAAAATAACTCTCCAATGTTAGCCGCATCGTTTGTAGAGTAGTTTCTGCAGCGTAATTGTTGATTTTATTGATTACTATCTGGTTCACCTGTTGTAGACAACATTGTGAATGGATGTAGTTGCCCTTCACCCCAGCCCTTGTTCCCTTGGTCATCTCCTACCTTGTTTGCCTCCTTCTGTGGTCACCTCCTGCAGTTGTCTCCTCCGTTGGTCGTCTCCCTTGGTGGGTGCATCCTATTTTGGCCTCCTCATCCCATGGTCACCTGCACCAGTGGTCGCCTCCTATTGTAATTGCTTCCACCCGCGGTGGCCTCTCCCTACCTTCACTTCCTCTCATGTTAACCTCCCCCTAAGGTCACCCTTCCCATATTTGCCTCCGCACATTTCATAAAATTTTTTGTCATAGATGCATACATAGACAGTAACTATTTAGAGTAACCCGCAAGCAAATAAATAACAACAGCATTTGTGGTAATAATCAAATCAAGTTGCCACAACATTAGATAGCAATAATGATAAAGTAATGATAAGATAATGATCTTTCGTTTTTAATTAGTTTTAAATTATTAGTGAAATATTTGGTAATAAAGTTTGCTCTAATTCTTATGTACAGATCGACTGCTAGTTTTTTTCATAATCTAAACCTAGAGCATCAGCAATGAAAAATAATCAAGCAATAATGATAGAAGTAGTATAATAAAGGTTCAGGGCACTTGGTCGAGTAAACTGCTCAAGTCAAGTGAATTAATTGTGTACATCAAAAGTAATATTTATTAGAGAGAGCATGTTGTTGAGTGGGCATGTTGTTGAGAGGGTGTATTGTTGAGTGGGCATGTTGTTGAGAGGGCATGTTGTTGAGTGAGCATGTTGTTGAGTGGCCATGTTGTTGAGTGGGCATGTTGTTGAGAGGGCATGTTTTTGAGTGGGCATGTTGTTGAGAGGGCATGTTGTTGAGTGGGCATGTGTTGAGTGGGCATGTTGTTGAGAGGGCATGTTGTTGAGTGAGGATGTTGTTGAGTGGGCATGTTGTTGAGTGGGCATGTTGTTGAGTGGGCATGTTGTTGAGTGGGCATGTTGTTGAGTGGGCATGTTGTTGAGAGGGCATGTTGTTGAGTGGGCATGTTGTTGAGTGGGCATGTTGTTGAGTGGGCATGTTGTTGAGTGGGCATGTTGTTGAGTGGGCATGTTGTTGAGAGGGCATGTTGTTGAGTGAGCATGTTGTTGAGAGGGCATGTCGTTGAGTGAACAGTGAGCATTGTTTTTTCATAATTGAATATATGTAAATACTACTATACCTAATTGAAACCTTGGACGATAATAAATAATACTTTTTAATCTATAGTTATTGGTCATGGGTAATAATTAGATAAAAAAGGACAAATGTTGTTATTAGTTTAGCATAATAGATGTATAAAGCTATTTAACATAATTTATAACTTTCTCGTTATGCAGAGGACATGCTTATAATCATTATCCAGTCGTCATAAATCATTTTCGTCTCTAATTCAATAAATTGTGACTCCTTTAATAGCTCAAACTACGAAAAATGTGAAAGCAGAAATAATTTTCTGTTTTACTGGTGATTAACATAAAAAACGATCTAAGAAACTTTTCACCTCTTTGGTAACACATATATGCCAGAAGACTTTTTGCCGCCACTAGAAGTGAAGCTTATATAAAATGTACTGGACACGGGTGGCCAGACTCCAGACTCAGAGTTAGATTTTGCAAGTCTTTGCAGGTGTTAGCTGAGAGAAATTTTGTACCTTAGTCTCCCATTTTGCTTATTAATAAATGAGTTTCGGTTAGTTGTCTCATCCTTGAGTGGTTGTGGACTCATCCTTGGGTGGTTGTGGTCTCATCCTTGGGTTGGTGTAGTCTTAACATTGGGTGGGTGTTGACTCGCCCCTACATAGGTGAGCATTCTCTCCCCTGTAGACCGACGCCTGACCGGGCGTCTGTAGGTGGGTGTGGACTCATCCGTGGGTTGGTATGGTTTCATACTTGGGTGGGTGTGGTCTCATTTGTGGCTGGGTGTGGACTCATGCTTGGGTGATTATGGTCTCATCTTTGGCTGGGTGTAGACTCATCCTTGGGTGGGTGTGGTCTCATTTGTGGCTGGGTGTGGACTCATGCTTGGGTGATTATGGTCTCATCTTTGGCTGGGTGTAGACTCATCCGTGGGTTGGTGCGGTCTCATCCTTGGGTTGGTGTGGTCTCATCCGTGGCTGGGTGTGGACTCATCCTTGGGTGGGTGTGGTCTCATTTGTGGCTGGGTGTGGACTCATCCTTGGGTGATTATGGTCTCATCTTTGGCTGGGTGTAGACTCATCCTTGGGTGGGTGTGGTCTCATTTGTGGCTGGGTGTGGACTCATGCTTGGGTGATTATGGTCTCATCTTTGGCTGGGTGTAGACTCATCCGTGGCTGGGTGTAGACTCATCCTTGGGTTGGTGTGGTTTCATCCTTGGGTGGGTGTGGTATCATCCGTGGCTGGGTGTGGACTCATCCTTGGGTGATTGTGGTCTCATTTTTGGCTGGGTGTAGACTCATCCGTGGCTGGATGTGGTCTCATCCTTGGGTTGGTGTGGTTTCATCCTTGGGTGGGTGTGGTCTTATCCGTGGCTGGGTGCGGACTCATCCTTGGGTTGGTGTGGTCTCATCTTTGGCTGGGTGTAGACTCATCCGTGGGTGGGTACGGTCTCATCCGTGGGTGGGTGTGGTCTCATCCTTGGGTGGGTGTGGTTTCATCCGTGGCTGGGTGTGGACTCATCTTTGGGTGGGTGTGGTCTCATTTTTGGCTGGGTGTAGACTCATCCGTGGGTGGGTGTTGTTTCATCCTTGGGTGGGTGTGGTCTCATCTTTGGCTGGGTGTAGACTCATCCGTGGGTGGGTGTGGATTCATCCTTGGGTGGGTGTGGTCTCATCCTTGGGTGGGTGTGGTCTCATCTTTAGCTAGGTGTAGACTCATCCGTGGGTGGGTGTGGACTCGTCCTTGGGTGGGTGTGGACTCATCCTTGGGTGAGTGTGGTCCCATCCGTGGCTGGGTATGGTCTCATTCTTGAGTGGGTTTGGTCTTATCCCAGGGTGTGTGTGGTCTCATCCTTGGTTGGATGTGGTCTCAAACTTGAGTGGGTGCGGTCTTATCCCAGGGTGGGTGTAATCCCATTCTTGAGTGGGTGTGACTGACGACTATAATCACCAATTCTGTTTATGTGACAGTCATTCTTCTTTTGCCTGTTGTTCATTTGTTGCAGAAAAGCTCTTTGCTTGGTATCTGCTTCTAACCCCTCACTACGCTCTCTGCTCTTACAGGCGACCAAGTCTGGTGGAGTTGTTGGCCTTGTCGGACTAGGTAAACCCACAGTCAGCGTGCCCATTGTAAATGCAGCTGTCAGAGAGGTGGACATTCTTGGCTGCTACAGATTTTGTAACACGTAAGATACATTTTCTTTAACTCTATGTATGTTCTAACCAGGTCTAAATTAGGTCGTAGCTCCCAACTATGTCAATCATTGCTCTGAATAGGTTGTATAAATACCTAAACTGTGAGATCAACCGCCATATTTTGAAAACTATTTTTTTCTGAGCACATTCCTCAATGTCGCATGCCTCTGTGTTTGGTGCAGTAAAATTTTGCAATGTGTCTTATTACCGAAAGCAGCAAAGACCGACCTCGGGCTGAGTAGTGTGGGTGATTATCGTGTCATCACTTTGAAGTATTGAAAATAACTCTGTACTCGTAGTAATCCCATGGAGAGGACAACTCCTCACTGCAATGTACTGTCATTTACCCCAGATACCAAGATGCCCTAGACTTGATGGCTACGGGACGGGTTGATGTAAAACCGCTGATTACTCACAGATTTAAGCTAGAGCAGACTGTGAATGCATACAAGGCAGCTATGGAAGGAAGTGGCATGAAGATAATGATAGATTGCTCCAAGTAGGGAAGACAACTACTGGCTGTGGTTACATCTTTTGCTCTGTTTGGTCTCTCTGTGGTAGTGTAGTTGACTGTCAGTTGTATAAATGCATTCATATCTATATATAGAATTTCCTGCTGCTATTGTACTACTTTGTGTTTTACACGTCACTGTTGCTTCATTGATCACGCGTTTCAAATTTCTTTACATCCTCCAATAAAATGAAACTATTTTTTATTGTGTCTTTACATTTTATTTTTTATGAGAAATAAACCAATGTTGTTTGATATGAATATTTATTGTTCACATTATGTTTTGGTAACCTGTCAAGGGAAGTAAGTCGCTGAGTGATACAAACAGACCGACTTCACAAAAAGAGCAGTAGTCTAATTGAATGTAAAGGACAGATTTTTGCACCTGATCAAACTCAGGTAGAGTGAGTCGGTCACACACACGCACACACACGCACACACCCTCACACACGAGAGTAAATAATTAAAAATTATCTTGAAATTAAATATTAACTTGAATCAGGTTGCTGAGTGGTTGGCTAACAGCAATTACTTTTCTATTACCAACGTTTTAGGCTATCTCAACCAATCTCTGCTCACTGGAGACTGGACTTTTATAACATGACCAGGTAGTCCAGCTTAGCTCAGCGGTGTCCTCACCTGACTCAGTTGAGAACCTAGGTCTAAAAATCTGGTACACAGGGCGAAGCCATCACCCATGCACTGAGTGGTGGTAAGAGATAGAATTCAGTCTAACAAATTCACCAATTGGTGGAGTGATGTTTACTTCAAAGCAGTTCAAATTGGCCGTGCATAAAATGGGAGAAATATATGTAAATAATATAAGTTATTTTATATTGGTATTAAGATGGGAGCAGGTCTCGGTGGAAAAAAAACCTGCCATATACCCCTGAAATTCTTTTGCGAGTTAGATTTGTTGGATTGTTTTACAGACCTATCAAAAGTGTATTCGTTAGTTTTTAGATGAGTTTTGTTAGTATAATATGTACCTACATAGAAAAACAGATCTGCTAACATGTTACATTGTTGTTTTTTGGTATGAATATTTTTACATACCCGTTACAGTATAATATTTATATAAGTACGTATGTATGTTTGGTAATGTAAATGATAGTTGAAATTGGCAAAAACACTTTTTTATTCACCCAAAAATTCTTTTATGTATTGTAAAGGAATTTTTGAACAAAAAAACAACATTTTTCGCGTGACAAAAACACATAAATCTCTGTCAGGGAAAAACACTGTTTTTGCGCCAAAATCTCTTTAGGATATTTATGGAGGCTTTTAGCGTGAAAACAGTTTTTTTGCGCAAAAATTCTTGTATATATTATAAAGGGATTTTCGAGCGGAAGCAACATTTTTCGCGCGACAAAAAGCGTATTAATCTTTATCAGGTAAAAACAATGTTTTTGCGCGAAAAATGTTGTTTGTGCGCAAAAATCCCTTTTCGTAAATATATGAAAGTTTTCACGCGAAAACAAGTTTTTCGTCGAGCAAAAATCTGTGCATATATTGCAAAGAGATTTTTGCGCAAAAAACACTTTTTTCGCGCGACAAAATACACGCATCGAACTTTGTCAGAAAACATTGTTTTTGCGCAAAAAACTCCCTTCAAGATACATGTGAAGACTTTTGCGCGAGGAAAAAAAGTTATTCGCGGAAGATGTTAAAAATTATTATAAGGGAATTATTGCGCAGAAAGACAGCATTTTCGATCAAAAAAAAAAACATTTTCCGCTCGATAAAACCTCATTTTTTGTTAGAAAAAACACCTTTTTTGCGCGAAATAAATGTGTTTTTGCTCGAAGATCCCTTTACAATATGTATGAAAATTTTCGTGCGAAAAACACCATTTTTCATTTGAAAACAAGCCGTTTTCTGTCAGCAAACTTTCATTTTCCGCGCGGAAAAACTTTCTTTTTTTGCGCAAAAAACCCTTTATAATATATATATGAAAATTTGATAATTTTATTTGCCGAAGTCGCTGTTGATTCAATAGATAAAGTTTGACGTCACAGTCTAAGTAAGGAAGATCAAATTAACGGTTCATCATAACATGTGAAGTTTTCGTGTCACCACCACTATGTTCACTCCTTGAAACCATAATTGTATAGTTATCAGTATACTGGTTTATAGTGCCTTTATTTACTCTAAGTTATTGCTCATACCAACAAAGTCACAATTGCAAAGAGGGTATGGGAAGAGCATACACTCACGCAATTTCCTTGACAAAGGGAAATTGTCTGCTCCTGTTTCTGGTCCACCTAATGCAAGCACCCTATATTGCAGTGTATTGAATAACCCATGTTTCATGATAGATTAACCATAGTAAAACAGAAGCTTGCGTTAAGAATTTTTACAGCTTCTATCAAATAAACCTGTGCTTCTTGCATTTATGTATTATGAGACACAGCCAACAAAAAAACAAACATAATATAGAGAAACTATTTTATGCAATTTGCATAAGTATAATGGTCTAAAAACTTTTGAGACAATAAAACTACTAGACATATCAAGGTGTGCCGAAGAATAAACTTTGTATTCAATATCTAAGCACATGCATGCAACCAAAGCTACCTGAAAATCACCACAGATTTACAACAAATGCAGTGAATATTGCCAAAAGGTTCTGTGTAACAGTAGACTAAAGTAGATCACACAAAAACATATGCATGCACACAATGAGGCGTGGTGGTAAAATGATGTAATTTGTAGTGTAGACTTTTATCTCCGTAGTCAACCATCAGGCTAATCATCTTGCTCTCTTCTTACTTAGATGTCATAAGTACTCCAGCCAACCACAATATATCAAACTTCAACTCGGCCTAGAAATAAAGAATAGATATGTTGCAGCGCAAACTATCGTGGTTCAGAACATTTTGTTTTAAAACGTCTGAATGCTTTTGAAAGTGCTTTGTGAAGTGAATCATACAGTTTGGAAATTTAAGCCAATTTACATATACATTATTGGTGTGCTTACGAAGAGAAACGTTATTTTACCAAGTAAGTACTGATCAAAAAAGTTTATATGAAATAAATGAGAACAATCATGCATATGATTAAATGATTTCTTTCACAACTATTGATCATTACGCCTATTGAGACCTTTTACAGAGCTCATAAAGAAAATGAGAAAGCCTGTTTTTGGTACAAAAACCATGCTTTTTTCAAACTTTTCAACGACTTCAAAATAGTTTAGATATTTTTAGAACAGCTTAGACTAATTCAAATGGTTCACGCGATTTGCGAATAGCTCATACTATTTCTAAACCATTTAAACAATCTTTTTTCCTTTTTCCTTTTTTCATCGGATTCATTGCAAAACCATCTAGATCATTTGCAAAACAATTATACAGTTTGAAAGCTTTCACAGTTGTTTGACAGGAAATACAGTGTCATTGTATGTAAATTCCACAATTACGAAGGCTGAAATATTTACTGCATTTTCACAATTATTTTTAATGTAGAGAAAATGCCTTGCAAAGCGCAGGGACTATGAGCATCATCTTTTGTTAATTATAACATTTTTAAAATGTTTTACAAGCGGTGATACAGAGTATTAGTTGGTGTGATAGTTACCAACAATAATCATAACAATGATAATTGCATCATTAATGATACCATGTAGTCGACAGTAAAAATGATAATAACAACAGTTTCATTACATAATACTTATTATATTGAGGATGATGATAATCATTATTAAAATAGTTTTATATAGTAAAGATAGAATAGTATGGCGTATTTTCTCACTAGATTATACACGCCTATGGAGTGTACAAAAATACGTGGAAACAGTATGCTGGTTAGAATTAACTAAGTAATTTATTGAAGTTACAACTGAGCTCTCCAGTGGTTTGAAGTCAAATTGTAAAAAAAAAATTGAGTTTTATTATGGGGAATATAAGTATCTGCTATTTGTCTGGTAAAATGCATTGTCAAAATTATGTCGGTAAAAGACGTTCCATTCTTTCCATTTAAACAAACTTTTTGAAAATTACTTTCATCAGTCTGACCATTTTTCTCCTACAAACTCTCAAGGGACTCAATGACAGCTACAACATCAAATAACAGTATTAATTAATGACTATTATCTATCATCATCATTATCATCACAAACAACAACAATTGTAATTAAGTATAATAATAATAATAATATCATCATTTATCAGTATTAATTAACAACATTAACATAAACAGTTGAAGACAGTAGTAGTAATAATAATAACACATATTATAACATGTAAACAATAGTTATATAATAATTAATTAACGTAATAAAAATAGTAAGCTGCTAGCTATTATCTAATAATAATTAATATAATTATTATATTATTATTATTATTATCTTATTTATAATAATAATAATTATAATAATTATTATTGTGTTAATTAATAATAATAATAATAATAATGATAATAACAATTATTATAATAATAATAATAATTGTTATTATTATCATTATTATTATTATTATTATTAATTAACACAATAATAATTATTATAATTATTATTATTATAAATAAGATAATAATAATAATAGTAATGAGATTATTAAAAATAATAAATTATAATCATCATAAATAAATAAATGGTAATAATAATAATAATTATTAATAAATAACTAATAATAATATATAAATAATCAATACTCCTGTTATTTATTAATTGTTATAATAATACACAAGTAAATTAAATGATTGATGATAACTCACTAACTAAGGAACATCAGCACAAATATTATTCAACATTTTGGCTTGGCAGCTCATTTTTGCAGTAGGAAGAGTGGTGTTTGATGAGCAACAGCGTGAATTTCAGTAGAGAATCATAATAATATTGACAAGAAATGAAAATAGTGTGGCGGATAATGACAGCAAGAGCACATAAGTCTGCATTTTGTTGAAGTTGCGTCCCTTGGTTCTGGTCCACCATGTGACAGTATAAGGTATATAGCGAGTGATTACTCTTCCCATACCCTCTTTGACAATTGCTACCAACTAGCTTGCTAGCGTACACTATCGCTAACAATGACATAGTCTCTCGCTCATGGTTATTTTTGTTGGCGAGGAATGATGACATAATGGCTTTTCCTGAAATGTGTTTCCTGTTTCAGGAAGATCTTTATAGCTTTGTGTAGAAACGTGGTAGGGAGCTTAATTTTTTGTGATATACTAATTTCAAATTTGACGTTTTAATTAGCACAAAAATCACTGAGATTGATAGTCATTGAGTAATCACAGAAAGTTGACCATTCAACCACTGCAATCAAATTGATAGCAAGGCCAGTTGATAAGACTGACATATATCATGGAGACGAATTGCTGTTTAGTGTCAGACTAGCCCCTGATGTCTGTTCGGTAGCTGTCAAACACAGCTGACTTGCAGCTAGTCAGTTTGTTGTATTGCAATAAACATCTGCATGCAAGAATGTTGATAAACAATCAATCCATGAAGTAGAGCTATATATAGTAACAATATATCCTTAGTCATGCCATCATTCATAGTATCTACAATGTGCCAGCTGTTATCCTCTCCCAAATGCCAGTGATAGCGTATTTAAGTGGATACAAGCCAAGAACATAATCAAACAGAGTTCCAAGTCCACATCCAGGTACGCCTACTTGAGAGCTATGCTAACTAGTTGTCTAGTCATCAGTACCCGGTATTTTATACTAGCAGGTTTGAAGTGACAAGATGTCTGCTGTACATACAATATTGTTACTAGCTACAGCAATCTTCACAGCTGGTGCACAGCCAACAGTGACTCTAAGCCATGGGGGAAAACTTCAAGGGATTAGTGATACATTTCAGGATGTACCAATGGATGTGTTTGTAGGTAAGTGATGTGGTTGGTGGTCAGCGTTTGTGTGATGCTGGCAGCATCAGTGAGGTGTGCAAGCCATATTGGCTGTTCTTTTTCACAAAACTGCAAAAATATTGTGGAGCAACTGAATTGTGACGGACTAGCATTGACAGATTCGCTTATTTTGTTGATTTTCTCTTCTGTCTTGGTTTTATCGCTTTTCCACTTCTTTACTGCTCCTCCTACTTGAGCCCCCACCTACCAACTCACAACCTTACCCTCTACCGCAGATCTCTCTCTTCTTTGCTCTTATTCAACTTCAAACGCAGCAGATGTTTGCAATGGAAATTTATACAATATTTTGAATTTGTCTTTCTCTGGGACTCCACCCTATTGTGGTAGATTTCAGTGCACTCTAGTGGTAAACGGGTAGTTTACACTAGAAACCTTGCGAAGCAATGCGCTAGACTTCTGCCCACAGCATTTGGTTAATAGCTGTTGGGTAGGAAGTCATACTGTGCCGGTAGCATAGTAAGCAGGGCCGGTATTGACCCCTGCAGGGACAGCCTAAAACTACTAACAGAAGAGCTACGGTCGCTGAGAGCAGCCAGGCAAGCAGCTCCCGCTCCACAGTTGGAGGCAGAGCCTGCAACACGCTGCTGGGGCTGCGGACAACCAGGTCACATGATGAGTACCTGCCCCCGAACTCAGCGTGCAGCTCACTTCGCAAACAACCCCAGACAGACGGGAAACGGCCGGCGCCCGCAGTAGCGCCACCGGCAGCTGACTGCAGCTGGGCAAGCCGGACCACACCCACAACCCCTTATAGTCCTGGAACTCTGAAGAAGAGTGGACAACCTCCCAAGATACAACCGACAGCAACCAACCACAGCTGGACAAGCCAAACAACTCCTGATGCCCCGTACAGTCCTGGAACTCTGAAGAAGAGTGGACAACCCCCCAAGAGAGCGTCAACACCCGCTGACTGCAGCTGGACAACTCCTGACACCCCGTACAGTCCTGGAACTCTGAAGAAGAGTGGACAACCCCCCAAGAGAGCACAGACGCCCGCTGAGGACAGCCGGACAGCTCGACTAGCCCCCATTAGTCCTGTAACTCTGAAGAAGAGTGGACAACCCCCCAGGAGAACACAGACTGACAGTAGCTGGAGAGCTCGTCAACCCCCTTACAGTCCTGTAACTCTAGGAGAGAGTGGACCACCCCCCAGGAGAACACAAATGGCAACGCCACCGTTGGAGCGACCTTACCAGGCCAGCTACTTCCTGGCTGGAAGGTTAGCCGGTAGACCAGCCTCCCTGTTGATTGACACAGGCTGCACCACCAACTTGCTGTCGAAGCATCTGTATCAGCAATTGCCACAGTCAGTGAAGGACACGCTGCAACGCAGCAAGGCTCATGGACTCACGGCTGACGGGTCTAGGATTCCCTGTTACGGTACCCTGCAAGTAAACTTGCAGCTTCGTAAACTGAGAACGAGCGTTAACTTCGTCATTAGTGACATCAATGAAGATGCCATAATTGGCATGCCGTTTCTCACCTTACACGAGTGTGCCCTAAGGTTTCCAGACTCCCATGTCATCATTGACGGACATGTGTTACCTTGCACGGACAAGCACGGGCGGCCACTTAATGATAGTGTCCGTCTAGCGCAAGCAGAGCTGACGGAGGAACCCCCTTACACCCCTGAAGAAGAGGACGTCCCCACACAACCACCCACTGTAGAGAGAACTACAGGTGGAATGTATCAGGCTGTGAAGAGCCCCCCGCCACAGGTAGATGGCAGAAGATTTGAGCCGGATCGGACAACAACTGTAGGAGCTATAGGCAAAACAGTGTTTTCCCCCCCGTTGGCTACACCCATGCGATGGGGAGAGGAGACCCCCACCGCTGGAAAGAGGCAGCCACCCTCCAGCCATCCAACCCCTACAAAGAAAAGTAGACTACCCCGAGGAGCTCCCCGACAACCTCCAGTGAACAGAATCACTGTAGCTGACCGTCTAAAGATGTTGGAGAAGTGGCCAAAACCTCCCAGTACTCGAACCCTTCCTGTTAAACCGGGCAGAGTGAGACAAAGTTGTAAACAACTCTGCAGCACAGACCAGCCACTCGTACCTAGCAGTGACAGTGACAGGACCATCCTCCAACTAGCCATAGCGGCTGATCAATGCATAGAGCTCGAGGACCAAAAGGCGGATTTGCTGCAGGATGCAGGCCTTGATAATTGTCCATCAGCCAACTGTGCAGACACAGAAGTACTGGAAGCGATGCCAACGGCAGAGCTGTATACCAAGGTAGAGAAGGTCAAGCTAGCAGGGAAAGAGAAAGAGGGTGAGCAATTAAATGCAGCATTTTCAAAATGGTTATTTGAGAACTGCACACCACGAGATCCGTTAGCACTACGGAGTGGCAGCCCACCTAGCTATGCTAAACCTGTACCTCTAGACTCACCATGCGCTGGTGACAGTAGAGTATGCGCTCTCCCACGAGTTGGGACTGCTGACACCCTCATAAGGGCGGTAGATAAGAAAGAGCGGGAGATCAAGTGCCCACCGCTTGATGCTGCCTGCCTGCCGGCCCGGGATGACTCCCTACCGGCCCAGGGTCCTCCAGAGATTCAGTCAGGGAAGACTGAGAAGCTACAAGGCAGTAGTTACCCTTGTAGAGCTTACCGAAAGCGAAAGCCTGTGGTGGCAGCTAAGGGTGAACGTCCCACGACGTCTTCACCACCAACCTTAGTGCCACACAGCACAGTGCACCACACCCCGGCACGGGATGTTGCTTGCACCCCCACGGTACAGTGGGAAGAGGAGAGAAGGCGCTGGCTTTCCTTAGAAAAGGAACGGCGGTCTCCTAAAGTTGAGATAAGGAAGGTTCTGCTAGCACTAGAACTTCCAGGGCCACTGCTCGCACCCATACATGACGCTATGGTACAGCAAGCCTCGCTGCACTATAGGCAGCCCATGGACATGTTGCATAAAACTGGTAATGCACGTGTTGCTGTAGACTCACGCTCACAAATGAACGTGACGCCCAAGCTTACCATACGATTGGTACAAGCATCAAGCCTTCCCGTAGAGGAGGAAAAGGAGCTGATTACTAGCTTCCCCTATGATCCAGGAGGAGTTGAGTTATGGGAGGTCACCTGCAAGGGCGACCTTCTCTGGAGAGAGGTGCTATGTCATCTCATGGCATAGTACCTGACTTTATATATAATCAAATATATAATCTGGGTACGGGTGTTACCCCCACACATATCTGCTCTTGATATTTTGTTATTAAAGCCAGGCTATGACTTTAATGGAGAGAGGTATGTGGTAGATTTCAGTGCACTCTAGGAGTAAACAGGTAGTTTACACTAGAAACCTTGCGAAGCAATGCACTAGACTTCTGCCCACAGCATTTGGTTAATAGCTGTTGGGTAGGAAGTCATACTGTGCCGGTAGCATAGTAAGCAGGGCCGGTATTGACCCCTGCAGGGTCGGTAGTGACCTCTACCGACCCGGTACAGCTGTACTGGGCCGGCACAAGATGGCCGCCTTAGACGAGGATCTGTAAAGATGTCCAGGAACTTAGTCAAGGTCGTAAACAGGAAGTGCCTACCCTTAAAGTACCAACTTAGTGGACCTAATTCTATATACAGCCTGGGAACCCTGTAGGAGCCGTCATTGGACAGTTAGGAGAAAGGACTCCGCCCTTAGCCACTTGGCACCTCCTTGTATTATCTTGCATTGCATTGTGATTGGTTGAGTATTTATATAATTAATGTCATTGGTTGAATTACTTCCTGTGCATTGTCTCTTATATGTTTTGTGTTCCTTAGCTCTCCTATAAAAGGAGAGCTCCTACTGTTACTCTGTGCATTCATTACAATGAGCCATAGCATGTATTCTTATATTGCTAAACACCTAGAGGAATAATTACCCTCAGGACTGCTTTGTAATAAAGCCACTATAGCAAACACTACTCGGTACTGTTTGTCTGAGCCATGGGCTCTTGCCTTACCGGGTAATTCGGTTGCCCTATACAGTTGTCACTGTCGGTCAGTACAGTGTCCCCTCTGGAGAGAGGTAGAATACTCGAGACTAGTGGATGTCCGTGGTAACAGACCGGAATCCATTACAATACCCTTATATAGTTATGTAATATCCGAGGGAAACGTAATAAAAGTCAGACCTACTTGTGCGACCTGGCAGAGCAACTTTAAGTATCGAATCTTGGAGGAATAAATCAATTTACCACTGGAACCATATCTCACATGTTGAGCCTGCTGGCTAACACTTGAAGGAGTGTTCTGTGAGGAGACTTTGGAAGAAGAGGTCACTGAGTGGAATCTCAGTAGCAGACTCTGCTGGGAGCTGTGGGTCTGGAGGAGTAACAGTAGAGTTTGTGTATAACTTGCTAAAAAGAGCTAGTGGTTTAGCTCTTGTTGCTTGACGAACTGCTGCGTTGGTGTTGATGCTCTGTAACCCTGTAGTTGTAAACTTGCTGGAGCTTGTGTGGTTAAAGCTCTTACCTCCATTTTAATCTGAGTAATGTTACACATTGCTATAATGTAAGTGATATGAACTGTGGGGTGTTTTAGGAGTCAGGTATGCTAAAGCACCTGTGGGAGGTTTGAGGTTTAAGAAACCAGAAAATGTAGATCCATGGAAGGGAACCATTGAGGCAACTACCATTGGTAACAGGTGCCCACAGATGGATATGTTTGGAAATGGTCAGAACAACTTTAATTGTACGTTTGGTTATTGATCACGATTGGTTAATGTGTGTTTGAATCTCCATATTACACATTTACAATGGTGAGTCACATGGTGGTTATATTATAGCTATGAGCTATCTGTTTATTTAGTCACCCAGTTTGTTGGTGACGAAGATTGTCTCTTTCTGAATGTAATCGTACCTGGTGGTGTGAAAGCTGGAGCTAACAAACCTGTCATGGTTTGGATACACGGCGGTGGATACTCGAGTGGAACTGGCACATGCTACATTGGTGGAGCTTTCGCTGTAGCTGGAGATGTCATTGTGGTATCCATCAACTATCGCCTTGGTGTACTAGGATTTCTGTCTACATCTAAAGGTAAAGGGTGTACAACTCATGCATTCTCGGAATTATTCCCGGAAAAGTGGCTTACACACATTTATATATATACACGGTATCTGCTTCCTCTTCAACACCTTACATGTTTATGGCTCGAGAAAACCTTGTTTTATTAGGAACTGGCAATTATGGTCTCTGGGACCAAAGAGCTGCTATATTGTGGGTTAGAGAGAATATTGCACAGTTTGGTGGAGATCCAGAAACTATTACCATATTTGGAGAGTCAGCTGGTGGAGGCAGCGTGTCAGCACAGCTTTTGGGACAGCACAATGATGGACTTTTCAAGAGAGGAATAACACAGGTAAATGCATCAATCAGACCAAACTTCAAACCCATCACAGAACGTGCCCTCTGTGCTTGTCTCTAAGTTTTACTACCAAAAGCTTTAATGAGAATGTTTGCCTGAGCCATCCATATACACATTTCATCTGATAATATCTGCTCTTCTGCTGCGTATCAGCAACAATATTCTCAAACCTACTTTTTAAATTATTTTGACATTTCTTAACAATTTTTCTTCATTCAAGAACCAAAAACAGAAAATAGAACATTATACGGCCCACTAGCAAGATGATGGAAATAATTGCTGATAAAAAAAACCTGCCAAATTATTTGCAAGAATTAACACTTTTTCAGCATTCCTGAATCAATATTCAGAGAGTTTTTCATCACAAAACAATTACCAAAAATTTATGTAAATAATGTGATATTAAAACTGCATTAAGTAATCTATTTCCACCTAAATTGAATATTTATTTATAACACTCAGCAAAATTATCAAAAAGGACATCTGGTTTAAAAACTTAGTTGTTTCAAATGGAGACTAAAGATTCTTCAGTTGTCTAAAAAACGTGTTAGTCTTTGAGTGAAATTTTTTTTCTACAAATAACTTCAATTGAATTGTTGTTTATACTTGGTCAGTACAATTCACACAGCCAAACAATACTAAAAAAGTGGTAGTTAAATGGATAATCACTGTTCCAATTTCTTTCAAGTCCTTTTCAGAGTTTTAACACTTTTGGTTTTCATTGTTAACTAGCCTGAGTTGTGCTTGTTCACTTCTCAGTAACTTAAATAGTCATAGTCAGACCTAATTAGTTTAGGCTTCAAAATCTAAATTGCTAATTTATCATGCGTAGTATTCCTAGAAAACACGGACTATTGTCAATACTTCCTTGCTATTCTCTTTGCTTCACACTTGCTGGACAATTTTGTGACAGAACCATGTTCTGTCAGTTAGAAAATTAACTGCAAGTGACCCAATGGGTTTCTCTCGATTTTCTCAATCAAATTATTTTAAAACAGCCTAAACACCAACTCACTTGCCAATTATGTTTTCAAGTGCATTGCAACAATATTGTTTTCGTTTCAGTCAGGAACTGCATTTATGATGTTTGATATACCGGAGCATTTGAAGACGAAAGTAAAGACGACAATTCTTGCCCACAAGAACTGTGCCATAGATACGGATGTCTATGAGTGCTTGAACAAGATGTCTGCCAAAGAGATTGTTTCTGAACTGCAGCTGCCAACATACATGGTCCCAGTGGCCGATGACAACTTTTTCTTTGAGTCTGTTAAAGACCGCAGTTACAAACCCGCTCATCGGTGAGTTTATGAGCAGTAGGGTTGGTAGGGGAAGTAGTAGAGGTAGTAGAGGTAGTGCAGATAGTAGAAGTAATCCAGGTAGTGCAGGTAAAAGAAGTAGTGGAGGTAGTTCAAGTAGTGCAGGTAGTAAAGGTGGTGTAGGTAGTTCAGGTAGTTGAGGTAGGTAGTGAAGGTAATGCAAGTGGTGGAAGTAATGTAGGTAGTGCAGCTAGATCAAGGAATGCAGGTAGTACAGGTAGTGGAGGTATGGAGGTAGTGGAAGTAGTGGAGGTAGTAAAGGTAGTGGAGGCATGGAGGTAGTAAAGGTAGTGGAGGCATGGAGGTAGTAAAGGTAGTGGAGGTATGGAGGTAGATGAGGTTGTGAAGGTAGCAGTGGTAGTAAAGGTAGTGGAGGCATGGAGGTAGATGAGGTTGTGAAGGTAGCAGTGGTAGTAAAGGTAGTAGAGGCATAGAGGTAGATGAGGTTGTGAAGGTAGCAGTGGTAGTAGTATAATATGAGCATATCTGCATACTTGTGTCTAAGGACAAGATGGATCTCCTATTTCCAAGGCCCATTCCAAATGCCTTTTTGATCACCAGGTGTCCATGAAAGCCTTTACAGGTACTTTTTTGTGTGCACCAGGTGTTGATTATGCCAGTTGATATTGTAGTGCTTGTATATTGTATAAGATTATGATTATAATCTGTATTTATTGTGCTGCGGTTGGTTACATTGGAGTCTGTATCACGGTTTTGATTGTTGTTCGACTAGTGTATGAGTATTGGAGGTAACTTTTTTTAAATAATGGGTATAAAAAGTAAAATGTTGTATTTTTATAAAGATGTTGATAGGCAAGATGTCGGGAGAAGAAGATGTGGAAATGAGAGCGATGAATGAAAAATGATACGGTTGATGGTAGCGGGAGTGATATAGTACATAATGTTCTGCAAAGTCTGAAATAAAAAATGATAATAGCTATGATGATATTGGTACTTGTCATAGTTTTTCTACGTTACCTGGTTTCGTATGTATGAAAGCGTTATTGAAAAACTACAAAAGAAAAAGAACTCTTCCGTTTAAATCATAAATGAAAATATATGTGGACGACGAACATCTAATTAGACATGGATGGTAGTGCTGAAGGATTTGACGTGAGGATGCGTTCGCCTTTTATGGCAATGATTGCAGGATCGACCGGTTGTGGGAACATGCAAACGATGTTACAAATGAGTGAAGCTAGTCAGACAATAGCTCATCCTCAACTGGTAGAAATACATTACTGTTAACAGTGCCTATCAAAAAGCCTTTGACGACGTATCTGGAGTATTATTTGATAAGGGAATGATAGATTTAACGGCGAGTTTCCCAAAAAACAGATGGTCAATAATTGATCACTTGATGAATGAAATTTCCGGTAAAGCTGATGCCAATGCTTTGTATACGAAACATAGTCATCACTTAGATATAACTGTCTTTTTTGTTGTTCAGAATCTGTTTTTGAAAGAAAATTCTACTATTTCCTTTAACAGTCACAAATTTTTTTTTCAAAACTGCCTAAGATGCTTCTACAGTTATCTATTTGGCTCATCAATGCTTTTCCGAAAGAACAAAATATGTACAAGAAGCCTTTGAACAAGCAATGAAGAAACCTTAATGTTTGTCACAGACTATAAGGAAACTTTGTATCGGATGATCCTATGATGTTATGTGTTGTTATTGCTCAACAACTCATACGTTTCACTTCGAAAGTCTGTAATAGATAATGCAAAGAAAGGACTGATTATGACTCTGACGGAATAAGCTAAAGCTGTTATAAATGAAACAATACCATCGTCGACGGCTCAGTGTAATCCTTTGCAGCAAATAGCAAAGAAAATCGCTTGCTCGGTCAGGAAATCGACAATAAGCGTTGTAGAAAATTGTAAAGTCTGACATTTTATTCTTTCCGTTGAATAGAATAATTCAATTTTTTTGCGAGACAGCCGCTGTATTTATTTAAGAGGGGATGCAGAGATCTCTGATCAAAAGCTCCCCATCCACCATACATCTGTACTAGGCCACCAAATCTTACCGGTTACGCTCCATCGAAGATCAGATTTTTGCAACAAATTTGCACTTTTATAACGTATGACACTTCCCGGTGGGAAAGCGTACAGGTGGGCTACGTTAAAGAACGCCTTCAACTGCTTCATACTCTTGCTCACCAAGCTGCTGCTGCTGCTAAAGCTGCTGTGGGCATCAGTCATGCAAAAAAGCACTTCTCCCATCTTTGTTTTTCCCATGTAGATCAAAACCATTGGAACCGCGTGCTTAGCTTTGTTCACGAGCAATCCTACGTTAGTTGAAATGTCATTCTTCACTCGAATTGGCCTATTTTTATTTTGATAGTTGTAGATGAAAGTGCACCTTTTCTCATCATGAAGCTCAACAGTGAACACCTACATAACTGTGAGCTCGTGCAGATCACAAATTTTTATTTGGTTTTTGATGGTTTGTCATTTGGTGTGCGCTCAGTGCGTTTAGTAGAGAAACACTCTTTTGGTGAGAGCACTCAAATTATTTACGCAGACTTTGTGAAAGGGTATCTTGACTTGGTGGAAAGGCACAATCTCTTCAGCATCTATCATGGCTCTTTTTTTGGCAAGATAAGGCATTACTATCATCCATGGTCACATCAGATTGCTCTTGTTTTCGCTCTGCCAAGTCTTCAGCATGATGTTTTGACGGTAGAAAGTGTAGGGGGCTGTCGTGAGGTAAAGTTTTGTCAGAGTCGCATTCTCCCACTTGATCGATTAGCGGTGTTTGTGGCATTGGTGGAGAAGTGAATTCCTGGGTCTCTGGTGCGTCAATCATCTATTGACTTTCAATCATTTCTCTAGCCATTCCAAAAATATAGTAATGGTCAATTATTATTGTTGGATTAAAAATAAATAAAATCTAGTTGTTAAGTATATCCCAAGTAGAACCCACTGGCTGCCTCCATGACAAGAAAAAGAATTTTTTCAACGTCAAAGACTGTGCAGTCTTGAAAGCAAACTAGCTAGGCTCTGGGAGTACACCTTCTCCACAGCACAACTAGTTGAGTTCTTCAACTAGTGTGAACTGATTATTAATTGATTCTTACCTTATTGTTGATAGTCCTAGTAGTTGCGGCAGATGTTGTTCCTTCAGTCACTGTTGCTGGAGTGGATGCTTTCGGTGTAAAAACAGTAACTCTTTAGTAACCAAAGTTTTACCAACTGACGTATCCCTACAGCCAATGAGAAATCATCCAAAACCCCTATATAAAACTGTGGTGGATTTTAGCGTACACATCCTCTGCGCACAACCAGTACTACATCCTGGCTTCACTACAATAGCCATTGGATAGCCAGGATACCCAGTAATTATTACCAAGTGGACGGTGACTGTATTTATTCCCATACCGACCCTGTGTACACCCATACCGACCCTGTGTACCACCTATACCGACCCTGTGTGCACCCATACCGACCTCACTGGGCCGGCAGGAAGTGAGTCAGCAGAGCCTGAGATCTCAAAAGTAGCCTGGAAGAACCTAAGAGCCATCTGCCGGAAGTAGCCACCCTTACCCCTCACCAAAGATGCTGGATCAAGAGCTGGAAGGACTGAGGACCCAGAGACTAGATGTGATTGGTTAAAGAGACTATGACCCCGTCTATTACCACAGGGCGCCTATTCCTTTTAAGCCCTTTACTGTAACCTTACTCGTTATGTATTTATATATTTACTCTCATTGGTGTATATTGTGATATTGTATTATAATTGGATGATTGTTCTTGTGCACTGCCTATAAAAGGCAGAACTTTGGCCATAACAGTCAGTTGTAATTGGGATTTCTTACTAACTCGTTTTATTCTGAATGAATAAAGGCATGTGGGCTCAACTACTTTGAGATATGCGTCTGAGCCGAGGGCTCACAATTGGTTGCAGAGTAGCAATACTCTGTCTGATATACATTCGGTACCTCACCGACCCTGTTGTTGTAACAGGTTAATCTAACAACTGGTGGCAGCAAGCTACCAACCTCAGCTAGTGATTTTACACCCCCAAAATCCACTACAATACAGTGTAATTTTTGCATAAAAACGTTTTTTAGTGGTGTGAAAATAATATAATATAGAGTGATTCTCGCACAAACAAAAATCTTTTAGTCATGCAAAACTTCTTATATGTTATACTGTAAAGGATTTTGTTGTGAGTTACCCAAATCGCTTCACCGACATTGAGGAAAGTTGCTCGTATTGTAACAAAGACAATACAGCGTTGCTGAGTGCGGAACAAGTGATAGCGTTAGCTCTCAGTGTAAGGCAGGTAATTACAGTTATCCAAAGCTACCGGTACGGTGATAGAATCCTCTAACGTACAAAGGTAACAATGTAGGCTAATAGCAGTAGCAATACGGTAATGACAGTTCTTTGCTACGGGAGAACTGTATTTATGCAGAGAGATTCGGTTTAGACAAGGTATGCAAAGTTGTCTCCAAGAAACATGTTATAGACAGCTTAGTGCTGTGGGCAAAGCAATCACACTAATCAGACGAGTTTCAGGTGTAATAATAGTATATTATCAATGATATACAAAACCTTGCAAGTAGATATAATCCACGAAGCGTATAATAAACTTGACGTTAATTAGAATACCCGCTAATTCAGTCCAAGTAAATCCCAGAATACGCTACGTTATCTCCAAACGCACAAGGTGAATTCTATACCAACTCTCAACTAACTCTGAAGCAATGGGCGATCTGCCCTTCTATTTATAGAAAATACAACAGTTGAGATTAGATAATAATGATGGGATAAAACTTGTACAACAATGATTGGGTAATACAAAAGCAATCGCATTAGAAATCACGTCTCAACAGCGGCAGATATAAAACATATAGATGAACAATAGCATATCGCTAAAATAATTGCAAAAGTTGATAATAATGTAGGTCAAACATGGTGGAATTCAACTACCCTAGCTTGGTTCTCCTCCGCTACGGTCCTGCGTTCGTCTGGCTCTTCTCTACAGGTAAGGATCTTGGTCTTGACTTGTTGCTAGGCATTCGTCAGGTCACAATCATCTCGAACTTTTCCTGTACGCTTCTTCGTAATAATTAATAGCCCATTGTCAAGCGCACGTCTGCTCTGTACAATTCCATTACAATACTGTGAGTTTTTTGAAAAGACATTTTTTTAGCCACTCAAAAATCCTTATATAATATAGTGTATTTTTCGAGCGAAGAAAAAGTTTTTTTGTCGCACGAAAGTTACGCTATATTTAATAGGGATTTTTTCGCGACTACAAAAAATTTATACACAACAAAGAATTACTGTATACACATAGAAAGCATCCACTCTGGCAACAATGACTAAAGGAACAACACCTACTGCAACTACTAGGACTCTCAGAAATAATGTAATAAATTATAAAAATTTATTTTACACTAGTTGAAGAACTCAACTAGTTGTGCTGAGGAGAACGTGTGCTCCTAGAGCCTAGCTAGGTTGCTCTCAAGACTGTAAAGTCTTTGGCATTGACAAAATTGACTTTTTGTAAGAGAGGCAATGACTGGGCTCAATTGTGCTTAGGTTACTTGCGCTGGGGAGAAAGTGTACTCCTAGAGCCTAGCCATTTTTATCTCAAGACTACAAAATATCTGGGTTTTAAAAAAATTGCTTTTTTGTCTGATAGACAACAACTTGGTTCTAACTATTTATTATTAATTATACTTTAGTAGTTCACGCTGTGGAGAAGGTATACACCTTGAATCTATTTAGCTTGCTCTCGACACTGTGAGGTCTTTGCCATTGATAAATGCAAATTTATCCGAAAGTGTAATAAATTTTCTTTATTGTTAATTTATTATTCATTATTAAGGTAGCTAAGACCTATTAATTAATTTTTATCCCCATTCCGCTTCAATATTTATTATCATTTATAAATAGTTTTTATATTTTTCTTTTAGATCAATATGACCTCAACAACAACATCAAAAAAACTACGTTTTAAGGACTTTATTCCTCACGAGTATCACGAATTTGTTAAAGACAATGTGATCATACCAAACAGCCAATCAAACTAGTGACTTTCCAAGCTATTCTCTTCTGCGGGACACAATACATTCTGAATATAGCTGAACTAGAAGATGAAACAATTGCTAACACTTTTCGTACTCTTCAATACATGCGGACTACATCCTAACCAGATGATGAAATGGTTTCAATGTGGGAAACACTTTCTGTCAATTTTCCTACTGTACTATGTCAAATATTCTAGATGTCAATAGCTATTTAAAAAAAAAATTATAAATACTTCTAGAGATAAAACTTATTTTAAAAATTTAACTCAATATAAATGGACAACAAAATATTGGTGCGCTATCAAACCCGAAATAACTCGATATTTATAGGTAAGTAGTGAAACAGAAATGTCTGTATGTTCACTAGAATGGCTTGTTAAAGTAATTAATAAATATTTACCATAATTTTATGTTTTCTATTTTATACGTTGTGTGTATACCTGTAATAAAACCTATACTTGAACACAATAACTATTTCTTTGTACAAACGTACGTTATCCTTTAGAAAAACAAATCAACAACCAATAATAAATTATCTAGTTTGTACCAACTTACATCAGTCCAACAATCAAAACCGTGGCACAAACCCCAATATAAGCAACAGCTGCACAATAAATGCGTAGATAATAATCATATACAATATTGTAATTGATTTCGGTCTTGTTTTTACGAATATCCACTGTTTTCAAGTATTATGCCTCTCTCTAGAGGGGACACTGTGCTGCCCAACAGTGACAACTAGGTAAACGCAGCCGGATTATTCGGCATAGGCAGAGCCCAAGGCTCAAACAAACTACACGGAGTGCGGTTTGAATAATGGCTTTATTCCTCAACAATCAAAGTCCTAAGGTGGTAATCCTCTAGGGTGATCGGCAAGACATGAGAAATGAATGCAATAAACAGAGGTAAAGTCAGCCCTTTTATAGGTGAACTAACCGGAACTAATTAGCATATAATATATAATAGCAATAGCACAGGAAGTTGATAAACCAATACAAAGAGTTATATAAATAAGCAACGAATCAGGTAAGGTAAATATTTAAAAGTAAATGGTGCCAAGTGGCTAAAGGGCGGAGTCTGGTCTCCATTGTCTAATCATACATCCTACAGGGCTCCCAGGCTATATACAGTTTATGGTCCACTTGTCTGGTCATCTGAGGAAGAGTACTTCCGGTTCTCGGCAATGATTAAGATCCTAGGTAAGTTTGAGGTTCCTCCTCTATGGCGGTCATCTTGTGCTGGCCCAGTATAGCTATCCCAGGTTGGTAAGAGGTCAATAACGGCCCTGCAGGGGTCAATACCGGCCCTGCATACCATGCCACCGGCACAGTATAACTTCTCACCTATACAGCAGTCTACCAAAAGCTGTAGGTAAAAGTCTAGCACATAATTCTCAAAGGGTGAAGACTAAACAACCCGTTTACTGTGAACTTGCACCGAAATCTACCACATTACAAAAACACTCCAGTATCAATTGGGATAATCAACAACTGGTGCACACCAAAAGGTACCTCTAAAGGTTCTCATAGACACTTTGTGCTCAAAAAAGCACCTGGAACCAGGAGAACCATCTTGTCCTTAGACACCAGTATGCAGATCTGCTCCTATTAGGTTGGGTAGGTAGTGCAAGTAGTGGAAGTAGTGTAGTAGTTTTCCACCTTCTACTACGACACAACGGTATCACTCCAAAAACTTCTTCACTAATAATTCGGAGTCACTCCGAATTGACTTTAGCAACCTTCACGAGGTCCTGGACCCAGACACAAAATGACAAAGTTTTCGTTAACAATATTTATTTCATAATCTATTTAGCAAGATATAAGGGTATTTAGCAAGATCCACCAGACTTCTGCTTCAAAAGCAAAAACGAAGCTCCTTTTATAGGAGAAGCAGAAGAAAGTTCATCCCCTTATTAGGGTGAACCAATCATATAATACAATAGTAAAAATGCAGCACTCACAATATACAATACGATTTTATACACAAAGTCAGCCAATCATAATAGTAAGCACATGTCAATTTGTGCTGGGCATCTTTTCCCGCTCTTTTTCCTTGCTTGGTACTTTTCCAATCCTTATTAGGTCATCTGTCACTTAGCTGGCTCTCCAAGCCAACGTACTCTTCTCAGCTACTTCCTGAGGTGGGCATCCAGCCCTATAGGCCCAAAGCTATCTGTTCCAACTCCTTTGTATACTGGCCCGCGGTAGCTGACCCGGGGTAGACCCGGGGTAACATGGGGTAGGTTCTATATGATGTATAGGGTCTATATAGGGTCTATACAGGGTAGGGGTCCTCAGTATCCGTATTCGTGGGGGAATTTGTATCGAGGCGGAAGGGGAAGGGATCAAGGGTTATGTCTGGCTTGTTGGTGGACAGGACAGGGGGCGGAGGGGGTGTGGGTTGGGGGGGGGGGGGGGTTGACTATCTCATGTAAATCTCTCACAGTAGTACATGTAGTGAAAGTAGCGTATGTAGTGCAGGTGGTTGAGGCGGTGATGATGGTAGATGCCCTTAATATACATCAGATATGTAGACAGTAGAGGAGAACGAGATAAATAACTGTGTTAGAGGTAGCAGAGGTAAAAGTAGGTTTTATACAATGATCTGCAATCAACTTATTACTTTCAAATAATATAAAAAAGATCTTCCATTGCCATAGATCTCTTGCTCATTTGGAATGCATCTTTAAAAGTAAGCATCTCTCTTTTAAAAAGAAAAGCCCAATTAAGTAATTTAAAACTACTATGAGTTCTGTTAGTAGTAGTATAATGAGTGCTACTCAGGTATAACTTTACCAAACATTCCATTACAGGTTTGATTTGATGGCTGGTTTTAATGGACAAGAAGGAGGTCTCTTTTATGAGTTTGAAGTGAAGATGATTGCAGCAGGACTGAATAAATCGACGGATGAAGGAGTTGAAATGGAGTTTGTAGAGAACTACCTCAAGTACAAGTGTAAGACGGAGCTGACTCCTCTCTCTCCCAACTTGTGCGCTGATTTTATTATAAAAACATACAAGATTCAAGAAGCAGAAAATGATAAAGAGAGGGCCTTGAGGCTGGCTGACTTCCTGGGTAAACTTTAAGTTATGTTTTTTATTGTCTTTCATTGTTTTTGATTTACTGATGCAAAGGATCACAACATCGTGTTTAAATCAATATCAACCAATTAAATGAAAGAAATATACCTACCATCTTGTTTACCAATCATCACCCGCCTCTTTGCAGGTGAGCTATTCTTTAACATGGACACCGCTAACCAGCTGGAACAGCACGCCTCAAGTGACAAATCAACTTTCGCATACTATTTTACCTACGTGTACAAATTTGCTGTAAAAAACCCCCTATGGATGATGCAAGACTGGATGAAGACAGGAGCTGATCATGCAGATGAGTTGGAATTTGTGTTCAACGCGGCAGAAATTTCAAAAGAAGTGGCTAGAGGTGGCATCTGGAAAGGTGCTAGAAACTTTACTTGTGCTAGTACAGGTTCATGTATGGATTTGTTTAAAAATTGGCATGGAGCCAGAAATTTTCAAGTACTGGCGCTATATTCTTTTGTAGAAATGATCTCAGCCGATCCGTCAGGGGAAGTTTTCTTTGGACAGCAGCACAAGCATAGTTCCCTTTCAACAGAAATGGTGAAAATGTGGACAAACTTTGCTAGATCCGGGTTTGTACAGCAAGCAAGAATTGTTTGCTTTTCTTACATTTTTATGTAATTGATTTTGCTAGTTACTAAAAAATCCTGTTTAAAATTAATAGTTTTTATTTGATAGCTTTGACAAATAAATACAAACTGTCATTGAAAATGCAACTCAATCGTTTGTTTCCAGTAATCCTAACAAACCAGCTGCTCTCTGCTCAAAGATGCCAGAATGGCCAGAGTTTACTCCAGAATCCAACAATTTCTTGCGGATAGATGGGGAGAGTTTCGACATCATATCCACCCCCCATAGAGAGCGATTAACCAGTGTGAGAGAGAATTTAATGCAAGCTAGAGACCTTCAGTTGGATGCCAACATTGATGAGCCAAAACAGAAGCAAGGTGAATATTTCTATCAGTAAAGCATTTTGTAAAATTGTTTTGTTTTCTATCACGCGACTTTTAAAGTTGAGTGAATATTAAAATAAGAAAAAAATAGTTGGTGTAATTTTGAGTAAAAAAGATGACTGGCTAATCGTGACTTAATACTAACCTAAATAACTTCTTTATGCTTTAGCACCTTTCAACTAGTTAACAAGTTTGTCATTATCTAATTTTCTATTACTTTGCAGTTGGTGCTACATATTTTCTGTTTTTACAATAAATGTATTTGAAATAGAAAAACATCACAGTTCAAACTTGTTAAGCGTTCCAACTATTGTTCAGTAAAAGATATTCATTTTCTCTCAATAATGGTATATGCTGCAAATGTACAAGGATTTTTATCAATTGTAATAATTAATTTTGAGTTCATATATGTATTTTTTTCAGCTGAGGCTAGCCAAGAAGAAAAGAAACACGATGAGCTGTAGAACATGAATGAGTATTTGATAAAAGTAGTAAGATATGTACAGATCTGCACATACGTTACTACTGATACAACATTTGACTGCCATCACCAAATATTACTGATCGGTTGATCTGTAGCAATATTTCTCTCCATACCAACCAATGCTACGCTATGGCACCATTTTGGATGCTCATAACCTCTGGACTTGTTTTGTTGAACAAAGATTTATACCGTTAGTTTTATGCAGAGTTAAGGCACCACCTATTGCTAGACTAAATTGAACTTTATTTTTATAGGTCAATCGGTAAAAATGTGCATTGTGAACCATTTTAAATAAAATCATTGTGCAAAAAATTCAAAAAATCTGAAGGGACTTTGCATCACAACCAACAAATAATATTGATGTATTCATGCAGAATTAGTATGTGCAAAATATCGTAACATTTAGTAAGTATAATACACATTTATCATACGAAAACAAGTTTAGTGATTATTAATGTAAAGGCTTGCAATGGATTTGATCTGCTTCCACAGTATTGTAGTGAAATAGTGTGATGAAATTGTTTTAAAGCTTTTGTGAATCCAATTGTAACCTCTGTATCCAAACCTGACCACTCACCACCCCTTTTGATGAAGATACTCTTCCTCCACCCATTCCTTCTACTCTGTCTTACACCCCTGTCCTACACCCTTGTCCAACACCCCTGTCACCCCTGTCCTACACTCCTGTCCGACACCCTTGTCCTACACCCCTGTCATACACCCCTGTCCTACACCCCTGTCATACACCCCTGTCCTACACCCCTGTCCTACACCCCTGTCCTACACCCCTGTCCTACACCCCTGTCATACACCCCTGTCCTACACCCCTGTGCTACACCCCTGTCCTACACCCCTGTCCTACACCCCTGTCCTACACCCCTGTCATTCCGTCCACTCTCTCCTACACCCCTGTCCTACACCCCTGTCCTACACCCTTGTCATTCCCTCCACTCTCTCCTACACCCCTGTCCTACACCCCTGTCTTACACCCCTGTCATTCCCTCCACTCTCTCCTACACCCCTGTCCTACACCCCTGTCCTACACCCCTGTCCTACACCCTTGTCATTCCCTCCACTCTCTCCTACACTCCAGTCCTATACCCCTGTCACCCTCTTCCCTCCTCTCAAATGTGAGCATTCCCAAAAGTAGCCAGCAACTTTCCCCTCCCTTCCTTGCCTGTCTTAGCAGCCTCACCCAGCAGCTAAACAATCCTCTACATCCCCTCTCCCTCAAATAAGCCCTCTTTCACTTCCAACTCAGCCAGGTAAAATTCCTACAATCTAAATCCCCCCAATCTCTTTCCCACATTCCCTCAGTTTCCATCCCATAACATAATTAGAAGCTCCCTTTGCCCTTGCTAAACAATGGTAGAAGTTGTCACTGATTCGACCTGAGTTGTCTTTCCTTGAGGGGGAACAACTCCCCAGAAGTAGATGAACGAAAGGCACCAGAACTGAGAAGGCTGAGCAAAGATGCACCGAAGTATTCAATAGGCAGACGCAGTGGGATGAGTTATACAAACCACTAATGCTCCCACCCAATGAGGAGCCAATCAAATGATGTTATTTTCAACTGCACCCTAACTATGTAGCCAAGAGCACAATGCTCATTATTGTAAGTAGATTGCTAGCTTCCATATTTTCACACGTATTAAATTATTGTAAAATTTTATCGTGAGCTGGTTTTTCTGGTCAGTTGCCTTGGTGACATCTGGTAGTTGGTTTGGGAATCTGTTGGATGTCGAGCCTAGGTCGAGTCAAGCTTATGTTGAGCCCGAGTTGATTTGGCCAAAAACACTATCTTTAATTGAAAAAGAGGCAAATTCTTGCTATTAATTCTATTAATAGAGCAACCCCGCTGCATAACACCGTTATTTTCCTCACTGGTACAGACGAAATAGATAAAAAGTTGCTAAAGTTCTCAACAGTATCTACAATGCATTGCATAATACACTTTGTGACACTTAAAGTCTTTCAACAAGTTCCTGAGATATTCCTGAGTCAGGGTCAGTCCAAGTCCAATTAATCACTGGATGAAGTTTCTTAAAACCTTTCAGTTTCCAGCTCAGACATCCCATGTGTAATACTTCGTTGTTCCGCTCGCATTTTGCAAAGTTCAATTTATGAGAACGGCAAATGCGTAAAAATAATAAACAAAGGATATGCCAAGTTTTTGATGGGCCTCAGCAAAGGAAATAACTGGGATATTTATGAATTTAACAAACCATAACAAAATAGCGTAATGGATTTTGGTCTGCTTTTCTCAAAATTCCACTAACCTCAAGTATTATACCTTTCTCCAAAGGGGACACTGCCCCAGTATGGCAGTGACAACTAGTGTTCAATAACTGCCGGATCAGTTGGCAAGCACGGAGCCCACGGCTCAGACAAACTACACCAAGTTTAAGCTTGAATAGTGGCTTTAATCATAATTAGAGCAATAATGGCAATCCTCTAGGGTGGTTGGCAATACATAAATGAATGCGATGGAATACAAGAGCTCCAGCAATTATATAGGCAGGCTGGCAGGAAGTTATTTGCATATTAGATATAACAATACATGCACAGGAAGTAATCTGACCCATAACTATTGATATATAAATATTCAACAAATCATGCGGTAGCATAAGGTTAAATAAAAATGGTGCCAAGTGGCTAAAGGGTGTCGCCATGTCTCCATAATCCAATCAGAGACTCTCCAGGGTTCTAAGGCTGTACTTAACCTTTGGTCGATATATCTAGTAATCCAAGGAAGGGTACTTCCTGCTCTAGGGTTAGTGTAAGATCCTATATAGTTTTAGAAAAGTTTGGTAAGGCAGCCATATTGTGCGGGCCTAGTATCAGCATATCGGCTCAATCAGGGCTCACTACCCGCCCTGCAGGGTTCAAGACAGGCCCTGCAAGTTGTGCCACAGGCACAGCAAGTTATTCTACTGGCACAGCATCTTTACAAGGGCTGGGGGTAGACTTCCAGCGCTTCTCTGATCGATGTCTGATAGCAAACAAACAGTTTATTAATGGCAATCGCCAATATCTACCACAATAGCATATAAATACTAACCAATGACATAAAAGCAATAAGAGCTCCAACCAATGATAGCTACTAGGTAATCGCTAGTAAATATCAGCACATGTACCAAAGGAAGTGGTTGGTTCCTGACAGTGGTTACTCAATAAAACATAACTGTAGTTTCTCAACATAAGATAGCTTTGGCTTCTTGGCTCATGAGCTCTTTCCATATACTCTGTTGCCTTGTTATTTGGCTCAAGGCCTCCTAGGCTACATTTAGCTTGGTTTCTGTTCTCTCAGTGTCAGTCATCTGTGTTTACAGATACAAGGTTTTACTACAATAATCCGGAGTAGTATCCAAGGTCAGGGGGGTAAAGACAAGGTGTTACCCAGAGTTGGGGGAGCTATAGTTGTTATGTCATTGGCTCAATACAGTATTGACTGCCATTGGAGGTATGTGGCGGTATAAAACTAAGTATCCCCCAAATCCTTTCTAAATATCGTAACAGACTCAAACAATAAAGATTCAACTATGAGTGCTTTGATTTCATTGGTTGTAATGCTCTCAGCTTCCCGCCCTATATACACACTGCAGATCTCTTACCCTTCTTTAGCATCCCACACCTAGAGGAAACCATCAATAGCTCATAAGTAACCCAATATTTGGAAGATATGTAAAGGACATGATGTCTGCAAAAGGCACTAAATACAGCCCAGTACAAGACTACTGGACTAAAACTTCTCAAACACCCAGCCCACTTTGACTGCCTCAGAAGCCCTGCATCAAACACCCAGCCAACTTTGACTGCCTCAGAAGCCCTGCACCAAACACCCAGCGCACTTTGACTGCCCTAGAAGCCCTGCACCAAACACCCAGCCCACTTTGACTGCCCTAGAAGCCCTGCACCAAACATCCAGCCCACTTTGACTGCCTCAGAAGTCCTGCATCAAACACCCAGCCCACTTTGACTGTCTCAGAAGTCCTGCATCAAACACCCAGCCCACTTTGACTGCCTCAGAAGCCCTGCTTCAAACACCCAGCCCACTTTGACTGCCCTAGAAGCCCTGCACCAAACACCCAGCCCACTTTGACTGCCTCAGAAGTCCTGCATCAAACACCCAGCCCACTTTGACTGTCTCAGAAGTCCTGCATCAAACACTCAGCCAACTTTGACTGTCTCAGAAGCCCTGCATCAAACACCCAGCCAACTTTGACTGTCTCAGAAGTCCTGCATCAAACATCCAGCCCACTTTGACTGCCCTAGAAGCCCTGCATCAAACATCCAGCGAACTTTGACTGCCCTAGAAGCCTTGCATCAAACACCCAGCCCACTTTGACTGTCTCAGAAGCACTGCACCAAACACCCAGCGCACTTTGACTGCCTCAGAAGCCTTGCACCAAACACCCAGCCAACTTTGACTGCCTCAGAAGCCCTGCACCAAACACTCAGCCAACTTTGACTGCCTCAGAAGCCCTGCATCAAACACTCAGCCAACTTTGACTGCCTCAGAAGCCCTACATCAAATACTCAGCCAACTTTGACTGCCTCAGAAGCCCTGCATCAAACACTCAGCCAACTTTGACTGCCCTAGAAGCCCTGCATCAAACATCCAGCGAACTTTGACTGCCTCAGAAGCTCTCCATCAAATACTCAGCCAACTTTGACTGCCCTAGAAGCCCTGCATCAAACACCCAGCCAACTTTGACTGCCTCAGAAGCCCTGCATCAAACACCCAGCCAACTTTGACTGCCTCAGAAGCCCTGCACCAAACACCCAGCGCACTTTGACTGCCCTAGAAGCCCTGCATCAAACACTCAGCCAACTTTGACTGCCTCAGAAGCCCTGCACCAAACACCCAGCGCACTTTGACTGCCCTAGAAGCCCTGCATCAAACACCCAGCCAACTTTGACTGCCTCAGAAGCCCTGCACCAAACACCCAGCCAACTTTGACTGCCCTAGAAGCCCTGCACCAAACATCCAGCCCACTTTGACTGCCTCAGAAGCCCTGCATCAAACACCCAGCCCACTTTGACTGCCTCAGAAGCCCTGCATCAAACAACAAGAAAACCTACAATAAATATTGAGCTACAGGACTTCCCATTAGTAAGGTAGAATAACAAAGAGTATTTAAGAGTGTTTGGAAAGGTGCTCCAATGCCCTTTCAACTCCCACAAACACTCTTGTGTTTTTGCTAGCCCATGCAATTCTACATTGCCGGTCCAGCATGAATGACAATTGCACCAATGAATTGCAATCAAAAGATAAATGGTAGAGTTGTATATAACTATTAGAGAGGTCTGCTCCTGTTCCGCTCTACTCCTGTTCTGCTTTGGTCTTCCTCCACCCCACTCCACACCCCACTTTAACAGCCTCGCTTTTCGTTCTCCCAATGTTTTCCTGCCTTACTCTACTTTTCACTCTTGGCCTCTTGTCTTGTTCTACCTGAGCCATGCTTTCTCCCCCCGTTTTGCTACAACACCCCCAGCTTCTTTCGCACTGCTCACTCCATCCCACCCATTGGTCCATCTCTCTTTTCTTTTATGACTATGCACAGCTCTACTCTCACCCTGCTCACTTTGTTAGAAAACACAGTCACACACTGCCACTATCAGCAAAAAATTATCTTCTTTCGATCTCGTGTATTGAGCAATTTTACTACTGCTTTTTTAGCTTTCACTTCAATTACCAACATGTTTTTGACTTTCTTAAATTTAGTATGTTGGATTACCGCTACTTTTTTAAACTCGGAATTTTTGCTAACACATACAAAAACCTTGTCTTAAAATAATTTAACCGGACAATAGCAATAACGTAATAGATTCCGGTCTGGTTACCAAGGACATCCACTAGTCTCAAGTATTGTACCTGTCTGCAGAGGGGACACTGTACTGCTCGACAGTGACAACTGTGTATCAGGCAACCGAATTACCCGGTATAGCTAGAGCCCATGGCTCACACAAACAATACAGCGTAGTGCTTGTTAAGTGGCTATATTCTCAAGACAAAGTCCTAAAGGGTAATTATTCCTCTAGGGTGTTTGTGGCAACACATGAGAATGAATGCAAAGAGTGTATGAAAAGTCTCTCCTTTTATAGGGAGACTGACAGGAAATCATTAGCATAAATAATATAAGACAAACAGTACTGGAAGTGATTTAGCCAATGCAATCAAGTATATAAATAGTGATCCAATCATGTTATGAAAATAAGTTAAATGATAAAGGCGCCAAGTGGCTAAGGGAGGAGTCTTATCTCCCTAGTCCAATCAGAGGTCCTACAGGGCTCCCAGGCTATAGTTAGAATACGGTCCACTAAGTCGGTAATCTGAGGAAGGGTAGTTCCGGTTCCTGGCCTTGACTGAGTTCCTAGATGGTTTTGAGGCTCCTCTGTTATGTCGGCCATCTTGTGTCGGCTCAGTATAGCTATCCCGGGTCGGTAAGAGGTCAATGCCCGCCCTGCACACTATGCCACTGGCGCAGCATGACTTTTCACCTAAGCAGCAGTTTACCGAACGCTGTAGGCTAAAGTCCAGTGCATTGTTTCGCAAGGGTGGATAGTAAACGGCCTGTTTACTAGTAACCTCCACCAAAATCTACCACAATAACAGGGAGTAACAACAACTAACAGGTTCATAGTAATGGTGTAGAAAGTAACAGTAAAAGTTATTAAAATAAGCACATATTTCAAACAATTTAATAATAAATTTGAGTTAATCTTAATGTTCATAATATTATTAGAGTTCTTCATGAATATCATGAGAACGGTTAGAAAGAGACTTCTAAGGCGACGGCTAGTAATGATTGTAATAATTCATAATGGTATATGGTGAACGTTTTGCATAAGAGCTTGTGTTTCCAACAATCCCCATCTTTTCCTCTGTAATTATACTGTTACAATGAGCCTACCTTCACCTACACCTCTTCCTCATACATACCTTTACCCACGTATAAACTCTCCCTGTTTCTCTAACAAACCATTTTCATCCTTATAATGATTACCAACTTGCAGCAGATGAATATTCAGAGGAAAATCTAAAATCTATTAAGGTGCTTGGAGTTATTATCTCACTGTGACCATCCTAACCATTTACAAACCCCAACGCCATCTGTTACACTTCCTAATTAGCCTATAACAACTTAAATATTTTTTACATCATGATGATTCACCATTTGCCCCTGCAACCACTACAAAAAGCAATAAGAAGCAAACTGCCTGAAATTTAGAGTTGCTCTCTCCTACACAACGTGATAGTAATACTGGTTCAGAGATCAGCACCTACTGGGCCAGAATGTAAAGGATTAAATAGAAATAGTGCTTTTCATAGAAGCACTGGTTGAAGTTAAAAAATAAGTTTAAGCCTAAAAGTTTGACACATCTGTCAAAACCAGTTTTTGTAGTGGATTTTGGTTTGGTTTTCACGAAATACCACCTCAAGTATTCTACCTCTCTCTAGCGAAGACACTGTCTCAGTAATAGACAATGGGAACTTGACAGTTGACTACTGACTCCCATAGTATGCACAGAGGCCTCAGACAAACTAGGCAAGTTATTAGTTTATTAATAGCATTTATTAGCATAAATTCAGCTCTAGGGAAGCAATCGCCTAGAGAGTGGCAAGTTTACATGACAATACACTGAGTGAATGAATGCAATGAGTGTTGAACATTTCAGCCTTTATTTAGGCTAATGGACAGTAAACAGTTGATTTAAGAATGGTTTAAACAAACCTTATATATACAGGAAGTAAGGCATAACCAATACAATCAAAGGTGAAAGGCAACCAATAAGATACTGTGGGAGATTTGTATAAGTATTCCCCTCCCCTTTGGTCTAAACACGAATCATCCCCTCGAGAATGGACCCCAAAGACTCAGACCCTGTGGAGAGAGAATGTCACACCTAAAAACTACCCCGAGTTACCCGGGGTCTACCCCGGGTCAGCTACCCCGGGCCTGGGTAGAAAGAGGGTGGAAGAGGTAGCCTGGGATTTAAGGAGCCTAATGCCCCAATCAGGAAGTCGATAGGAGAAATACGAAGCCCAGGAGAGTAAGCCAAGTACAAGCATGTCCTAATAAGGACTGGAAGATTACCAGCTACAGAAAAGAGCGGCAAAAAGTGCCCAGAGCAAAGCACCATGTGCTCAAGACTTTAATTGGATAACTTTATAAACAATCTTGTATACTGCATTGTGATTTGTTTGTTTTTACTATTGTTTTGTATGGTTGGCTCACCCAAATAAGGGGGTGAGTTTTCCTCCCCATCTCCTATAAAAGGAGCTTTCTCGCATGATTTGAAGCAGAAGTCAAGTGGAGTTGATAGATACCATTATATCTTGCAAAATGGATTGTGCATAAATAAAGTATTGTTAATTAAACCTTTGTCATTGTGTGTTTGGGTCTAGGACCCCGTCAGTTGGTAGCATTGATTCGGAGTGATCCCGAAATAACATACAGAAGTTGTTGCAGTGACCCCGTTGTGTCTGGTAGCCAGTGTGAAAACTACTACAATACTAGTATATAAAATGAAATGAACATGGTGCAGATTGGTTGAGAGGTGGATATAGGATGTAATCCACTAGTCGACTTCGATTGATCTCTTGTGGGTAATAGGGGTCTATCTAGCCTGTGGCCGAAGTGTCAATCAACACAGCCTTGAGTAGGATAAATCCAGGCTATAGGTTGGTAAATATTCTCAGCTGTTTTCAGTAACTTCGTCTAAGGTGGCCATCTTCTACCAACCCAGTAGAATACTTTCCGGTTGGTTAGATGTCATTACCCACTCTGTGAGGACCATTACCCACTCTGTGAGGGCCATTACCCACTCTGTGAAGACCATTACCCACTCTGTGAGGGCCGTTACCGGCCCTTTATTCTTCTATGCCAGCACTGCAATGTATTTTGTTCTGGGATGGCAGTTTTGCCCTTTGTGTTTACCTGTGTTTTGGCGCCTCCAAAGGTAAGTAAAGGTAACTGTGTGTTTCTACAGATACGTTACTCAAAATCTACCACAACTTCTAACCAGGCTTGCGCTGAAACCCACAGTAGGAAAGGAAAGCTCGCTGATTACTTGATAGTAACCTGGTTGATTATATGTAAAGAGCTGGCAAGTTGCTCAACAAAAAACTTAAAATATTGAAATCATTTTTGGCATTATTCTTTGTATTGTAATTGGGTTATACGCAACTGCTCATTTGCATAACCGCTTCTATAAATATATAACAGCAGTTGACAATGTTTGTTAGCTCTCGAGTCAACGCTGCTCTGAGTACATCTTAGTGTACAAATAAGGCAATAAAACGTTGTCGTGGATTAATCGCCTTTGGAGATCAGTTCATTTTATAACAATTAATTGATTTAAAATACTTTGCAGCATAAAGTTTAAATTTTAGAAAATGATGTTAAATTATGGAATAAAATAATTGGCCTACAGCGACATAAATAGTACAGTAAGTTCTAAAGCTGTTGCGCATAGATAGTTTAAACTTCGCATATTTCACCAAGTTTTTGTAGGTTTGCAGTAAGTATTATAAATAATATTTTTATCCAACAAAAAATTTTGTCAAGACATATGACGGAATCAATCATTCTCAATCAGTAAAGTACCTCTATGTATTCTGAAATAAAAAGAATTACATTATTTGTGATTGGTTGGAATGTTGTCGGAGTTATCTTTTACTGTGATTCTACAAGATGAGCATCTGCTTAGCTACAGCACAACTGGGCATGGTAACTAAACAAATCATACCCCTAGTCAACCCCTGAAAGCAGGCTTTTGAGTATGATATCATGGTTGTCATTAAAGTTTAGCATTTGTGACTATTAGCTTAAACAGCTTTAAATTAAGGTATTCCACAGCTTGCTCACTAGTGTTGCCAGTAAATTAGAGATATTAGTAGTAATATATGAGCAGATCTCCCTACCAAGTGTTTTTTTGTGGATCTGACCTTGGGGGTTATGCAATGAGTTACGACGTTGGATGAATTCGCCGAGTTTATATTGTATTTCATTTGAGAGGCATTTGAGTAGCATTTGAGTGGCATTTAAGTGGCATTTGAGTTTTGATTATTTTTTTACTTAATTTGAACTTATATGGTATATAGATTTTGAATGTATGGCATTCAAGTTTTGATAATTTTTTACATAATTACATACATAACTCTAACTCATAGGGCATCTAGATTTTGAATGTATGGCATTTAAGTTTTGATAATTTTTTGTAATTCGACTCATATGGCATCTTGAGAGAGAGGAGAGAGAGGAGAGAGGGAGAGAGATTTTTTAGTTTTCTATACGTTCATGTATGTATGGATAAATATGTACATATTTATAGGTATATTTATATCTACATTAAATAATATACATTTATCACATAATAAGTATATTGAATGCTATAAAATATGTTGAAAAATCACCAACGTCCATATTCATTTCAATTTATGTACATACCCATATCCATTCATGCACATGTCCATATTCATGTACATGTACGTATTCATGTCCATTTATGTACATGTCCATATTCATGTCCATTTATGTACATGTCCAGAGAGAGAGGAGAGAGAGATCTTTTAGTTTTCTATACATTCATGTATATATGGTCAATTATGTACATATTTATGGGTATATTTATATCTACATAGAGAGAGAAGAGAAGAGATATATCTACATTGAATAAATACATTGATTAAAAATGAATCATTATATGATTATATAAATTTATTACATAATAAGTAAGGAAAATCTCCCCATATAATATAGCTAGAGTCAGTAAATACTAAGTAATACAAAGCACTACAACTTGTAATAAAGACAAAGTAATAACAGTTAATGCATAGTTTGTTCCTTTACAATGATGTCTTTGATGTACTGATGTTATATCTTAGGAAGGAAGACTTCTGTTCTATGTGCTTTTAATTTCGTAATGAACTAAAATAAAAAAGTTATGTATTAGTATAGAATGATTAAGCAAAAATGTAAAATAATTACATGAATTTGAATTTTAGTTCTAGTTACATTTGATAGTTTACATTATATAGAAAAGGAAAATAACTCACCAAGTTACATTGTTCAGGTTGTTCTTTCTTGAGCATTATTTTCACCAAGTGCTTTTGATTCTCTTTCATCTATCTAAAACAAAACAAAAAATACTTGCTTTATAAATATGTTGTAAAAAATACACTAATTATACCAAAAAAGTACTTTTTTTTACCTGGAAAATGTATATATTCAACATTTTGTTGTAAAAAATACACTAATTACACCAAAAAAGTCCTTTTTTCTCACCTGGAAAATTTATATATTCAGCATTTTGTTGTAAAAAATACACTAATTACACCAAAAAAATCCTTTTTTTTACCTGGAAAATGTATATATTCAGCATTTTGTTGTAAAAAATACATTATTTACACCAAAAAAAGTCCTTTTTTCACCTGGAAAATGTATATATTCAGCATTTTGTTGTAAAAAAATACGCTAATTACATAAAAAAAAGTCCTTTTTGCACCTGGAAAATGTATATACTCAGCATTTTGTTGTAAAAAATACATGATTTACACCAAAAAAGTTCTTTTTTTCACCTGGAAAATGTATGTATTCAGCATTTTGTTGTAAAAAAATACACTAATTACATCCAAGAAGTTTTTTTTTACCTGGAAAATGTATATATTCAGCATTTTGTTGTAAAAAAGTACACTAATTACATCAAAAAAGTCCTTTTTTCACCTGGAAAATGTATATATTCAACATTTTGTTGTGAAAAATACACTAATTACATCAAAAAAGTCTTTTTTTGACCTGGAAAATGTATATATTCAGCGTTTTGTTGTAAAAAAATACACTAATTACATCAAAAAAGTCCATTTTTCACCTGGAAAATGTATATATTCAGCATTTTGTTTAATTTATGGTAAAAATTAGTAAAACTCACCTATAGTGATATGATTGCCTTGAGTTATAGATTAGCTTCTTGAGCTCTTGTTAGGGAACAGTTTTCTTTGTCAGCATCATCGAAGTAGAATCCATGTTGTTTGAGTCTTCATTGGTTTGGTATCATCTAAGTAGGTGGTCTTTCAAAATCCATGTAGTTTGAGTCTTCATTGGTTTGGTATCATCTAAGTAGGTGGTAGATCTTGTAAGGAATTCTTGCTGTGTTGGAGAAGTATGCTGTCTTCAAAATCCATGTAGTTTGAGTCTTCATTGGTTTGGTATCTCTAAGTCGGTGGTAGATCTTGAAAGGAATTCTTTTTGTGTTGGATAAGTGTGCTGTCTTCAAAACCCATGTAGTTTTAGTCTTCATTGATTTGTTATCATCTAAGTAGGTGGTAGATCTTGAAAGGAATTCTTGCTGTGTTGGAGAAGTATGCTGTCTTCAAAATCCATGTAGTTTGAGTCTTCATTGGTTTGGTATCTCTAAGTAGGTGGTAGATCTTGAAAGGAATTCTTTTTGTGTTGGATAAGTGTGCTGTCTTCAAAACCCATGTAGTTTGAGTCTTCATTGATTTGTTATCATCTAAGTAGGTGGTAGATCTTGAAAGGAATTCTTGCTGTGTTGGAGAAGTATGCTGTCTTCAAAATCCATGTAGTTTGAGTCTTCATTGGTTTGGTATCATCTAAGTAGGTGGTAGATCTTGAAAGGAATTCTTGCTGTGTTGGAGAAGTATGCTGTCTTCAAAATCCATGTAGTTTGAGTCTTCATCAGTTTGGTATCATCTAAGTAGGTGGTAGATCTTGAAAGGAATTCTTGCTGTGTTGGAGAAGTGTGCTGTCTTCAAAATCAATGTAGTTTGAGTCTTCATTGGTTTGATATCATCTAAGTAGGTGGTAGATCTTAAAAAGAATTCTTGCTGTGTTGGAGAAGTGTGCTGTCTTCAAAATCTATGTAGTTTGAGTCTTCATTGATTTGGCATCATTTTTGGTCAGACCAAAATTTATGCGAGACGTTTTAGGCATTATTTCAGTCGACGTAATGTTACCAGTTCATTTTCACAAGTTTTTAATATTTATTTTAAAAATAAATAATTAGAGCTTTCTACTAGTGTTAAATGATAATTGATTATTTTTTACCTTATCACCACTTAGAGCCAGATGATTTGATTAACTAAAGACAAATAATTATTTTAGCGTTTCTTACCTTGATGCTCTCCTAGTAGCTGTAGTAGATGATGCTTCTCCGCTTGCTGTTGAAGAACTGGATGCTTTCTATGTGAAAACAGTGGCTCTTAAATAGCTAAAGTTGCACTGATTAAACCCTATGAATCAGCATTTTTTCCAATGCTTTCGTGGGAATAAAAACTGTTTATTCCCGCGAAAGCAACGGTTTCCATTCGCGTGAAAATAAATTATTTATTCCCGCGAAAGCAACGGTTTCCATTCGTGTGAAAAGAAATTATTTATTCCCGCGAAAGCATTGGTTTGTATTCGCGGGAAAATAAAATTTTTATTCCTGCGAAAGCAACAGGTTCCATTCGCGGGAAAATAAATTATTTATTCCCGCGAAAGCATTGGTTTGTATTCGCGGGAAAATAAAATTTTTATTCCCGCGAAAGCAACAGGTTCCATTCGCGGGAAAATAAACTATTTATTCCCGCGAAAGCATTGGTTTGTATTTGTGGGAAAATAAAGTACTTATTCCCGCGAAAGCAACGGTTTCCATTCGTGTGAAAATAAATTATTTATTCCCGCGAAAGCATTGGTTTGTATTCGCGGGAAAATAAAATTTTTATTCCCGCAAAAGCAACAGGTTCCATTCGCGGGAAAATAAATTATTTATTCCCGCGAAAGCATTGGTTTGTATTCGCTGGAAAATAAAATTTTTATTCCGGCGAAAACATTGGTTTGTAATCGCGGGAAAATAAAATATTTTATTCCTGCGAAAGCAACAGGTTCCATTCGGGGGAAAATAAATTATTTATTCCCGCGAAAGCATTGGTTTGTATTCGCGGGAAAATAAAATACTTATTCCCGCGAAAACAACGGTTTCCATTCGTGTGAAAATAAATTATTTATTCCCGCGAAAGCATTGGTTTGTATTCGCGGGAAAATAAAATTTTTATTCCCGCGAAAGCAACAGGTTCCATTCGCGGGAAAATAAATTATTTATTCCCGCGAAAGCATTGGTTTGTATTCGCGTGAAAATAAAATATTTATTCCCGCGAAAGCAACAGGTTCCATTCGCATGAAAATGAAATATTTATTCCCGCGAAAGCAACGGTTTCTATTCACGTGAAAATAATGCTGATTCATAGCAGTACAACTTAAGCTATATAAGAAGCACTGTTTTCATACAGAAAGCATTCACTTCATCGTTAGTAACTGAAGGAACAAGATCTACTACATCATCATCTACTACAGCACTCCTTCTTCATCATTTGAATTACATAGGAAACAGCTGAAGTTCAAACAACTAAGTGTATAATTCTTCTAATTCAAAGAAAACAAGTCTTCATTTGTGATGTAAGTATTTATATTTTGTTTTATTTGCAATCAATTTAAATGTGAAGACATTTTCTGAAAAACAAGATTATTCACTATTTAAGATATCAAAAAAATGTTGTATGTAAGTTTTAATTATGTTTTATTATTACTATTATTATTTCAGGACTTCGAAATGAAAAAAGTACTCCTTCATCCAAATTTTCTAGAAAGTAGCTCAAGTTCAAACAAGTAAGAATATCATTCATTTTAATTCAAAGAAAGACAAGTCTTCATTTCTGATGTAAGTATTTACATTCTATTACAGAAATGCTAAAATAATTATTTGTCTTTAGTTAATTAAATCATCTGGCTCTAAGTGGTGATAAGGTAAAAAATAATCAATATCAATAATTATTTAACACTAGTAGAAAGCTCTAATTATGTATTTTTAAATTTTACGCTAATAACATCTAAGCTAGTTCTTTGTAAGATCACAGACTTTGACATTACCAAAATTGTGTGTTTGTCCGAGCACAAGTAAAGTAACCGACTCTAATTATTTATTATTACCAAAATAATTATTAAATGCTAGTTGAACCTAGATATAAAGTTATCTCTACTAGATAGTTTCATACTCACACAAACTTTTTCTTCGCTACTTTATGTAGATAAAGCCGATGAAAATAAATTAATCAATTGTAACAATCAATCTTTTGTATTTTGTAGACACAATGCCTACTTTGGACTCTTGTTTGAGACAAAACGCAGTAGCAGCAAAGACTATAAAACATCTGGTCAAGATCTACCAACACCAATGATAGATGTAACACAACATGACCTTTTCTCCTACTTATATGATACCAAACCAATGAAGAGTCAAACTACATGAATTTTGAAGACAGCACACTTCTTCAACACAGCAAGAATTCCTTTTAAGACCTACCACCTACTTAGATGATGCCAAACCAATGAAGACTCAAACTACATGGATTTTGAAGACAGCACACTTCTCCAACACAGCAACAATTCTTTTCAAGATCTACCTCCTACTTAGATGATACCAAACCAATAAAGACTCAAACCACATGGATTTTGAAGAATTCCTTTCAAGATCTACCACCTACTTAGATGATACCAAATCAATGAAGACTCAAACTACATGGATTTTGAAGACATCACACTTCTCCAAAACAGCAAGAATTTCTTTCAAGATCTACCACCTGCTTAGATGATACCAAACCAATGAAGACTCAAACTACATGGATTTTGAAGACAGCACACTTCTCCAACACAGCAAGAATTCCTTTCAAGATCTACCACTTACTTAGATGATACCAAACCAATGAAGACTCAAACTACATGAATTTTGAAGACAGCATACTTCTCCAACACAGCAAAAATTCATTTCAAGATCTACCACCTACTTAGATGATACCAACTCAATGAAGACTCAAACTACATAGATTTTGAAGACAGCACACTTCTTCAACACAGCAAGAATTCCTTTCCCAACAAAGCAAGAATTCCTTTCAAGATCTACCACCTACTTAGACGATACCAAACCAATGAAGACTCAAACTACATGGATTTTGAAGACAGCATACTTCTCCAACACAGCAAGAATTCATTTCAAGATCTACCACATACTTAGATGATACCAAACCAATGAAGACTCAAACTACATGGATTTTGAAGACATCACACTTCTCCAACACAGCAAGAATTCCTTTCAAGATCTACCACCTAAGCACACTTCTCCAACACAGCAAGAATTCCTTTCCAGATCTACCACCTACTTAGATGATACCAAATCAATGAAGACTCAAACTACATGGATTTTGAAGACAGCACACTTCTCCAACACAGCAAGAATTCCTTTCCCAACACAGCAAGAATTCCTTTCAAGATCTACCACCTACTTAGATGATACCAAACCAATGAAGACTCAAACTACATGGATTTTGAAGACAGCACACTTCTCCAACACAGCAAGAAATCCTTTCAAGATCTACCACCTACTTAGACGATACCAAACCAATGAAGAATCAAACTACATGGATTTTGAAGACAGCACGCTTCTCCAACACAGCAAGAATTTCTTTCAAGATCTACCACCTACTTAGATGATACCAAATCAATGAAGACTCAAACTACATGGATTTTGAAGACAGCACACTTCTCCAACACAGCAAGAATTCCTTTCAAGATCTACCACCTACTTAGACGATACCAAACCAATGAAGACTCAAACTACATGGATTTTGAAGACAGCATACTTCTCCAACACAGCAAGAATTCATTTCAAGATCTACCACCTACTTAGATGATACCAAACCAATGAAGACTCAAACTACATGGATTTTGAAGACAGCATACTTCTCCAACACAGCAAGAATTCATTTCAAGATCTACCACCTACTTAGATGATACCAAACCAATGAAGACTCAAACTACATGGATTTTGAAGACAGCATACTTCTCCAACACAGCAAGAATTCCTTTCTAGATCTACCACCTACTTAGATGATACCAAATCAATGAAGACTCAAACTACATGGATTTTGAAGACAGCACACTTCTCCAACACAGCAAGAATTCCTTTCAAGATCTACCACCTACTTAGACGATACCAAACCAATGAAGACTCAAACTACATGGATTTTGAAGACAGCATACTTCTCCAACACAGCAAGAATTCATTTCAAGATCTACCACCTACTTAGATGATACCAAACCAATGAAGACTCAAACTACATGGATTTTGAAGACAGCATACTTCTCCAACACAGCAAGAATTCCTTTCAAGATCTACCACCTACTTAGATGATACCAAATCAATGAAGACTCAAACTACATGGATTTTGAAGACAGCATACTTCTCCAACACAGCAAAAATTCCTTTCAAGATCTACCACCTACTTAGATGATACCAAATCAATGAAGACTCAAACTACATGGATTCTATTTCGATGATGCTGATAAAGAAAACTGTCCAGAACAAGAGCTCAAGAAGCTAATCTATAACTCAAGGCAATCATATCACTATAGGTGAGTTTTACTAATTTTTACCATAAATTAAACAAAATGCTGAATATATACTCATTTTTGTTTAATCATCCTATGCTAATACATAACTTTTTATTTTAGTTCATTATGGAATCAAAAGTACATGGAACAGAAGTCTTCCTTCCTAAGATATAACATCAGTACATCAAGTACATCAATGTTGACATTGTAAAAAAAATTATGCATTGATTATCATTACAAGTTGTAGTGCTTTGTATTACTTAGTATTTACTAACTCTATGTATATTATACAAGGATATTTTCCTACTTATTATGTAATAAATGTATATAATCATATATTGGTTTAATGTAGGTATATTTCCTTGTTCTTCTCTCCTCTCTCTCTCTCAAAATATCTTATGAGTTCGAGTTATGTAAAACAATTATCAAAACTTAAATGCCACAGAGGGCTAATGCTCCTCTTTCTCCTCTCTCCTCTTTCCCTCTCTCCTCTCTCTTAAGATATCATATGAGTCGAAGTTACAAATGTATTACACAAAATTTACTATAAATTTTAATCATCTAGAGGACTAATGGTATCTTCTCTCCTCTCTCTCAAGATATCTCCTCTCTCTCTCCTCTAACTACTCTCCTTTCTCCTCTCTCCCCTCTCTAGATGTATACAAATACAATTATTCTTATATGTAAACTCGATCTCGAATGCTGATGATATGTAGTCTCAAGTTAATAAATGAAGTTAAAGTACTTTGTATTACACAAAATTTACTGTAAATTTTAATCATCTAGAGGGCTAATGCTTCCCTTTCTCCTCTCTCCTCTTTTTCTCTCTCCTCTCTCTCAAGATATCATATGAGCCGGAATTACAAAAAATTATCAAAACTTAAATGCCATACATTCAAAATCTAGATGCCCTATGAGTTAGAGTTATGTATATAATTATGTAAAAAATTATCAAAACTTGAATGCCATACATTCAAAATCTATATACCATATAAGTTCAAATTAAGTAAAAAAAATAATCAAAACTCAAATGCCACTTAAATGCCACTCAAATGCCATTCAAATGTCTCTCAAATGAAATACAATATAAACTCGGCGAATTCATCCAACATCGTAACCCATTGCCTAAACTCCAAGATCAAATCCACAAAAAAACACTTGGTAGGGAGATCTGCTCATATATTACTACTGATATTTCCCTGCACTCTCTCCAATGAAAGAAAATTTTGAAACAACAGAGTCATACACATGCGGCGTCATGTAGTAGATTTTTCTGATCTCGTTGTGATGTCCATTAGGGTTTACAAGACTAGGCTGACTCTCCGAAAGTGCCTTAAACTATATTCAGGCTAAAGCGGGCAATTTGATGCAAGCGTGAGATAACAACCAGGTCTGGTCTGCCCTATGCTAGTAGAAAGTACTGTTTATATCCCCCACAGTGCATGTAAAAGGTGATTAGTGTCACTATCATGTCCTACTCCAGCAGCAAGGTCTGCCTGGCTGTATACCACCAACCAGAGGCACCTGTAGGGGCAAATATGAGTGGGGTGTTAGATGTAGTATACTACGCTCATAAAATTACACCATAAAATGCACCAGGTAGGTTATAAGATTCAATGTACAATGTCTGTAGGGGGTGTGCAAAACTGGCAGCCTTTTGATCGCTTTGCTCACTTGATACAAGGCACAAGTAGCACTTTGTAGACACAAACAGATAAGCATTAATAAAGTACAAAAAGAAAAACAGAATTCCAGCTAGAACCAACATGCCTGTAGTCTCTCTGTGGTGTGAATGTTTTGGTGTTGAGCAAAAGGAACTAAATTCATACAAACCAGTGAGTGTTTCTCATATGATGCGCAATGAATGTTGTATTGCATCACATGTATTCACAATTTGCAAGAGTAGCCGCAACCATACGCGAATGCATTAATTCAGAAGCTTACATCATACTTACACACAGTTATATATAACTTAAGCACATGTGCTATATAAAGGGACCTTGTGATCATTGCTGTAAGGCGACGTGTGCTATTTACCACTTGACTGCGCACCGCCATACACAACAACTAGGACTCTTTTAGCATTTGTATATAAGGCACTTCACTCGAGACTTCTCTACTCATTCCTAGCAAAATTATATAACTGCTAAATTTCTCAAAAACTCAAGTCGATAACAGATCAAGCATATCAGCAGGTATGTCATTTGAAAATTTCTTATCTAACATTGCAATATTTTTAATAACACATTTTTTTGCTGATAACAGAGTGTTTATTGTTTTAAGAAAAGTCATTCAGTGTTCCATTTTTTTAAAATTAGGTCATGTTTTGCCAAAAGTCCTGTTTTACAGTTTTGCTGTTTGTTGTGGGCAGAAAGAACACGGATTATCTATATTATGTTGATTTTGTCGCAACAAAATGTTCTCTAAAAAATTCAAAACAGCGAAATTGTTGTTGAAACTGGGTTGAAACTAGACAATTAAACTGGGCTTGAGCAGTCAGTAGCAGCTTAGGTTAAAGTTGAACAACTCAATATCTTTGCATTTGAAGAACATTCTCTTTTTATAAAAAAAAAGCAACACCAATGCGACATTATTTATTCACAGTGAGACATTCCAGCAATTATTCCGCTAGCAAAACTGCAGTATTTAAAGCAGTTCGTCACGCATGAATAATTTGGTAAGAATCTGTGACTACAAATAAGCTGTTACATAACTAGTTATAACTACTAAACATAATAATTATATACTTTGCTCTTTTTAGATAAGCATGCTGTTGTTGCTGATCTCTCTGTCCAGCTGGTTGGCATTGGGCCAAGGCAACCCGTTGGTAACTCTGGACCATGGAGGTCAAATTCAAGGATTCCGTACAACTTTCAACAACCAGCCAGTAAACCTGTTCCTCGGTGAGAGATCTAGTTTCAGTATATGTCTACTAGTTTTGTTTCACTCAGATTACTCGCAGCTCGAAGCACTGGACATTAGACATAAAAAAGATTCATATTCACTCATTGTCTTTCCAATAAATCATACTATTGAAACACCAAAGGCTGGCACATAGAGACATATATTTGTCGCAAACGGATCCGTGTCCTTGATATGGCTGGTACATAAATACTTGTAGTGGTTGATTAATAAACCTATAGTGAGTTTGACGCCTCTGTGAGTAGCCCTAATCTGATGAAACATCTGATCTTCACAGCATTATAAATCTTTGCATTACCTCAGTCAGCTACTAGCCCTTGGCAAGTTTTGTATCCTTGAATATAAAACTATAGGCAATAGCTATGTTCTAGCAAACTTATTGGCAACGATAGACCAGGTAGATGCAGGAAACTCCGTTAAAGAAAATAAGAATTCAAAAGTAGTTTAACATAAATGTGCAAAATTTTCATTAAAACAAAAATTCAACGTGTTAAAACAATGCTGACTCAATCTCTAGCTGACTATTGTTACCATCATCCTATCATTAATCGATGACCTATTTTAGATATGCGAAGGAGTCTATGCTGAGAGAAATATGTAATATCTATTCGTATTTATTGCCACTAACTACTATCTAGGTGATGGCGAGTGCAATTTTTTTTACATTAACAAAACAATTTTAAATCCTCAGGTGATTAATGTACTAAATACAGATAAAATTTGGTTAAGGTAAAAGCCAATTGGCAAGTTACATTTCTCAAACAAAGGGAGTTGTTTCTCCTTTAAAACTTTTCGTAGTGCAAGCAATACTGGAAGCAGGAGGCAGCAAATAAACCTATTCAATAAAAATGTAATTTTTGTTGAAGGTCATATTTTTATGTAATGAAAGAATTAATCTTTGGCAGGTGTGAGGTATGCTCAACCACCTGTTAGAAATCTGAGATTCAAGAAACCTGAGCCGTTAGCTCCATGGAGCGCTATTATCAATGCCACAACTTCAGGGACTTTCTGTCCACAGGATGATTTAAGTAAGTACATAAGCCAAGATTAGTGGATTGTATGCATGAAATAAAAATTCTTTGTCAACAGATTAAAATTCCAACCATTTGAGCAAACCCTTTATTGTGGGAAGTTAGAAAAACAAATGTTAGAAAACCCTTTGAAGTATACCATTGCCGAGGGTGATGGATTGCGCAAAACATCAAGTATTTGCTTAAACAATTCTTTATAAAATTTAATGGCAAAATGTTGTATCAACATTTAATTTCTGCTCCTTATTTTAAACTCAGTTACCATGTTTGGATGAAAAATACATATTTCTTACTCCAAGTGACAAATTATCAATACAGCAGTACAAATAAATTAAAAGCTGTTATAGATTCAATATGAAAAATATTAGAAAATGTTGATCCAATCAGTTTGAAATGTTGTTTTTTACATTAAAAGTGTCGTATATCTGTGTTTACTATTTATACATAAAATCTGACCCAAATATAAAGACGCCTAATTAACTTCAAATGATCTTTTGCAAAATTAAATACATTGAAAAAATAATAGCTATCACAATGCATTGAATTAATGGAAGAAGTATGCCTAATTATATGTATATAACTGAATGACAGGTGGGAACATGTTCGGTGGGGAAGACTGCTTGTTCCTTGACATCACTGTACCTGGAGACATCCGAGTTGGGCCTAACAAACCTGTGATGGTATACATACATGGTGGAGCATTCTATGCAGGAGGAGGTGCATCATACATCGGAGGTCCGCTAGCCACCGAAGGTGATGTCATCATTGTCTCCATAAACTACAGGCTAGGAATCTTTGGTTTTCTCTCAGATGGACCAGGTAAAACTAATAAATCTTTCTGTGGATACTTCATTTAAGCACTAAGCTTTGTTTCTCTCAATTTTTGGACCTTCAGTCATTCTCATAGAAGCTTGTTGACATTTGCTTCTCACTAGAAACTGGTAATTATGGCCTCTGGGATCAAAGAGCTGCTATATTGTGGGTTAAAGAGAATATTGCACAGTTTGGAGGAGACTCAGAAATGATTACCATATTTGGTGAGTCAGCAGGAGGCAGCAGTGTATCCGCCCACACAGTCAGCCCTCACAGTGATGGACTCTTTCTCAGAGCTATTGAGCAGGTGAGAAATCTCTTCATCACCTACTCAATCCTTACAGCAATCCCTTTAATCGCACAAGAACATTCTATTTACCACTCAAGCACACGTTAGTTACAATACGTTTTACTTGAAAGACATACTTTCATAGATATTCAGTGTTTGTATTACTGTGTTGTTAAGGAATGGTTTTCAACTAATCAAGTAGCCAATACAAATTAATTTTTCAAATCAGCCTTGGGAGGTTAAAAAACATATCATGGCGTAGAATCATATCTTGCAGTCACAATGTTGTCTCTCATTGATAGTTACTGAGAAAATGAGTTTTAAAAATGACTCTCTCTGCACCAAAATTACTTTGTTTGATGTACGCACTGCGGTTAGTTTTACGCCTCATTATTGATACACTAGTGAGAAATCCGTGACGCATGACCGAGCGGCGTGTTATTAATTAGCGGTTAGTTACTAATTACTTCATTGTAATATATAAAAAACAAAAATACGTTTTTATTTGGAGAGGGAATTATTAAATCTATTTTCATACCTCCAGATATAAATGATCTATAACAAATAGTATATCAACAGGTCGGTAATCTGATAGGCTAGTGATATAACATAAACTAAAATCCTGAGGTACCATGGCGCACTGGGAAATCTCACGTTTACAACGTCATTTCCAAACAATTTTTCCTGAAACTACAGATATGTAAGAAGTGCAGTGATTGGTTAATCTGGTCCGGTCTAGTGTATCCTATTAAACCCTTTTAAAATTTTGTTTATAGCAGCATGTGGTCCCAAGTTATTGAAAAATTTAGTAATTCCCGAATATTTGAAAACTGAAAAAAACTGGGTGATACAAATATTTATATCAATGCTTTTGACGTGTGATGTCATATTTCGTGATCAATTTGTAGACGCTAAATCAAGTGACACTTTCAATGGCAAAATAGCTTAAACTTCAGCCCCTTTGCTCTCCTCAGGCTTGCAATAGATGGGTTTTAATATTTTTTTTGAGGTTTCTGGTATATTTTGTTTCAGTCAGGCACATTGTTTGTGCCGGGAGCCTGGTTTTTGTCACGTAACGCTAGACAAGAAATTGTGGACAGCATTAGAGTAGCGACATCTTGTGCTGCGACTGGTAAAGTATACGAATGTTTCAATGACCTCTCCACTGAAGAGGTACATAGAAGCTACACCTCACCAGATCCATTCAACGCTGTCTGGCATCCTGTCCCAGACAATGATTTCTTTTCTGAGGACTTTGAAGATAATCCTTCGTATGAGCTCTCAAAACGGTTGGTGGAGCTGAAATTTTATTATCAGTTAATTGAAAAAACTACAAAGCCCTTAGCAATAAAACAAAACTGGCAGTTAAATGTACAAACATTTGAATTTCTAATTTGTATATTTTATTAGGAACCTTTCTGTGAAGCTGAACTGTTATGTAACAACTTTAAACTCAAAGCGTTTATTGTGTAAGAGTTTGATGAAGACTTCTAAACCAGCAAGGCTTTTAAAAAAAATTTAGAAATAAATATCAAATTCAATTTTATAAAATCTAATGCAACCAAATATCTAAGACCTAAACTTGCCGCAGTTTTTGGTAGAATTTGCTGCCAAAACTAAAACATTTTTTGAGCTGTTTAAATTTGCACTGCAACAAAGAATCAGGGTTTCATCTCCCTGATTCCTGTTTCAGAATCTTGAGCTCTCATTGCATGCCCTGCCTGGTGGTATAAAGGAGTAATATGAAAGTGTCCCTAGTTTGGTTCAGTTCGCCATACCATTGATGAATTCATACTTGTAAAAGACTTTTATTTGCCTCTATCCCAGAGTTACTTGTTTAACAACGGACATGGCTATAGAATGATTCTCACACATACATCTAACCAGGTTTATACTAGTGGCACAACAGATTCAACAAGCAAACAATGCTCTTGGTTCAATTCTACAATTACACATCCAGGTTTTTACCTCAAGCTACATTAGATTATGTATTAATTTCACTGCATTATCTCATCTATTCCGTAGGTTTGATCTGTTGTCTGGAGTGAATGGGCAGGAAGGAGCTAGTCAAGTAATGTTTGAAGTGGCAGCATTTGTTGCTGCCAGCAATAGTTCAATAGACAATGGAATAAGTCTAGACTTGGCTAGGGCCTATTTGAGACAAATTTGTGGATCCACAATCGCTCCTCTGTCAGCAAACTTGTGTGCTGACTTTATACTTAGAACTTACCGCCTGGACAGAACCAGAAGTGACAGAGACCGTGCTGTGAAAATTTCATACTTTCTTGGTAAGTGTTGATTAAACTTATCGGAGATTTGAAATGTGCCATCTTTGTTTAATGCAGATTTGTATTGGTCAGACCTTAGATTGAGTTACCATTGCAGGTGAATACGGATATAACATTGGAAACTTGGATGCACTGCAACAACACTCTGGAGGAAACCAATCAACCTATGCCTACTACTTTACTGAAACATATGACTTACCAGGTCCTGTTTTAAGCATTCCAAGATGGTTGAGGCGGTCTGCATCACACGTCGAAGAGTTACCTTTTCTTTTTGGAGCTGCTTTTGTCAAAGATGAAGCTTCACTTGTGTGGAAAGGTAAACCAACAAAACCTTTTCTTGCACGAGTCCAAAGATGAAAATGTTTTTAAATTAACTTGATTAATTCTCAATTAAGTTATGTGTGATGCAGCCTGAATCTTTTAACAGTTTAATTATGATACGGTGCTTTAGATCAGCTGGCCATTGATCCATTTCTACAGATGGTTCTGGATGAAACTATTGGTAGCCAGTACCAAAAGTTCTCTAGAGATATGATGCGATTGTGGACTAACTTTGCCAAAACTGGGTAAGTAGCTGCAATTATACTACTTTTTCCTTCAGATTACAGACAGTGTCAAAATTTTAACAGAGGCTATCCAGTTAAAGTGTAAAATTTTTCGAAAAATATTAATTATTATTTTAGAAATCCAAATTCTCCATCAAAACCGGTTGGTTATCAGGAGTGGCCAGAGTTTGGTGAGGGACAATATATGAAGCTAAATAGGGCTTACTCCAGGCCAGTTGGCACTCCAAATGGACAGAGATTACTGGCTGTAAGAGACATTCTGCTGTCTGCCAGAGATACTCAGGTCTTAGCTGACAAAAACTGCTCATAAAATCTTTTATAGGAGGCTTTCTTCCTTTCGTAGCAAAATAAGTTTACACATCTCCAATTGTTTCAGAGGCATAATTATTTTCTTGATGTAGAGGGAGACTTGATCAAAACTTAGAAATACTTCTTTTCTGAGGCTTGTTTTTTTATACATGTTTGCAAAAAATTTTACTTTGTAACTTTTAAAAGATATTATAAATACAAACTTGATTATAATAAAAGCATTATTCAGTCAGACATATCTGTCTCATAAGTTTGTCAGAGACCTAGTGTGAACTTAGAATTTCTGTCAGATAGTAAGATAAAGTTGGTGGTCACACGCCAGCTGAGAAAACATGAAAAGCACTACATAATAACAAGACAAATATGGTTATTTACTAAAAAAAAACTTGAATGTGTATATCACACAAGCACTGTGTTTGTTATTTATAAAAGTCTACACTATCCTAGTTAATTATTTTGAAATAACAAATTACATGCTACTCATAACATGCAAAACAACTAAATCATCAAGTATTATTTTAGCTTTCTTATTAAAACTGTAACTGCTAGAGCTCATCATGTCTTCCCTGCATATCTTCTGTAGCTTTTAGCTCCTCCAGCTCTTTATTCCAGAGTAATTCTGAAATATTTTGTTCAAGATTAATGAAAGTGACTCATAAATTTTACTATTACTCGTTACGAAGCCGTCGTGTCATGTGCGGGTTTAAGGAACAAAGTTCAAATTCATGAATGTCGATGTTCAAGATAATTGAAGTAGATTGCTACTGCTTACCATCTGCTGGTGAAGGACGATCTGCAGCAAATTGAAGCTTTCTTGTTGAGTAAATATGTGATTGTACTTTCTCCAGTAGCGCTTTGTTAGGAGTTGTGCGCACATGAATATCATTACTGTTTAATTCTATCCAATGGTTAGACTCTGTATTGAACTGAGGCCATACAGGAGTTCCTGCTGGTAACGCTACAGGCTCATTGGGGTTTCTATAGAATAGTAGTTATTTATTATTTGTAACGACCGCAGAAAACTCTTATTATTTCCTACTCCGTCTCCAGGAAAGTTAAACAAATACTCACAAAAACAATCGAAACTGGTTTATGTTAGGTAACAGAAACCAAGCATATGCCAAAAGTTCTCACTTTATTTTGAAGCAGAAAAAATAAATTGCAGTTTTCTTTAAAATCATACCACTGTTTGTTCTTTTGTAATGGATTCCGGTCTGTTTACTACGGACATCCACTAATCTCGAGTATTCTACCTCTCTCCAGAGGGGACACTGTACTGACCGACAGTGACAACTGTATAGGGCAACCGAATTACCCGGTAAGGCAAGAGCCCATGGCTCAGACAAACAGTACCGAGTAGTGTTTGTAATAATGGCTTTATTCTCTAAGCTGTCCTGAGGGTAATTATTCCTCTAGGGTTTAGCAATATAAGAATACATGCCATGGCTCATTGTAATGAATGCACAGATTAACAGTGGGAGCTCTCCTTTTATAGGAGAGCTAATGAACACAAAACATATAAGAGGCAATGCACAGGAAGTAAATGAACCAATTACATTAACTATATAAATAATCAACCTATCACAATGCAATGCAAGATAATAAAGGGAGGTGCCAAGTGGCTAAGGGCGGAGTCCTTTCTCCTAATTGTCCAATGACGGCTCCTCCAGGGTTCCCAGGCTGTACATAGAATTAGGTCCACTAAGTTGGTACTTTAGGGGTAAGCACTTCCTGTTTACGACCTTGACTAAGTTCTCTGACATCTTTGCAGATCCTCGTCTAAGGCGGCCATCTTGTGCCGGCCCGGTACAGCTGTACCGGGTCGGTAGAGGTCACTACCGACCCTGCAGGGGTCAATACCGGCCCTGCTTACTATGCTACCGGCACAGTAGGACTTCCTACCCAACAGCTATTAACCAAATGCTGTGGGCAGAAGTCTAGCGCATTGCTTCGCAAGGTTTCTAGTGTAAACTACCCGTTTACTACTAGAGTGCACTGAAATCTACCACACTTTTTTGCGCTGAACACCACGTGATAACATTAATTGAAAACACAAATCTTTGTAGTAAAAACATGGGTTGAAAATTATTTGACAGGAAAGCTAGCCTACTTTTTGTGAGGAGTAACAACTACACTTACCCTGTCTTGGCAAAGTTGCTCCACATAATCATCATAGACTTAGACAGAAGTTTGTCTTCAGCCTTGGCTCCCTCTACTATCAGATCGTATATAAAAGGATCTAGTGAAACTTGGTCTAAAATAAACAAATCCCGTGGTACATTGCTGCATGCCTGCACGACAATAAACCAGAAATATTGCTGTCTTTAGTTGTATATCAGATGGCAGCAATACTCAAAATATGCTGCTCATTAGTTGATACTGACCCTTCCATGTTGGATCTTTGATGTCTTCGTAAAATGAACCTCCAAACACAAAGGAAAGTTCGTCAGCATGGTCAGCCATTGATTTAGCCCACTCCGGAAGCTTCCACAAAACATTTGATCTTGTAACTGGCTCAGTGAAGTAATATGCATATGTGGATTTATCCCCCTTGCTGTGTTGGCTCAACTGATTATTTATATCAGCATCAAAGAAGGCGTGTCCTTAATAAAGCAGAAACATCTAAAACTTAGTAGCTGTACCAAGATTAAGAAGATTGAAGATGTTTAATTTTTAAACTATTGCCATCTGAAATTAAATGAGATGATTTTCAAATATTGGACACTGCATCAAACACAAATATTGGACACTGCATCAAACACAAATATTGGACACTCCATCAAACACAAATATTGGACACTTTATCAAACACAAATATTGGACACTGCATCAGACACAAATATTGGACACTGCATCAAACACAAATAGTTACCCAAGAAGTCCCTAAGTTTCAATAGTCTCTCTTTGTCATCATCTGTTCTGTCGAGCCCATAATTACTGATTACAAAGTCGGCGCAGAGCTCACCAGAAAATGGTGCAAACCAAAATGGACAACCAAATGTGAGATAATCCCTGGCAAATTTCAAGTCTATTCCATTTTCTATTGTTTGATTTGTGATCATAGCATAGATTCCTGCATCTAGAGCAAGCATTATGCCTCCTTCCTCTCCGTTCATTCCCAACAGCAAATCAAATCTGTAAACATAGAAATTGAAAATTATTTGCTTTCAAAGCTGCTGGTGTTTAATAGAAGCTCTTTGAGCAAATTTTTGGGGGTCCAGAGTGCTAGTCAATGGAAATTTGGTGTAAGTTTGTGTTTTTTTGCTAGAAGAGGGACAGTGCAGTGTGGCATTCCATTACAGTTCCACTAAACTGTTACTGTCGAACAAACTTCTCATTTGCCAACTCAGTTGAGCAGTCAACTCCTCCAGGCCTCACTGCTGTTCTCTCTATAGACCATCAGGTTATTTATGGTTTGATGCTATGTAGGCCATGTTGATGTCCGACCTGCGTAGCGCCAAGGGCTGAGATACCAGCTACTACACCATGCAGGGGTAATAGTTATTATTTTTTATTGTACTATGGCACCTCTAGTTAGTGAATCTGCTCAATGCACATCCTATGCCAGTGTTTAGACAGGTATGCCTGATGCTGAGGGGCGCCTCTCCGGGTATGTATTGTGCGCTGTCTCAAGATACTAAAATCCGCTACAAAGACGCCAGTTTTTTCTTAACTATTGTCTATATTATCGTCGCACAGTTACCAATATTTCTGTAGATATTTCTATTATTTTAGCACAAAATAGTGGCTTTTGCGTCCTTATATAAAGCAATTGACGAAATCCCAAAATCCCCGTAATTAATTGGCTTTTCCCTACTACTTGAACATTTTCACAAATTGTGTGTTTTTTCCTAGTGAGTTGCGTCATTTTATTGAAAACTCAAAAGTTGAAACACTCGCATTTGGCAAGGGCCCATAATGCTACGCAAAACATGAATATACTTTCAATAATTCATTTTTCTCATCATTCGATTGTGGACCAATCGGTTTGTAAAACCCATATATTATGGCCCACATTCCAAGTTGCAAGTAGGGGGGCATGGGGAAATCCAACTGCAATAGCAGATTACTAATCTTCTGTTATTTATTTAGTTGATATACGTACAATAATGGTTCCATTTGCAATTTTTTGTGTAGGCTTCAAAGCTATATTTTTAGAAACCAGTTTAAAAAAAATTGACAATTTTCCCATTTTTTATGTCTTTGAGGTAGCTTTGTCTGATGAAATGCCAACAAACATGTAAAACTTATTTAAAGTGAGTTGCTCACTGTTGAGAAAAAAGTGCCTTTGTATTGCGGTGGATTTTGGTGAATTTTAGTAGTAAACTGCTTGTTTAATTCTAAAGCATCAACATCAGTGCACTGGGATTCCAACTACAGGCATCGCAAGAATGCTGTATTGGTGGAATGCCATACTGTGCCGGTGGCACAGTATGCAAGGCCGGTATTGACCTCTGACTGACCCGGTATGATGATACTGGGCCGGTACAAGATGGCCGCCATAGTTGACGATCTTTAAAGTTACCTAGGAACTGACTCTAACACAGGAGCCAGAAGTACCCTTCCTTGGAGTAGCAGGTGTGACAATCACAAGTTAGATATAGCTTTGGAGCTTTGTAGAGCCTATGATTGGACAATGGAGGTAGGACTCCGCCCTTTAACCACTTTACACCATTTACCTTTAACTCTAACTCATTGCATAAATTGTTTATTATTTATATATTTGTTCTAATTGGTTTACTTACTTGCTGTGTATTTACTCTTATATGTATTATGCAAATAGTTTCCTGTCAGCCAACCTATAAAAAGGCCGATTCTGTTTACGCTCATTGCATTAATTCATTGTGTCTTGCCAGTCACCCAGTGGATAGCCACCCAACGACTTTGGTTTCTAATGGTTAAAGCCATTGTTCAAACAGCACTCTGTGTAGTTTGTCTGAGCCGTGGGCTCTAGGCTTGCCAACTGATCCGGCAGTTATTGAACACTAGTTGTCACTGCCATACTGGGGCAGTGTCCCCTCTGGAGAGAGGTATAATACTTGAGGTTAGTGGAATTTTGTGGTAACCAGACCAAAATCCATTACAGTATGATAAACCTTTTGAACTCTTACAACTGAAAAAAGTTGCTTCAGTGAAATGATATTAGCTTTCAAGCAATGGTAAGTTTGAGTCAGTCTATAGCTATGGCACCTCACAAGTTCAACCAAAGTGACATACCTTTGTGATTTTTCATAGCTGTACTGGTGAACATCATCTCCAAAAAAATCATTATCAGCAAACAGATGCCAAAAGCTTTCCCATGGAGCAACTTGTATCTCAGTCAGTAGCTGCTCTGCTGTCTTGTCTGCTAAGCAGTCGTAAACCTTACCTGTTGACGTACAATTGATCTGCTGCCTGATTGACTTGGAAAGTTTGCACCATCTATTGATTGAGGTAGGTAACATCTGGTACAGAGTACCCGACTATATAAATAAATGTATCATTAATAGAAAGCATAATGAGACATTCAAATATTTATTGCACTTTTTTATATCATTTGCTGTTTAATTTTAAAATTATTTAGATTACATAATCTTGGAAATCATCAAGAAAAATGATAATAAAGATTATCAGCGGAAATTGATCTTAAAGACTAATAAAATACATTAACTTTTTATATCATTAAAATTGATTAACCTTCAAATTTAGTAATGTCGGTTAGCCTTCAAACGTCATGAAAGCTAAATAGTGCTTTAATCATCACAAAGTGAACTCAACAAGCTTTTAGAGGTAATAAATGTTGAAAGATCTGTTCTACAGTTGATACAAGAAAGACCAATGATACCTGCTGAATAGCCCTCTTGAAAAGTCCATCGCTGTGTCGACTCATCACTTGAGAAGACACGCTGCCAGCTCCTGCTGACTCTCCAAATATGGTAATCGTTTCTGGATCTCCGCCAAATTGTGCGATGTTTTCTTTAACCCATAGGAGAGCAGCTCTCTGATCCCACAGGCCAAAGTTACCTGTACCTGGCAACGTTTGAATTAAGCATTTTATTTTGACGAAGATCGGTAAAAAATCTGCCATCATTGTGAAATCAAATTGTTACTAGCTCCAAGCATTTTTATACCAAGTTTCTGGTAACAAACGTGAGCTAGTTAAGGTTGTCATTTCAGATGGCATACTGAGTTCAACAACATTCCTTGCAGAAAGTGTTTTATTGCTTTATACAGTCTTTGTAACGGTTTTGGATATTTTTGTTTTGCTAACGAAAGCATCAAAAAAATTAGTAAAAGCCTTCAAAAAGATTTTATAGGATTTTAAAATTTTCTTTGGGAAACATCTGTTAGGAAAACATTTGTTTTTGTGTACGTTCAAGTGGATTGGGTCAGCCAATATATGGAAGCTCAATGTAAAGCCTGGTTCACATACATATCGAAGATGTTCAAAAGTGATCGCCGATCCTCGTACGAGCATCTGCGATGTATGTGAGCCTGGATTTGCAGTGGCTCGTACAACGTCGCACGCTGTCGTAGAGGCTTGTAGAAAAGTTCAGCTGAACAAACTTTCCTACGACTGTTATATTGTAGTGGATTTTGGGGGCTGTAAAATCACTAGCTGAGGTTGGTAGCGTGCTGCCACCAGTTGTTAGATTAACCTGTTACAACAACAGGGTCGGTGATGTACCGAATGTATATCAGACAGAGTATTGCCACTCTGCAACCAATTGTGAGCCCTCGGCTCAGACGCATATCTCAAAGTAGTTGAGACCACATGCCTATATTCAACCAGAATAAAACGAGTTAGTAAGAAATCCCAATTATAACTGACTGTTATGGCCAAAGTTCTGCCTTTTATAGGCAGTGCACAAGAACAATCATCCAATTATAATACAATATCACGATATACACCAATGAGAGTAAATATATAAATACATAGCGAGTAAGGTTACAGTAAAGGGCTTAAAAGGAATAGGCGGAGTCATAGGCTCTTTAACCAATCACATCTAGTCTCTGGGTCCTCGGTCTTTCCAGCTCTTAATCCAGCATCTTTGGTAAGGGGTAAGGGTGGCTACTTCCGGCAGATGGCTCTTAGGTCCTCCCAGGCCACTTCTAAGATCTTAGGCTCCACTGACTCACTTCTTGCTGGCACAGTGAGGTCGGTATGGGTGTACACAGGGTTGGTATGGGTGTACACAGGGTCGGTATAGGAATAAATACAGTTACCGTCCACTTGGTTAGTAACTACTAGGCATTCTGGCCATCCAATGGCTATTGTAGTGATGCCAGAATGTGTATAGAGTGTGTGCGCAGGTGTAAGTGACATGAAAATCCACTACAGTATCATGGGGCGTACAATTTTCTTACTTTCTTTCTCAAAAACCACAGTTAGGTCAAGGCTACTCATGTAAACATGACTGCCATCAAAAAATTATTATAAATAATAAGATTTTTATTGTTCAATTATGAATATTAAGTATTATTTACTATTAATTTTTCGAATGAAATATTATGATAGTTGATTCAAATGTAAAATATATATTTTTTTTGTAAATTTTTATATAATAGCATACTTAGTATATTATAATAATAAATTGGGATTCAAAAATTATATATTAATGCAAAAAAAATAATAATGCACCATTGAACAACAGTTATAAATTTAATTAAAAAACATGGAATAATATTTAATGATAGTATGAGTAAAAATGTAATAAAATTTTTAAAATTGTTAAAAATAATAAATTATTTGGTGCAATTGAACAACGATAATTCATTTAGTATGTATATAGTCGTTGGTCAGCAAAGACATGCTTCAAATTTTATTACCTCCCAGTCAAGAGAGTGATTATACCTCTTGCGACCGTGAGTTTGCCAAGTTTATGTGAACATGCATCGCGGATCCGTCGTACGAGGATCTGCGATCACTTGCTAGCATCTCCGATATGTTTGTGAGCCAGGCTTAACAATTTTGATATATCCGCTTACTAATACTGTAAAAGAATCTAGTAAATAATTAACTGTATCAGTTTATATACACCCCTGATTATCCCCACTCTTTCCCAGCTCACAGTAGCCCTATCCCTATTCCTCTAGTGTCTAAATACTTAATAACTGCTTCATCCTCTTCCCCCTTTTCAACGCTACTGTAGATGAGTTCTCTGCAATAATAAGGTGACTAACGCACTCCATCGGCCACCTCCCTCAACCCTTCTGTTTTCTTAGTCTACAATCCAAGACCTCTCCTTTTTTCATATCAAGATTCAAGCCTCCATCCTCACATAGACTAACTCCAACATTGTATCAATACAACTTGAAAATAGGCTGATATCACCTAGGAATTGCCTACTCAGAGGAACACAACTCCCATTGAAACATTTGTCAAGAGGACTGGAATCTTGACTATAGGTACAGATGCACTAACGGCTGCCAAGATTGAAGACAGATTAACCAACTGTCACTAATGTGATGGATGTTTGGGCTACTAATAACCTCTTCATTTCAGCTACTCGAGCTTTCTGTATGAGTCTATATTATATTTGTATTAGGACCAATTTTGAGACTGTGTCTGCAATTGCCATTGCATACTCCTGGTGCTGGTTGGTGAAGTGATGTGGTGGTTGGTTTGGATTAAATGGCACAGTTGTCAGGCGAGTGAATCCAGAAGTTGGTCGAGTGGACTTGAATTTTGGTCGAGTAGTGTGGATTTTGGTCAAGCACTAAAAAACCCAAGAACCTAGCAATTCAGCTCGAAATAATCACTCCAAGCATAAAATATACAACTCATTCCTTAATACAGCTGCACAAATAATTAAAGGACTTACCCAAATCCTTTAAAATGTTACCATGAATCAGGAATGTTTCGATAAACTTTCACAAAAAATGAGTAGCGCAACAAAAATAAATGATGTAGAAATACATAAAGTTTGGTCAGTCACTTTTTATGAACAATAACTTTACGTTGTTATAGAGAGGATGATTGACATCTCCTAATACACTGTAAGTATACATATTGGACAGATACCTGGTCCATCAGCTAGAAAGCCAAGGATGGCAACTCTGTAGTTGAAGGTGACGTAGATAACATCTCCGGTTACTGCTAAAGGTGTTCCTAAAAATGCAGATCCTGTACCAAACATGTACCCACCCCCGTGTATCCACACCATAACAGCCTTTTTTGCTCCTTGTGTTACACCTCCAGGAACAGTTATATCCATGAACAGGCAATCTTCGTCTCCAACAACCTGCCCTAAAAGCCATCAATTTAGTTTAATTTTGTGATTATTTGTTGGTTTCTAGAAAAAAGACCTACAACAATAGATATTTTTAGTATCAAATCATGCTACTTCACAGTTATCCAACAATTTTTAGAAAATAATTAGCTTTGGTTTAATTGTTATTTATTCTGTAAACAAGTGACAATAAAAACCTTTTACAGATATTGTCTTAATGTGAGCATTAGCACAAAATTAAACACAGTTCAAAGTTTTGGCATTACTTTACCTTGTTCTATTCGAGTACATCGCGAGCCTGGCGATGTAACTTCTAATTTACCATCCCATGGTGGGTATTGCTCAGGTTTCTTAAACCGCAAGCTTCCTGTCGGAGCTTTAGCAAATGGAATACCTGAAATTGATACAAGTGAGTGGAGATTATTTTTGAAAATAACAAGACAGAATTTGGAGTGGTGCTCACTTGAAGATCTTACTTAAAACTGTTCCGAAACTGAAGAATGTCTTGGATATAATGTTTGAATAGTACTTCAGCTTCCAGCTTAACTGGAAGATATTATTTCTACAAGTTATTTAGTGGTGAAGATAAAACTTAACTGATTGATTGATGAATACTCATTGCAAGTGTTGGCAACAAGTAGAAGTCAACAAATTACTGTCTATAGAAACTAGTTTGTTTATGCCTTCCATTGTATGTCAACAACCAAAATTTCGTATGATGCAATTTGCCGCATATTGTGAAATAATGGAGGATGACAGTTCAGTGATATTAATCACTCTTGCCTGATCAGTTATTGGTAATCTTCTTGAAATTTTGGCTAGTGCTTGATTGTGTAACTAACTGCATCCTTTTTCTCTGGTGACTAAAGGCTTGGCTACACTGCATTGATGTTCTAGTCTCAAAGTACCTATACCATGAATCATTGCGATGTGGCAGTGGCTACACAGGCAGGCAGGCAGATGTAGCGTTCCGATGTACAAAAGGACATCGATGAGCTGCTATTGAACTAACCAATCATACGGCACAACCCTATCATCTATTGCAGCGTATGTTCATTTTTTACCAAATAAACAATCAGAATTTTTAATTGTTGTTTTGGAATTACATGTTTTTATATCATCAGACTACTATTACAAATCATCGTTTGTTGTGGAAATTATTATTATTAATTGTTATAGTTGAATATTATAATTGATGATAACTATCCATTTAACTATTTTACGAGCAATATGAAGTAATTTCACCAAACTGCATTATTTTCTTAAAGACTGAATTACATTGAGAAACTAAATTAGGTGCAAAGAGATAAACTTACTACTAGTTTATAGCACCCGCATTTGTTCAGAAGTTCATGAATCTTTTTGTTTAGCAGAAATGGGTTTTAAATGGTTGAACTGGAGCTTGTAAACATAATATATTTCAGCCAATCATAGAGCACTGATGTTCCTTTGACATCGGGCATAGACTAACATGTTGGTTTGGCTTATGATCAGGCCTCAAGATTTGCAGATATCTTGGCTGATCCCATCGTAAGGTCTTCCCATGGCGAACATCGGCCAGTGTAGCCACCCTTTAAGACTATCACAAGTTGGGTGCCAACTTAATTGTAATTTATGTTTTATCTTGACTCACACTCTGTACTTGGAAAACTAGAAATGAAATAATAGCATTATAAAATAAATGTTAATAATGCAACCTCATCAAAGGCTTAAAACTCCCAATAATTATTTTGAGCAATCCATTATTAAAGATGCCTAAACTGTAAAAATTAAATATGTGATGGATTTTGGTGAATGCCACTAGTAAACAGCCGGTTTGCTATAAAAAACCAATCAGAGATGCTCTGAAGTGCTGCCCCCAGCCCTATACAAGGTGCTGTGCTGCCCCAGCCCTACACAAGGTGCTGTGCTACCCCCAGCCCTACACAAGGTGCTGTGCTACCCCCAGCCCTACACAAGGTGCTGTGCTGCCCCCAGCCCCACACAAGGTGCAGTGCTGCCCCCAGCCCTACACAAGGTGCTGTGCTACCCCCAGCCCTACACAAGGTGCTGTGCTGCCCCAGCCCTACACAAGGTGCTGTGCTACCCCCAGCCCCACACAAGGTGCTGTGCTACCCCCAGCCCTACACAAGGGGCTGTGCTGCCCCCAGCCCTACACAAGGTGCTCTGCTGCCCCCAGCCCCACACAAGGTGCTGTGCTACCCCCAGCCCCACACAAGGTGCAGTGCTATCCCCAGCCCTACACAAAGTGCTGTGCTATCCCCAGCCCTACACAAGGTGCTGTGCTGCCCCCAGCCCTACACAAGGTGCTGTGCTACCCCCAGCCCTACACAAGGTGCTGTGCTACCCCCAGCCCTACACAAGGTGCTGTGCTACCCCCAGCCCCACACAAGGTGCTGTGCTGCCCCCAGCCCTACACAAGGTGCTCTGCTGCCCCCAGCCCCACGCAAGGTGCTGTGCTACCCCCAGCCCTACACAAGGTGCTGTGCTGCCCCCAGCCCCACACAAGGTGCAGTGCTATCCCCAGCCCTACACAAAGTGCTGTGCTATCCCCAGCCCTACACAAGGTGCTGTGCTGCCCCCAGCCCTACACAAGGTGCTGTGCTACCCCCAGGCCTACACAAGGTGCTGTGCTACCCCCAGCCCCACACAAGGTGCTGTGCTGCCCCCAGCCCTACACAAGGTGCTGTGCTATTCCAGCCCTACACAAGGTGCTGTGCTACCCCCAGCCCTACACAAGGTGCTGTGCTATCCCCAGCCCTACACAAGGTGCTGTGCTACCCCCAGCCCTACACAAGGTGCTGTGCTACCCCCAGCCCTACACAAGGTGCTGTGCTACCCCCAGCCCTACACAAGGTGCTGTGCTACCCCCAGCCCCACACAAGGTGCTGTGCTACCCCCAGCCCTACACAAGGTGCTGTGCTGCCCCCAGCCCCACACAAGGTGCAGTGCTATCCCCAGCCCTACACAAAGTGCTGTGCTATCCCCAGCCCTACACAAGGTGCTGTGCTGCCCCCAGCCCTACACAAGGTGCTGTGCTACCCCCAGGCCTACACAAGGTGCTGTGCTACCCCCAGCCCTACACAAGGTGCTGTGCTACCCCCAGCCCTACACAAGGTGCTGTGCTGCTCCCAGCCCTACACAAGGTGCTGTGCTGCCCCCAGCCCTACACAAGGTGCTGTACTACTCCCAGCCCTACACAAGGTGCTGTGCTACCCCCAGCCCTACACAAGGTGCTGTGCTACCCCCAGCCCTACGCAAAGTGCTGTGCTATCCCCAGCCCTACACAAGGTGCTGTGCTACCCCCAGCCATACACAAGGTGCTGTGCTACCCCCAGCCCTACACAAGGTGCTGTGCTACCCCCAGCCCTACACAAGGTGCTGTGCTACCCCCAGCCCTACACAAGGTGCTGTGCTACCCCCAGCCCTACACAAGGTGCTGTACTACTCCCAGCCCTACACAAGGTGCTGTGCTGCCCCAGCCCTACACAAGGTGCAGTGCTATCCCCAGCCCTACACAAGGTGCTGTGCTACCCCCAGCCCTACACAAGGTGCTGTGCTGCCCCCAGCCCCACACAATGTGCTGTGCTATCCCCAGCCCTACACAAGGTGCTGTGCTGCCCCCAGCCCTACACAAGGTGCTGTGCCCAGCCCTACACAAGGTGCTGTGCTGCCCCCAGCCCTACACAAGGTGCTGTGCTGCCCCCAGCCCTACACAAGGTGCTGTGCTGGTAGAATAACTTGCTGTGGTGGTCGCACAGCCTGCAGGGCCAGTCTTGACCCTTTCTGGGCCAGTACTGACTCCTTGCTGAGCCGGTATGCCAATACTGGGTTGGATGGCCGCCTTAGCTAAGGATTTTCACATTAGCCTATGATCTTGCACCAACCCTGGAGCTGGAAGTCCATTTACGCTGATCGCTAGAATAATCAACCCAAGGCTAGGTACAGCCTTAGAACACTAGAGAGTTTCTGATTGGACTATGGAAACATGAATCCACCATTTAGCCACTCAGCACCATCTCTATTTGATCATATTACATTGCATGATTTGTCAACTGTTTATATCTTGTGTGTCATTGGTCTATTTACTTCTTGTCAGCCTGCCTATATAAAAGGCTGAGTTTGTTCATACTCTTTGCATTCATTCATGTACTGTCAGCCACCTTAGAGGATTGCCATCTTAGCACTGGGTGTCTATGAATAAACCCACTATTCAAGTTGACACTTTGAGTAGTTTGTCTACGGCATGGGTTCTGTGTTGGTCAACTGATCAGGCAATAAAAGATCACTTGTTGTCACGGCACAATGTCCTCTCTGGAGAGAAGTATAATACTTCAGATTAGTGGAATTTCGTTGAGAGCAGACCGAAATCCATTACAAATTTACCACTGTCTTGTCATTGCACAACTGGAAGGCATATACGATAACTATTCCTTGTGTAATCAGCAACATGACAGTAAAATGGAGTAATTTATCTACATCTTTTCATAACAGGCAAAGCTAGCACAGGTGGAGAAAAGTTCAATGAAACGGACCGGAAATCAGCAAGTGAGAGCAGTAGAGTTATGGAAGCAGAGACTAGTCAAGACTATAGTTCTGTGGGTACCTATGTTGGGTTTGATAGAGTTCAATAGTTCAATACAACATCTACTTATGACAGCTACCACACTCGGAGAATAGTGACTGTAGTACTGAACTGTTAGTACTCTACAGGGAGTACTCAACTATGAGTACCAGTTTGTAAATGTAGCAGATTTTTATGCCACACCACCTTCCGCTAGGATGTTGCGTGGTAGACGCGCAGTCTGTGCAGTCCCAACTATACAGTCAGCCTCTCCAGGCCTGACAAGCAACAGTCTACCTCAACTCAGAAGTGACCCCGTGCTGGGTCGGCACAAACAAGGTGTTGTAAGGCAAGCAATCAACTTTAGCAACGGTAACGAGCCTTCGGCTCAGACACACACTCGGAGCTTTTAAGCAGTGTATAATAACAACCTTTATTCATAATCAGAATACAAGGTGGCAATCCAGTGCAAGGACAGGAGAATATGCTCATGCCATGTCATGTCAGGTGATGCAATGAGTATGAAAACTGCTCTGCCTTTCATAGGCAGAGTTACAAGAAGCATTGATGGAAAGTTTCCACCATGCACAGGAAGCATGGCAGGAAGTAATATAACATATAGTTAGAGGTTTTGTCCAATAAGGTAATAATAAACTAGTTTAAAGTACACTGGCACCCAGAAATAGGGCTCGGAGTCCATGGCTAGCTTGTCCAGTGATAGGTTAATATATCTCTTGATAGTTCCTGAGTCTTTTACCAGCGTTCACACACAGAAAAAAGTGGAACATTTGGGATTAAACAGGTGATTAAACACCGTAATGATTAATATAAGAGTACAATCCGGCATCATAAGGGGTGATATCTGGTATTTCGGTGGAAAGTTTGGGAGTGTTTGCTAGAAGGAGTAACTAAGGATTAAAGCTGGACAATAACTTTGCCAAAAATTGCGGGTAGGTCAATTTATCACTTTCAGGGGATTAAACTCTGGCTTTAATCAGCTAGCAAGAACTTTTCTCCCAAGCGATTAAACTCTAGTTCCCCTGTATTGTTATTCTACAAGTCCTTAATTGTTAACTTTACTGATCCAGTAAGAACTTTAATCCAGAAATGATTAAACTGTGGCTCTTTTCTTCAAATTAGATTTTACTCCTTGTATAATTAAAATGAAGAAAAGCCTTGGCATTTATAGTATGATTACCTAATAGCAAGTGGGGGTATCAATGATCGCCTAAGCATAGGCTATTATTTTCCCGCTTCAATCATTAATTAACAAAGGGAGGACATGAGGATGATGGAGGCTTACATAGCTGTCTCAAACTTCTAAGTAAATGATGACACAGAAGCAGGTAGATAAGATATACCATGTATACTCAATTGATTGTGTATTGATTAGTAACCAAGTAAAATACTAAACTGAATAAATGATGTTGGTTGTTGTTTAGTAATTCATTGATTGTTTTGTTTTTTGTTACATTGAAAACTTTTGAACTTGAAGTGGCTGCAAATAAAAGTGACTTCTATATTATATTCCTGCATTTTAGAACTGTCACCAACTAGAGATGTCTTTCTTGAATCGAAAATTGATTATATAGGAAGTCAGAGCTCACAGGTGATGAACAAACAGCTGTGATGTTGCCCGCTCTTCAGTTTCAACTCCTGAAGGTTTGTTGGGTTCGGTTTAATTTTTGTTTTGGCATACCAGCTCATTGTGAAACATGCCTAATGATGTCACTGTTATTTTAGGAGCTTGAAGATCAAAATCAGACATCATCTCTCAGTTTCAACTTGGAATCTATTGCATGTACGCTGAGTGTACCCCAGTGGCTCTATGTCATAATAGACTATACTATACAAATCATCATTCAATCAAGCCAGTTGTTTTTTTTACCGATTTTGTTTCTATATTTTTAGTTGGTTTTATATCGTAATGCCTGTATTTCCGTTTTAATGGTGTTGTACTGATCTCAATTTCCTTGTTCAATACAAGTTGCCATTACAGTTGAAATAAGCTTTGTCATTTTTTACCAGCTAGATCCATTACAAAATAATTACCTCCAATTTGTATCGCTTCAAATATTTAATCGCTTTCTGACAAAAAAGCATACAGACATAGCACTCCAGGAAAATTAATATTGACCCTAACTTTAATCAATGACTGGAGTAGCCATGCTCCAAATAATAATCATCATGAGATTAAAAATCCGCGTATACAGTGATTAGAAATGCTCTTGTTTTTAATCCGTGCTAGCCTAACTCAATCCCAATTTTAATCTTAAAATGATTGAACATGGATCATTCACCGGTGCACTGGCTGTGGTAACAAATCAATCCTTGTTTAATTGTGTGTCAATCGCTCAGGTGATTACGTTTGCGGATAGTAAGAATTGATTGAAATAGGACTAAAACTCCTCCACGTTTTTCTGTGTGTGTTTGATCCATGTTTCTCGACATCTAAGGGTAGCCAGCTCCGGTATGTGGTCTCTGGAGGTACTGGAGCTAGGTTTGGTCTCTCAGGCTGTGGTAGCCATTTTGTTACCGATCCGGGATAGCTACCCAGGGTCAGGGTAGTACCCAGTGCCGGTATGATTAATCATTATCATAATTCACTCAAACAGAGCAATATATTCACTACAACAGATTCCAGTTTTAGTCTATTGTGTTCAATAGAGGCATGCCTGTTGTAGCCACCAGCAGGGGGACCTCTGCGCAGTAGTGGTCACTGTTAGTTGCCAGTAAAATCCACTACAGTAAACACCAAGCAACAATTACTGAGTTGTGAGTTATGATATGTAAGCACTGAACGATAAGCGTATGCAAGTACATGATTACCTTGGAATAAATCAACATCAACACCTTCATATGAGATTCTTCTGCCAACCAGCAAACCGCCGTGACTCAGGGTAACTTGTGGAGAATAATCATTTCCATGTATTACTTGTACTAGTACAAGGGCAGTGAGCAACTGCGAGCACAACATCCTGATTAGTTGGTTATCCTTCAGCATGTGGTTAAACAATCACAACTTGCCTCTTCCTTATCTATCGCCTCATAGCTAGCTCTTGTTATATAAAGTTGTGCATTTAAGATATCACAATACAGTTTGGCAAGGTTTTGTAGTTAGCTGTTTGTTAAGTTATACGAACGCTAGTTAAGGTACAATGATAATAAATAGATGGTGAATCGGTTCATTGCACAAACTCAGTCAAGAGGTGTTTTATTGATTGAGTGTTTGAAACTAAGGTAACGAAATGACACCTTACCACCTATAAAAGGAGCTGCAGCACACTGAATGGATAGTATTAAATACCCTTTTACTTGTGTATCAAATAAAGTATTTGTTTGATAAAACTTCTAGTAGTGTGTTTGGGTCGTGGACCCCGTACAGTTGGTTAACGTCTATTCGGGATAGACCCCAAAGTGTGAGGAGAGAGAGAGAGGAGAGGATTCCGTTGTGTAGTGATAGAGGATTCAAATCTATTACAATATGTTTGTCCTTTTAACATTGAATTATGTAGATTTCAATGTATTTCCTTTGCAGTTGTTAATAGGCACAGCAAATGATAAAACATAACACAAGAAATATACCAATCACATAATGCAATACAAACTATAACAACATAACAAGCCAATTAGCACGGAAACACAAGGTGATTTGGCCCTGGGCTCTTCCCGCTATTTTCTAACAGTGGAGACTTTCCGCTCCTTATTTGGACATGCTGCTTCCTAGTCTTGGCTCCTGAGAGAGGGAAGGCTGTGGTCTCTGTTCTGTTAAGGCTTTGAGGTTCTTGGTGACACAGGCTGCATGAATCACCCTATCTGGATACAGGGTCGGGTTCCTGACTTGGGGTAGACCCGGGGTAGCTTCTATATATTTATATAAGGGATACAGGCCCAGGGTACCCGGTATAGACCCGGGGTACCCGGTATCCCTTTCGCAAGAGTTTTAGGTAGCTACCGAGGGGGGAGGAGTTCTGACGGTCTATAAAATTGTTACCAGAGTGCACAAGGGGTGTAGGGGGGGTTTTGGGGTTGGGGAGGGTGGGGAGGGGATCTGATACTGCTTCATCATCATGCAAATTTCCCACAATATCACATTGAGTTACACAAATTCACAGCTGTGTTTGATGAGTGGACAAACTAAATAAGCAGGGCCCGAATGAATACTGTAGTGGATTTTGGGGGGGGGGGGGGGGGCGTAAACCACTAGCTGAGTGTTTGTAGACCAACGAACTCCGAGTTTGCCGGCACAGAGAAGTCGGTAGCGCCCAACGGTATGCTGCCACCAGTTGCCTTTCACCTAGAGGCAACAACAGGTCGATATACATCAAATCAGGCATGAAGGAGAATACTCAATTCCACAACTAGTATAGAGCCCTCGGCTCAGACGCATAACTCAGTGCTTTAGAGTAATATGCTTTTATTCTTCCATAAGAATACTAGTAAGTACAAGTCCCAATACAAACTGATTAGCATGGTAAAAGTTCTGCCTTTTAAAGGCAGATCACAGGAAGTGATTCATGGTAATAGCCAATAATACAACAGCAATACATAATGTAACAAATGAACAGGCAGATATAAATAGCAAGCGAATAAGGTATGGTATATAGGTTAAATGAATGAGGCGCATAGAAGTGATAGTCGGAGTCATAAATTAACTGGCCAATCCTACGCATCTCTACTTCCTACTGTTGGTACGTAGTCTTTCTTGGCTCTGTTCCTCGGCTTTCTCCAGGTATAAGGGTGGATATCTCCTGGTATGATCCTCTGCTACTCTCAGGCTACTTTACATATCTCAGTCTAGGATGATTCACTTCCTGCCGACCCGATATGGCTCCTACAGGGTCGGTACTGACTTGTAGAGGGTCGGTACTGACTCATATGCAGGGTAGGTACCTTCTGACGCAGGGTCGGTCAATTCGGTAGTGACTATTATAGTCATTCTGGCCGTCCAATGGCTATGTTAGTGATTCCAGAAGCTGGTTGTAAAGCATTTGCGCAGATGTGAGTATTATAAAAATCCACTACAACCCTCAACAACTGCAAGAGAAAAAACACTGAAACCTGCATAATTCAATGTTGAAGGGACAAAGACATTACATTGAATTACACAAACTTACTTCAGGTGGTTTAGAGGCAGATGATTATTTAGTAGATGCCATTCCAAGTTCCATAAGTTGTATTCAAGTAAATGGTTTCTTACCAGATCTCGAATCATTCATTAACTATTATTGTTGGGTAAAACAGTTATAAGTTGTCTCCTCTTTGCTTCTATACTAGTTATCGCAACAGATCACAGTAATTTCCCTCTTCCTCTTGTTAATGTAGTTATTATCTCCACTTAATTACACCCAAAACAGCAAAAAGAGTAAAAATTTGTAGATGTAGATCTTTATCTTTTTAAATAATTTTGCAAGCATTTCACAATACTACAGCAGTGTGTCAGGATTTTGCTGATTAGTACGTTTGGTCTGGCCTTGGAAGGCTTTAAAACCTAATGAGTTGGTTATTCAGGGACTTTCATCATCACTAGAGTGCTTCTGTACAAGTGCACTATAAAACTGTAACTTTCGAACTAAGCATCATCCAAAAGGTTTGTAGCCAGACAAGTAGTCAGCGTAATTTAGTATGAAAAACTGCAAACTTCTCTGCTGAATTATAGATAGCTATATTGAATTGTGTAAAGTCATTTTCAATGGCTGAAAGTTGGGACCTTGATAATTACATTGAATTAAACAAATTATTGAATAATACAAGGTCGAACTAGGTAGTTTCACTGCACATTAGCAGCGAATGATAAATTTTTTGTCTTGCAGGTATCAGTAGTAATATATGAGCAGATCTCCCTACCAAGTGTTTTTTTGTGGATCTGGTCTTGGGGGTTATGCAATGAGTTACGACGTTGGGTGAATTCGCCGAGTTTATATTGTATTTCATTTGAGAGGTATTTGAGTGGCATTTGAGTGGCATTTAAGTGGCATTTGAGTTTTGATTATTTTTTTACTTGATTTGAACTCATATGGCAGCTAGATTTTGAATGTATGGCATTTAAGTTTTGATACTTTTTTCACATAATTTGAACTCATATGGCATCTTGAGAGAGAGGAGAGAGAAGACAGAGAGGAGAGAGGAGAGAGAAAGGAGAGAGGAGTTTTATCTACATTGAATAACTATATTGATCAAAAATGAAACATTATATGATTATATACATTGATTACATAATAAGTAGGGAAAATCTGCCTATTTAATATAGCTAGAGTCAGTAAATACTAAGTAATACAAAGCACTACAACTTGTAATGACAATCAATGTATACATACATATGGTATCTTGAGAGAAAGAAAGAGAGAGAGGAGAGAGGGAGAGAGAGAGGAGAGAGGAAGAAAGAGAGGAGAGAGGAGAGAAGAGATATATCTACATTGAATAAATATATTGATCAAAAATGAATCATTATATGATTATATACATTTATTACATAATAAGTATGGAAAATCTTCCTATTTAATATACCTTTACAATAATGTTTTTGATGTACTGATGTTTGGTAAAAAAACTACATTAGTTAAGTTTTAAATTCATATGAAAAAAATTTGTGTCAATTTAGTATCTACTCCCAGGGCTGATACTCCCCCTAAAATAACCCATAAGGCTCAGCCTAAAAACAAGTTTTAGGGGGTGTTTTTGTGCAAGGTACACGCATAGTGGATTTGCTACTTTAAGGGGTATTTTGCCCAATGAACCAAGTGTTACATGTTACATACTACACTCTATTGTTGTAAAGTGTTCTCAATTCCAGAATATGCACTAAATTGGCATGCAGTTGCATATTTAAACTCACTCAGGTATATGTAGAGTATTTCTTTTGCTCATAACCCCTGCTAACATCATACAGTGGGATGCGGGTCACCAAGTGTTTAGGGGGTGTGGGCTGGACTGACAACCAAGTGGATAGGGGTACATTTTTTAAGTGTTGGCTTAGCCAGGTGGGTATATTTGAAGGAGTATCAGCCCTGGGTATCTACTCCATTATATATTTACAATATTACTTTGTAATTATTAGTGAAAGAAATTATGAAATACTGGGGAGTAATTAAGTAATTCAGTAAGGAAATTGGTTGGAATTGAAGTAATATTATTTAAATACAACATTGCTTTGCAACAACTATTAATAAAAGCAATTATGAATGTTGATGAGTTACTAAGTAATCTAGTAAAGAAAACTGATTGAAATTACGGTAATATTTGTTAAAAGATACTTGCGACATGTTTTATCAACGAAAAAATCAAACAATTTTCAAAATAATTACGATTAACTAAGTGATTCAGTAGGAAAAATCAACTGAAACACACAATATCCGTTTTGAAACATTTACAATAAACACAATTGGGTAATATTTGTTAAAAGATACTTGCAACATGTTTTATCAACGAAAAATTCAAACAATTTTCAAATATTTATGCGTAACTAAGTGATTCAGTAGGAAAAACCAACTGAAACACGCAATATCCGTTTTTGAAATATTTACGATAAACACAATTGGGATATTACTGTTATCAAAGAAATCAAGCGAGTATCAAATGTTTACGAGTAACTAAGCGTTTAAGTTGGAAAAAATCGATTGAGATCGTGTGACATCCGTTACAAAATATTTTACGTCAAGTTACCAACGAGAAAATAAATATTTCTTAGAATATCCGCTATAGCGAGTTACGATAATTTTTACGCACCTTGAAGGTTTTCAGTCCATTTTCAGTCAGATCAAAATTTATGCGAGACGTTTTAGGTATTATTTCAGTCGACGTAATGTTACCAGTTCATTTTTAAAAAGTAATTAATTATAATATAACGCAAGTGCCCCGCAAGTGTCATTTTACTAATAAACTCATTCCAGAAAAGACATTAATCATCATCTCGCTTAATCCTATATGTTTTGATCTTTTTAATATCAAGTGTGTCGCTCGAGAAAAGTCATTAGTTACACCTAAGCACTATTTATTATCATGCTATTTCTATTTAAAACAAAACAACAAACATCCATAGATGATGGAATTATAGGTCGAATTCAACCTAAAAAGGAAGAGAACTTGATTGCATCTATCTCCTGTTTTTTATTGTTTCATTACATATTAGTTAATATAGATACAGCCTTCCACCAAAACGGATTTGTGGTTTTACTTTTAATCCTAGTTATCTCCGCTATCGTCTAAAAAACATGAGCAAAGCATGACTTTATCCACTTGTTTTATTAGTTAGACTGTTACTTTTTTTAAAATATCTCATTGTTTTTTGTGTGAAATACAAATAATGTATCAACATACATAGTATATTTTCTATTTTTAGGAAGCTGTTTTGTCTAATAAATCAAGAGTTATATGTTACATATACATATTTAAACGCTATCAGATATCTTTAAAGTGTTTATTACATTCCTAACTCATACTTAATGTTGTAAACTATAATTGGAGCTCTCACATTTTAATTTACTGTCTGATGATATAAAGATGGAGCTACACTACATCATTGTTTTGCTGATGATGTGTCTATATGATTGTTTGTGGTAGTGTGTGTTATAGTAGAGTATATCAATAAACTGCAATTGAACTAGTTATTAAATGCTATCAGTACCTGTAAAGTATTTTATTACATTCCGAACTCATACTTAATGGCGTAAACTATAATTGAAGCTCTCACATATTAATTTACTGTCTGATGATATAAAGATGGAACTACACCGCATCATTGTTTTGCTGTTGATGTGTCTATATGAAAATTGTTGCTATAAAAATATGTTTGAAGGATGTGAGTTGTCATCCAAATGAAATGTAAGTTTCATCCTAGCTAGTTATATTTAAAAGAGTATCAACCTAGAGGTTGTAAAATTTGTTTATCCAACGCTCTACATTCAGAAATTTTAGCTAGATGGAAAGACAGTTTACAGGGGTGTTTGTGGTGGTTAAGCTTATTAATCTATTTAATCTCTATCTTCCTATTTTTTTAACCAACTTCCTAATCGTCTTCCACTTTTTTAAAAAACAATATCATTTATCATAGTAATAATCAGAAAATCAGTCTACAAATTAATCTTGATAAATGGCTTCAATGTTTTGTATATAAGAGAAACTATTTTTTTAAACAGTATCAGTTTTCATTTGTATTTCATTTCAAGTATTAGTCTGCGAAACTACAAAAAATGGCTAGCAATATTCCTACAACAAATGAGTAAGTTATTTATACTATCTTTTACAATTTTGTTGCAGTTACATTTATAAATTTATACAAATGTATATATATATATATATATAATATATATATTACTTGTAGGTCTACAATCTCAAATGATGCATTAGAACTAAATATAGACGAAATAGATTTCAGTGCCATGTAAGTATATTATTGAAACTTTATTATTCAACTGTATTATATAGAGTTTTTAATTAATCACAATCCTGATTTATTGCTTTATTAAGCTCTACCGATGATGAAACAATGAGGTGGCTGGAAGAATGTTTTAAGGAAACGGAGAAGCCAAAAAAGACCAAGCCTACCACGCACATTGCTATGAGTAAGTATTTTTCTGTATTATGAAAAATGTAAACTTTTCTGTAGGTAAAATAATAACGACTCTACATTTACTACGTTATTTTTGTAGAGAAAACATCTACACGATTCATTGCTAGCGCATGCTATATAGGGAAAGATGAATCCTTTCTCTCCTATGATCGCCACACATTTGAATGTAAGTATGATAAAAATATTATTTACTACATACTCATTCAATTTTAATAAATTTTTTTCAAAAACTAACATAATTACATTCGTATTTTCTATTTTAGTTCAAGCAGAGAACCTGCAGCTAGAAACAGTACAGAAGCAGAAGTGTTATAGATGGAGAGATAAAGATGATAAGGAGTGCTTCAAGTGTAAGTGATATGCATTATCTTTATATACATATACCATACTCAAGACAGTTATCTATATATATAATGAGAATTTGTTTATTTTGCTTGTAGATATCGATAACAAAAACACAAGCTATTTTCTTTCAGTGCTTTCGTTATTATTGATATCGTATTGTACAAAAACTCTGAGCGAAGCACTGAAAGAAAAAAAAAGACAGTATTTCGTGTATATTTTGTGGTAAGAAGTTTAAATTAGGGAAGATGCATGAGCCTGGCCGAGTTCTTTCAAGACATTTTTTTGCTCACTTGTTTATTTTTTATTGTTTATGCGGAAAATCACATACAACTTTGAGAGAACTCCAGCAACATACTTGTATTTTGAAAACTAAAATGTTTTTTGTTGTTGATATTGCTAGTTATGATAATTTTGTTTTATTTATTAATAAAAAATATTCTGAGTTAGTTATGAACATTACTTTTCCCAAAAATTTTATGTTAGTATATCTCTATCCAATAGAAGGTTATTTTTCTGGAAACATCGATTTAGATTTTGAGGGGATTAGGGTGTAAATGGTTGGCAATAGCTAAAAAAAAACCGGTTGCTGGAGATCGAAAGCTTTTACTTAAAACCCAGCGTAAAAAAATGAGAGCACTTATATCTTCAGATTCTGATTTTTCAGAAACTGAAGAAAGTAATAATGACTTAATTTCTGTTGCTAGTTCACAGTGCAGTCCAAAAACCAGTGTTTTAGAATCTAATACAACAGATAACCCACAAACTCAAGTAGATTTAAAACAAAGCCAAAAGATTGATATAACTTCACTTAAAATTAATTTTTGAATATAAAAGATGGACTGAAAAAAAAAGGGTTTTAATGATTGTGTTAAATTGAAATTAGCGTCTATTAGACAGAAAATGCAAAAAAATTCAGATTTTTTCTCAAGAAGAAATTCTTGTATTAACTGCACTCTTAGGTGAGTTTTAAAATTTTTATTTCACTATATTTTTTAATATTATCATTGGCTCTGGAATAGGTTTTATGCAACTATCCTATTTTATAATTTCTTACCACAAAATATATAGTTAATGGGTTGTTTTTTTATAAATACTCTCTATATATATATTATATATACAGACAATAGTCTGTGTTTTTTTATGAATACTTTATTCATATGTATACACTTCATGTAGAATTGTTCTGTCATTAGTTTACCTAATGCATTATTTTTATTTGTTTTGTGGTTGAGAACTCCATACGCTTCATTCTTACTGTATTACTTTTGCATAATATTACAAAATAAATATTACATCAACTACCTTCATACTGCATCCAAGTGATGAAACAGTAAATTTCACATCTGTATTACTGAATCTATAGCATTGTTATGAAAAAGACTATAATTACTTAATTATTATGTCATATCGTGACAAACTATCAACACCCAATTCACAAAACTGTAAAACCTAAAGTATAATGCTTGTGGTTGTAAAAAGTCTTCTACTGTTTTGGTTTCTCAAACAAATTATAAAACATTTTTCACAATTTTTTTTGTGCAAAAGCGGAGTTGTCTTACCATTTTGACACAATGTGCCGACAACTTTTACATATTTTTTCAAAAACGAAGTTTAGAAATTATAAAATGGGAGGTTGTCTTAACATTTTTGAAAAATGAGACGATAACTTGAAATATTTATTTTTGTGTCGGAACATTGAAATTTTGTAACATTTTAGAGTTGTAACCCCGAAAGTTTTACAAATTGGCTAAATTACTAATGTTAAATATGAATAAAATACTTTATTACACTAATATATACAAATTATTGCACAATACAAATAATATATAATTTAATGTTCATGAGTTGTTGCTGAAAGATTTGGCGAGCCGACGGTCATTCACTTGTACACGTATTCTATCTAAAAGCATACATAGATGTCGTTATAACAACTACAATATACTATGGTGAAAAAATACGGCTATTAGTAGTTACTTATTACTAGTGAAGATTAACATTACCTTAATTAAATTTCCGATATTGAAATCCTGCTAGCTTCGCTTGAAATGTGATTGTCATCTTCATTGCTTTTCTCACTATCATTGTCGACAACTTCATCTTTTTCCTCAAATTTTTTGTTTTCAGAGTCATCATCCGTCATATTATCATCTTCTTCATCAGTATAAGCATCAATGTTTATCATCGTCATCATCATCATCATCATCATCAGCAGCATCATCAGCAGCAACATCATCATCATAACTTTTCATCAGCTCAGCATCATCAAATAGAGAAAGTCTGAAAGCTATTCCTTCTTTTTCACTTGAAGTAGATAGAAGCATCAAAGCTTCTTCAACACTCAGAATCGTGAGAATGTGTTTCTTTGTGCCGCTTTCAGTTGGTCATCGTACTTTTATAGTGGATCATACCACATTCATGATTTTTGATCTTCAAAACGTTCTCAGGAGGGACAACAATCTTCCCAGTCATCAAAGATCCGTCATTCATCATGTATTCTGTAAGTGACAGTGTGAGTGATACGTAAAGGTGATGTATCTTGTTTTCGTTTTCGCTGCTTCGACTTCAAAGTTTTCCAAACTGAAAGTCTAGTGAATGTCAGAAGAGTGTTGACAGGAATATTATCGAAAGTGATAATATCAAAGTATGCTTGCAACTGTTTCAATGATTTTTTTTCTCAAGATTTTGGCTATAACTCGTTGTTTTAGCCCTTGATGATTATCTCCTACAATACGCAGATCGGGTTGATTTTCTTCTAGCTTTCCCATGTACACTAGGATTTGTGAAGAGCCGGGATCAAGTTTCCTGTAGCTCCACCGTAAGTTCTTTGTCAATCAGTGACTTGACTCGAATTCGATGATTGTTTTTTAAAACATATTCATAGTCCAAGTATACCATAATCTTCAACGTAATTAACATCGAAAACCTCCCAATATCGTAGGAATTGGTAAATCCAACAAACTCACAAAATTTCCGATTTCCAACATTCCTTTCTGCATAGCTCCTGTCATTATTCCAGCCATCTCGAGCAATTCAAACTCTCTAAGTTTGTTTACGGTATTATTCTTGCTGTTGCTGAATAAAAAGGAAATTGAAGTTCGAGATAATGTCACTGTCGGTTTTTTGATATCCTCCGCTCGTTTGACTTCACTGTTCTCATGCAGATATGTGTAGTCCGGGTGTGGGACTCAAAGGAGAGGCAGCTGAAACCACATGATGTTTCATTGCTATATCAGCATGAGTATTGGTGTTTGAGCGAGAAGATGTATCATTAAAGGTGTTAGGATTGGATCTTTTATCATCAATGTGAATGCCATTGGTGGTGAAATGATGGTTGTAGTGGAAATAGCGTTAGTGTTGTTGGTAGCTGTGGTTGGTTCAATATGGAGCTTAGGAAGTGCTTTGGAGTGTGATGTCATCATACCTGCAAAAAGTAAAAGAACTTAGTTTAATGATGTAAAATATACTGAAATTATTTTTTTATTAAAAGATTGTTTTTAAAAACTAAGATTCAAAAACCTGGATGTTTCAATTAATTAAAAACAAATAATTATTTTAGTGCTTCTTACCTTGTTGCTCTCCTAATAGCTGTAGTAGATGTTGCTCCTCTGTTAGTCGCTGTAGAAACTGGATGCTTTCTGTGTGAAAACGATGGCTCTTATATAGCTAAAGTTGTACTGATTAAACCCTATGAACACCATCTCGTGTCAATCTCTATGAATCAACATTTGTTCACCGGCGAAGGAAAGTCAATGCTTTCGCAGGGAATAAATGAATTATTTTCACGCGAATACAAACCATTGCTTTCGCGGGAATAAATAAGCTATTTTTCACGCGAATGGAAACCGTTGCTTTCGCAGGGGAATAAATAATTTATTTTCACGCGAATAGAAAAACCAATTCTTTCGCGGGAATAAATACTTTATTTTCACACGAATGCAAACTGTTGCCTTCGCGGGAATAAATGATTTAAATTTCCCGCGAATGGAAACCGTTGCTTTCGCGGGAATAAATATTTTATTTTCACGCGAATAGAAACCAATGCTTTCGCGGGAATAAATGATTTTATTTCCCGCGGATGAAAGTCAATGTTGTCGCGGGAATAAATACTTTATTTTCACGCGAATATACAAACCGTTGCTTTCGCGGGAATAATACTTTATTTTCACGCGAATAGAAACCAATTACTCCCGCGAAAGCAACGGTTTCCATTCGCGTGAAAATAAAGTATTTATTCCCGCGAAAGCAACGGTTTGTATTCGCGTGAAAACAAAGTATTTATTCCCGCGACAACATTGACTTTCATCCGCGGGAAATTAAATCATTTATTCCCGCGAAAGCATTGGTTTCTATCGCGTGAAAATAAATTATTTATTCCCGCGAAAGCATTGGTTTCTATTCGCGTGAAAATAAAGTATTTATTCCCGCGACAACATTGACTTTCATTCGCGGGAAATAAAAATCATTTATTCCC